>VFFE01007604.1:736476-829999 GCA_008921705.1 Burhinus oedicnemus
GTCCCACCCCCACTAGATGGTGCCAACAGCCCACGCTTGCCGTGCCACCGCACCTGGAGTGACAGCGGCGGGGACAGCCACCCCTGCAGTGGCTTCTCCCATCCCAGCCCCACATAATGTCCTTCCCCAGGTGGGGTGGGAGAAGAGGGCAGAGGGGTTGGACACTTGTTCCCCCCGCCTCGAAAAATTTTCTTACCCCCTGTTTTAATAAGGATCCCGTGGGGGTGGGGGTGGATGCCTGTACCCAGCACCAGAGCTGGGAACATCCTGGGGTGGCTCCCAAAAAGAGGGTGAGGCGAAGCCATGGTGCTGGGGCAACTGAGGCAGCACTGGCCTGGGGCAGGTCCCCGGCACAGCTTCAGTGGCTCCATTTGGGCTCAAACCCCAAATTTCAAGCTCAGTTAACCCCTCAACCTGTCCATTCTGCTTTCCCTTTGCAGAAATAATTACCAGTACAGTGATTTTAGTTTATTCTCGAGTGATTAAATTACTTAGCAACTTAATTACCTTACAAACTGGCTTTCTATTATTGTTATTTTTAGGCAATTTGGGATAACCAGTCATGTGAGTAATTGGGTGTCACCTTATTGAATCAAGGGGGACACGTGGCCACCGTGGGGCACAGTGGCATGAAGGCTTCCCTGCCCCCATCCATGATGAACACACCAAAAAATGCGGTCCCAGGATTTTCCTACCTCTTTTTTAATCCTTTTTAACATGGATTTACCAGGACTGACTTGATTTTTCAAGACAGACAGGTGAGGCAAAACATGGGGGAGAAAAAGGGGAATTTAACTGAACTTGAATATCCACCTTCTTGCCCTAAAGCAGCTGTTTCAGGCAACAGCAGACTTTTCCCACAAGCAATTTTTAACAGTTTATGGTGGAAATCCCCCTCTTTTCTCCAGTTCCCACCATACCAAGGACCACCAAACTCCAGCATCAAGGTCAGCATCCCCCATCTCTTCAACTGCTGTGCTATGGGGATGAGTGGGTGGGACCAAGGCCTCCCAGCTAAGACAGTCACTGAGGACAAGCACAGCCATATCTCCCTGCCAGAGCCAGGCTCTTCCTATTAATTTTCCCCCAAAATCAGCCAAATGTTGAGATGCTGCAGCCTCACCAGAGAAGGAAACCTGCTCACGCTGCTGCTGCAGAGGAATCACCTCCTTTGCCCATGATCCAACAGCTCTGCTCTCCTAAGACAAAAAAAAAAGGGGGGGGGGAGGGGAAAAATATAAAAGATAATCAAGATTAAAAGGAAATAATCAAAATGAATGTTCTCCACATCCACCTGATGGCTGGGAAAGCTGCAGATGACAGACCCTGCTTAGGTCCTATGAGCGTGCCAGGTCTCAGCCAGCCGTTGGGATGGACCACAGGGGAGCTGGGATGTCCCCTGCTCGGTTCCTTGACCCTTGTGCCTGGGTGGGTGGCCCTGCATTTACCTCCCTCCTGCTCCAGGCTGCTGGGAAGGGAAACTGAGGCACAGAGGGGGTTTTCCCCTGGCTGGTACAGGGTACACTCACACTGATCCCTGAGCAAGTCCCACCGGTGTTTTGGCATCCATCAGCAGACAGAGGAGCTGGCAGTCAAGGAAACCTAGGGAACATCCTCCTCCACCTAACTCATCCAGACTCTCCAGTCAGAGCCAGTAAGTGCTTTCAGCAGGGGAATGGGTTTGAAACTTCATTTATCCACCACCCTAATTGGAAGACACTTTATTTCTTTTATCTCTGTATGTCCATTGAGATACTCACCAGCTGGGTGTAAAGAAGCCCTTAACTTCTCTGCCAGCTGCTGGCAGCCACGGAGGTCAGCCGCTACAATTGATGCCTTCAAAATCCTCTGTTCAACCATCCGCTTCTTGATTTTAAGTGTGGGGTAATTTCTAAGCCAGGGAAAGGTGGATTTGTCATCCCAGCCCCAGCCATCAAACCCTGCCAAACCCTGCTGTCCCATAAAAAAACCCCCAAGCTTTATATTCCTGGTTTCCCAGGGAGGGTATAGGAGAAAGGAGAGCATGAAGCCACGCTATATATCCTCCAGCAGTCAGTGACAGAGGGATTTTTGGATCATCTTGTCCCTAAAAGTCTTTTTCCTCCATTAATTTGTCTGGAGATGTCATCCCATGGGAAGGAGCTCCAAAGCTGAATGAGGGTTGTGCAAGCTCTTTACTTCCTAGAGCTAGTCTTGAGGCAGAAAGGCAAGAAAAGAGGGGAAAAAAAACCATGATCTGGGGCAATAAAACTAAAAATCAAGCTTGGGGTGAAGTGGCTTCTCTCCTCTTTTTTCCCCAATCTGGGCAACACCACAAATAATGCAAAATTCAAGAGCAATTCCATGGGGAAACTGATGGGATGAAGCAGGGAGGTCCCAGCCCTGCCACCACCTTGCCTGGGCTCAGCCGGCTCCTTCCCCACCCCACACTTGACCCAGAGATGCCTGGGGAGGGTCTCAAGGGATGGTGGTCCTTCTCCAAACATATGCTCCCCTAACTTCCTTTATGGCTTCCCTGGATTTTTTAATTCCGCAGCGCTTCTTGCTTTCTACGCTGACATTCCTCTGTCACATTTAGTGATTAAAGGTGATTTTCTTTTCCCCTCATGTTCTTAACGGAGCTTATAGTTAACTTGCTTCTGATTTGCATCCCTGTTTGCGTGCTGGCCTCATCAGAGATGTCGGCAAAGCGTCAATAACGTCACCTCTGGGTTTTTTATAGTCTGGGATGCGAATATAGGGGCTTTCTTTTCCCGAAGGATGAGAACCCCACTGTCCTCAGGAGACGCTGTCCCTCAGCATCCCACCCGCAGGGACATCCGCAGGCAGATGAAGCTGGCAGGACCCAAGCTTCACCCAAATTCCTGGCTCCCAAACCCAGCCCGCTCCACGCTGAGCATCCCTTCCAGAGCGGCAGGGTTTTAGCCAAAGCCAGCGGAGGAGAAATACAGCTTCTGAGACCTGTCTTGGTAGCTCAAATTAGTGTTCAATGTAGGACCAGCCATCAGGGACATTAAAGGTGACTGGGAAAAGCATCCTTTTAAGCTGTGTGACTGCCTGCTCCCAGCACACGTGCAGGAGTTTCCCCGGAGGATTCTCTTAGCTCTTGAAAATTGAATAAAGTTGTCATCACCCTAATCTCAGCAGTTCTGCCTGAGGAATGTTCCCTCCCTTATCTCCCCAAAACTCCTGCCTCGGGTTGCCAGCCTGTTTGGATTGCTTTAATGCTTTGCAACCCAACCTGGCTCTTAAGCTAAGCTGGGAAAATCCATCATGTTCCTCGAGGTGAGAGTAAAGCCCATGAAGCTTTTTGCCTACACAAGCCTTCCCAAAGGGCATTGTCCTTCTCATCTCCTGAGCCTGGCCACCATCATGGTTCCCAAGGGCAAACCAGCCCCGGCTGGGGGACAACGCTTAGCCTAGACAGGGAAAATGGGGTGGACATCACTAGGGTCATCACCGTCAGCAGCTCTGGACTCCTTGCCTTCCAGCCTGTCTGTGCTCCTATGGTTGCAGACGGGTTGGATTGATGGGCAGAGGAGACCTTCACCCAGCAGCCCCAGGGAGAGACGTGCTCTGCACGAGGTGGGCAGAGGCTCGGGACCATCCATCACCTGCTGCTGCTGCTGAAAAATAATAAAAAAAAAGGTGTTAAAACTTCCTTCGGGAAGCCAGGGGAGAGGTTTTCTCCAGCACCTTCCCACCTGAAGGCATCAAAGCACCCATGGGTGCACCATTGGGTCTGGAAGGGCTGCCTGCACCCAGCCGTGCAGGGGGAAGCACCCCCATTACAGCCAGCCAGCGGAGCCCTAAGGGAGGTTTTCTACCTTCACAACTTCGCTCTGTTAATTTCCACAAGGTAAAACCAAACAACCACATTGCCAAAGACTGCCAATGTGCACTGGCAGCCCAGAAAGCCACCCGAATCCTGGGCTGCATCCCCAGCAGCGTGGCCAGCAGGGCCAGGGAGGGGATTCTGCCCCGCTGCTCTTCTCTGGGGAGACCCCCCTGCAGTGCTGCCTCCAGCTCTGGGGCCCCCAACATCAGAAGGACATGGACCTGTTGGAGTGAGTCCAGAGGAGGCCACAAAGATGATCCGGGGGCTGAAGCACCTCTGCTGTGAGGACAGGCTGAGAGAGTTGGGGTTGTTCAGCCTGGAGAAGAGAAGGCTCCGGGGAGATGTTAGAGCCCCTCCCAGTCCCTAAAGGGGCTCCAGGAAAGCTGGGGAGGGACTCTTGATCATGGAGTGGAGCCATAGGACAAGGGGGTACAGTTTTAAACTGAAAGAGGGGAGATCTAGATTAGATATTAGGAAGAAATTCTTTACTCTGAGGGTAGTGAGACACTGGAACAGGTTGCCCAGGGAAGCTGTGGCTGCCTCATCCCTGGAGGTGTTCAAGGCCAGGTTGGATGAGGCTTTGAGCAACCAGATCTAGTGGGAGGTGTCTTTGCCCATGGCAGGGGGGTTGGAACTAGATGGTCTTTAAGGTCCCTTATGACCCAAACCATTCTATGATTCTATGATTTCCCCCGCCTCCCACCCATTCTCCTCCATCAAGTCCCCGTAATCATTGATCATATCCAGCAAAGCAGCACCCGGGGACTGAACAACCCGAAGGCCAGCCCTCCCTGTCTCTGTCTGTTACCCCCAACTGCCAAATAACAGCCTAAAATAACACAAATCCACTATTCCCATGGGCAAATTTGTATTTTTTACAATCTTAAAGCAAGCATCAAGGGTTTCCCTGCCCAGAAGCGGTGACCCAAGGTGGCTTGGCTGTCCCGGCATCAGCAGATGGCAGCCTCTGCAGCCTATAAACCACCCACCGGCTGTCTCACTCATCCCTGCAGCATCGGCTGGGGGTCTCAGCATCCCCCTGGGGGTCTCAGCCCCCCCCCGGGGTGTCTCAACCATCCTCTCCTAGGGGTCCGAGCCCCACTTTGGGGGTCCCAGCCCAGCACACATGCTGGGTACCCTGCGGGCTTTGCTCATGGATGACAGGAGATGGAATTAATTAGGGAGGCAGAGTGGATAATAACATGTTTTTTAAAGCATGTTGTTTGCAGCAGACTTCTCTGGAGTGGGTTATTTATAGGATGTGTCTATAACCCAAATAAAGCAGCTGAATTTTACCATGTTGCTCCAGGGGGTGATGCTGGCCCGGTCCTAGGGGGTGCAGACCCCACTTCCCCACGCTGATTCTCCCCAGCCACACCCAGCCCCTCCGTGGGTGCAGCAGCAGTTAGAAGCAAGTCACCAGCTCGAGGAGCCTGAACACCTCCTTCTCAGCAGTAACACTGGTTAAATAAGCCAGTTTAAGGAGCAGACCCTCATTAGGGTACTGCAGCCCCCCGTGCCTGATCCCTCCAGTGGGAGCCTGAGGAGGACGCGATGCTCACTGTGAGCTGGACCAGCTGCTTCACCGCGACTTCATCCCAGCCCTGGGCTGCAGCAGGAGCAGGGTAGAGACAGGGCAAAGCCATCTCCCAGCCTCAGCCATCCCAGCCACAGCCCAGTTGGGAACTGGAGCAGGGGTCTCAGAAACCCCTGTCCCTGCCGACCCTAAGGAATCCTCGCATCAGCTGGCAGGGATGCTACAGCCACCTCCCCACACCAGGAGCAATGAACCTCCTCCCACCACCCTCATCTTCTTCATGATCTTCCTCCTCCTCAGCCTTTATTCCCTCTGGCTGCTCTCAGGTATTTAATATTTGCCCCAGGTTTAACCCATCGCTGCCCTCCTGCCTGCAGCTGCCCAGCCTCTCCTGGGTGGGCTGGGACAACGGTGGCAGCTGTCAGCAGCAGAGGATTGTCCCCAGACCTTACCAGGATGGCACGTGCTTGCAATGGGGTCCCCCAAAACTCTCATTTAATTCACCAGACATAGTCAATGGTGGGGTTGTGGCCATGCTCCCCTCGTGCCTCAGTTTCCCTCCTTGCCTGGGAGAGGCTCCCAAAACCTCCAGCAGGAAGCTGAGTTGATGGCAGGGAGGATAAATAAACCTCAACATGTCCCATGCCTTTCCTACAGCTGCTTTAAAAGGAGAAACACCACCCACAGCCATGACAAATGTCTTTGTCTGGCTCACAAGTGGAATAGCTAACACCCAGAGAGCGGTGGCTGCTTATGCTCTGGAGTGGTAGGTGTATAAATATATAGTGAATAAAATGAATAGTTTTGTTTGTTCTGCTCTTATCTAATTTAATAGCTTCTGGGTGAGCAATTACTCTCTGTAACAAGAGCAAATAAGCAGCATTAGCGTAATTGGTTGAATATTACTCTGCTTTATGCCATATAATGCAACATTAGGACCTCAGCGCTTGCTCTTAAAAGAAGGTTTTCTGCTCTGGTCAAGGCTGGAGGGATGCTCGGTGTGGGTTAGCCCTGGTTTTACCTGCAAAACCCCAAACCCATCTCCTTTTTGCTATTCCCAGCTAGGAAGAACTGCCTTTTTTTTTTTTTTTCCATTCTTTTTTTTTTTTTTTTCCCCCTTAATATTTGCTGCAGAAGATCTGCAGGATGAACTGTCTCCTGGAGGAAGGGATGAGAGGTCTCACTATGGGTCTGGATGCATCTCACCATGATGTTCAGCCTCTCCCTGAGGCAAAACAAAGCCTGGAGAGCCCAAAACCCTCAGCTCTGCACATGGCTGGGTTTAAAAGAGAGAAGGAAAAAAAATTCACCTGTCAAGAAAGCAAGGGAAATCAGCCCCTCATCTTCAGCCAGACCAGCTATGTACACAGGTTTAAATGGTCATTAATGCATCCCTTCTTGCTTGGAATCATATCTGGGTTAATGTCCTTGCCGGCGCACTCTGTGATGGACATCTCCATTAGGAGCAATTGAAAAAGCGACAGGAACCATCTAAGGGGATAAAAAAAAAATGGCTTTTGGGTTGGGGAGAGGTGGAAATTTCATATAAATCTGCTTAGTTGCTTTGCTGCTGGTGAGAAAATGGAAGTGGCAGCTCCGGATGTGTGTGTGTGTGGAGAAGGAATTGGGAACCGGGAGCTAGAAAAATCACTAGTTTTGGGGTTTTGCTGGGGGGGAACAAGCACCTTTTCTTTTTTCTCCATCAACCCCAAATCCTTCTCCCCACACCCCTTGGGAGCTGCCGCATCTTTGCCCCATGGAGGACACTTTTCCTCCAGCCATTTATCCCTGAGGAGCAGAAGTAAAACCCAATTCTTCCAGACATGCCCCTGTTCCCCTTTGAAACAGCAGCTCCCAATCTTTCCAGCTGGCCTCACTGGTCTTGGAGGAAGGAACTGGAAAGCTGGAGGGTGCTTTCCCCAGCCGTGCCTCAGTTTCCCTCTCTGTGGAAGAGAGAAGGGGAGGAAAAAGGGACACTTGGACACCTTGAGTTGGCCCAGAGGAAAAGGGATGCAGTATACATCTGGTCCCTTCACTCACATACCTTGTCTGGGTGCCAAGCACCCTCAGCCACTCTCATCCCATCCCATCCCATGCCATCCCAGGGACCCTCTTCTGTGCATGGGGATGGGCTGAGCCTGACCATAGACATGGTGTCCCCCCTGGAGAGAAGGAACCATGCCCCCCAACCTCCCCCCATGATAGCTCTGCCCCTCATTAAGGAGTGGGAAATAAAATAACAGGTGAGGAGGAGCTGGGAAGGAAGGTTTAACCCCCTTGCAGTGTCTGTCTACAGGAGAGGTGGCTTGTCCCCAGGTCCTATGGCAAGAGAGGGATGGCTCATAAGCCGATGTGTCACTCTGCAAAGGGCTGTGCAGAGTGAACTGGTGCAAACTGGTCCCCAGCAGCCCTGAAGATGCAGGGGTCAAGCACGAGCAGTTGCTGGCCCGAGGTGTTTTGTCACTGCAGGGAAGAGAAAGTCTCGAGTGCAAAGAGACATGAGTTTGTGACTCCTGTTACCTGCCCTGGGAACAGGCAGGGGACCCAGGGAAAGCCACCTCCTCCCCAAAAACCATGGCACCCCACAAAGAGGCCTTTTGCAAGCAAAACGCTCGTCTCCTTTAAACCCTTTAGCAGGGTTAGCTCCCAGCTGGTACAAGGCTGATTATCAATATGCTCTCATTTATCCTGCAAAAGCTGCCTGATGCTGGGAAGCCACGCGTCTGCCCGTGCCGTGGCATCTAAACCCAGCCCAGAATAGCATCAAATCGGCTCACACTCATTGACTAACCTCGTTAATCCTACCGAGGAAAAAAAAACAAAAAACAAAAAAAAAAAAAAACCAAACCAAAAAGACCAACCTAGGAGGTTGGGGAATTTCTGCTGCAAGCCCAAAGCCAGCTTCATTTCGATAAAAACAATTTATACTCTGCTAAATACCCAGAAGCATCCAATGAGGCTGGCAGACAGAGGTTTGAAACAGCCAAAAAGACAAGCTGGGGTTTGCTGGGTGGGACGCTGTGGGCAGCCGGGATAATGTGGTTCCACCATGGACCAGGCAGATGCAGAAATGATGTTATTCAAGTTAAGAAAGGCAAGCTTTGCAGAGAGAGGGGTGGGGGTAGCTAGATGACTGATACAATGTGGGGAAATATATAATCCAGAGCAAGAAAATAAGGGTTTGGGTGCAGAGCCTGTATTTCAGCAGCAAACTTCTGGCAAGGAGAAGAGTTGCGAGCATCCCAGACCTGGGATAACACTTCTCTCAGCCGAGAGCTCCTGCTTTGGTGCTGTGTTTGTCTGGATGCTGAACTGCCCTCAATCATGGCAAATCACCCCGAAATGTGGCTAGCATTTGTATGGTTAGCATTAACCATGCTCCAGAGCCCACTGGGTCTTGGGGCTTTCTCAGAGCAACCTGTCTGCCCCTTCTCGTGCTGGAGGAAAATGCCATCATGACCTTCTCCAACCACAAACCTCATCCATACCATCATGTTCCTTCCCTTCCATCCGACCCCGGCTGCGGGTACTCCCCCATGGCACATGGGCTTCTCGCCCCTGCAGCCCCAGGGAAATCAAGGCAGCTATTTCTCCGTTGCTGCACAAAGACAGTCAATCACTTGCAGCATGTTAACATTTAAATGCCTCTCAGGGATGGAGAAAAACCTGCTGCTGAGATGTTTTTGATCTTCCTATCCCCCTGTCCCCAAGTCCTCAGCTCCAGCTCAGGCTTTGATGCCTCCTCTCCAGGCACAACAATGTCTCCTCTTGCATCTGACGATGGCAGGGGACTGCACAGGGATGGGACAGCAAGCACATATGGAGGGACAACCCAAAACAACCCAGTGCCACCCTGGAGACCCTCAACTTGTGGCTAGGGCCGCTGAGATGTATCAGCATCCATCTCGGGGATTAGATGAGAGAGGACCAGTAGCCTCCTCCCCTCCTGCCCAGCACAGAGGGAACTTGCTTCCGCAGCAGAAAAGGAGACACCAAACACCAGCGCCATCTCCACGTGCCAGGTCCCACTACAGTCTCCACTGGGTTCCACCTTCCCACCCTCCTGGTGAAAGCAGAAGCAGCGTTGCCCATGGAAAAGCAACCTCTTGAACCCAGTACCAGAGGTGAAGCATCACCCAGGGAAGGGCAATTCCCCAGGGACTTGTTCCCCCACGCCCCAGCTTGGGGTGACATCCTTCATGATGGAGCTGCTGCCACTGCTCGTTCTTCCTCACCAGCATCCCAGGGGAAAAAAACCCCAACCCCAAACCCCAACCCTGCTGCATGCAATGTGCTTTGAAATGGAAAGGAAAGAGGAGGAGAAAGTGAAGTGGTGAGTTTCAGGAAGCATAAACTTGTTAAAAATCTCAGCAGGGACGCAGGGTAATTAATCCTAACAAATTCATTGTGAAACAATCCCTCGGTTGGATCAGGATAAATCAGGAGCTGGTGCCCGTGGCATCATGAGGAGTTAGGAGGTACCTCCTGATACCTTATGGCAAGTGAAATAGGATGAATCCTCCCCTTTCTGCTGCTGCTGGAGCTGCTGTCACCACCAAAATGGCAGCTACTTGCAGAGGAGAAGGGGTTTTGCCAGGTTATCAGGTGGCAAAAGGGGACAGGGAGCCCACAGGCTCCTGGGTACCCAACCCCACCCCCCCCCAAGCTGAGATGAGGAGCAGGATGGGGATGCTCAGGTGGCCATGGCCAGCCCTCTTCCTCTGCAATGATATCCAACCATGTCCTGGGTTGCATCCCCGGCAGCATGGCCGGCAGGGCCAGGGAGGGGATTCTGCCCCACTGCTCCACTCTCATGAGACCCCACCTGGAATACTGGGTCCAGCTCTGGAGCCCCAGCATGAGAAGGACATGGACCTGTTGGAGTGAGTCCAGAGGAGGCCACAAAGATGATCTGAGGGCTGGAGCACCTCTACTGTGAGGACAGGCTGAGAGAGTTGGGGTTGTTCAGCCTGGAGAAGAGAAGGCTCCGGGGAGACTTTAGAGCCCCTTCCAGTATCTGAAAGGGGCCTACAAGAAAGCTGGGGAGGGACTTTTTACAAGGGCATGTAGTGTTAGGACAAGGGGTGATGGCTTCAAACTGGAAGAGGGGAGATTCAGATTAGATCTCAGGAAGAAATTTTTCACTCTGAGGGTGGTGAGACACTGGCCCAGGTTGCCCAGGGAAGCTGTGGCTGCCCCATGCCTGGAGGTGTTCAAGGCCAGGTTGGATGAGGCTTTGAGCAACCTGTTCTATTGGGAGGTGTCCCTGCCCATGGCAGGGGGGTTGGAACTAGATGATCTTTAAGGTCCCTTCCAACCCAAACCATTCTATGATTCTATGATATTTAGGAAAACAAGGCTGAGTTCTTCCCAGATTTTAGCTACTGGGTGAAATGCATCGAGGAAATAAATACACGTTGATTTGCTCTGAATTTTTACAGGGATCGCCTTTTGTGCCTCATTTTGCAGAAGCGCCATTGCAAGCTAAGCCAGCGCTGAACTGACTGCATTGCTCGGTCTTCCCCAGCTCTTCTCACTCTCACCACAAGCAATGAGATCCCTCTGCAAGACAATTTTTGCCCTAACGAATGGTCTGTCCATTTAAAATAGGAAGCATTAAAAACTTCTTCTGTTTCAGTTGGAGAACAATGTTTGGCTTAAAATACATAGGGATAATGTGCTTTGACGTCTCCTGAAGCCGGAGAGGGATGTCTATGCTTTGTCATCACGCTCTGCCTTTTAAGATGTCCCAGGCAAACAAAATCAGTGAAGCACCCTCAACTCTGCCAGCTCTTCCTTGCCAGAGCCTGGGAACCACTACTTTTAGCATCCCGGGCTGCCCTGGATCAGCTTTGGGTACCACCAGCATCCCAACACCGTCACGCTGCCCTTCCCAGCATGGGAGGGCTTTCCTCCCCAGAGGTTTTCCCAACCTTCCTCTTCTCCTCCCCTCCTCGTCTTATCTCCTAAACGAAGTATGTCAGGCAGCATTAGCTCAGCCTTCCCCTGATCCCTGCCCAGGGAGCATCCCTTGCAAAACAAATTGCTCCATGTCAGCAGAAGTGTCTGGAGTGATAAAAGCCGTTCAGCAGCAGCAGCTCCTTATGACCAGCCACTGGACGCTCCCAAACTTATTAGGAACTTGACTATATCGGCAGATTTTCTGCTACACCTGCCAGCCTGGCTGAGGATGAATGAATTACTCATGCTAGCTGGAGTCTTTGGCTTCTCCTTCTTTAAACCTCATGGAGATTTATGGCCCTTTGATGACTTTTGCCTTTCTGAGAAGATGACAAAGTCCAGCCCTTCCTTGCTGCACATAAAGGTGCATGGTGGCTGCTTGCCTCACTTTCTCCATCTGTTAAAAAAAAAAAAAAAAAAAGGTGGCCGATGACTCTTAGCAGTTTGGGATCAATTTATCTGTTTCCCACATCCTCAGTGCTGACATGACCTCCCTGACCACAAGAAGACAGAAAAAGCAGGAGGGCTCCTGCGCTCAAAGGAACCCCCTTTTGGATGGGGATTTCCATACCCACAGCCAAACGCTGGTGCCTCCTCCATCATAGCTGATAACTCCAATCAGCAGCCATGGGGTCCCTCACGCTGAACGGTAAGACATCTGATGTTGGGGTGGCATGAAGATGGGCCCCATGGAAGACAGGACGTTAGAATGATGGAAGTAAAATGTACCCGTGACTGGAGGTTAGATGAAATATCCATCATTTGCTTCCCATAGGGAGGACCAGTGCCCTCCTTCTCCATCCCACTATGCGATGCTTTGGTCAGTGGAGGCTGGACCAGGAGAGCAGGATCAGTGCTGGTGCATCAGGGTTCCCCATTTCAGCCTTGCCCACACCAATCCCTTCGTGCCATGAGGTCAGATCCAGTCTCCCAGCAAAAAGACTTCAACAGCTGAGTGAGGCAACTCAAGTGCACATCTTTATTGCAAGGCACCAAGCCTGCTTCTAGTGCTTTGCCAGGGTGAAGAAGTCCCTCAGCATGCCCAACACCTGAGGGAGAGCAGAAGAAAGGGTGACAGGATGGACTTTTCCCCTGGTCCCCCTACGATCTCACCTTGTCCGCGTTTTCAGCCAGGAGCTGGTGGGCAGCGCAGGCTGGGGAGATCAGCTCCTCCACATCCAGGTCAACTACAAACCTGGCTGGAGGAGAAGAAGGAGAAGGAGAGAAAAAGAAATCCGGGAACGAGAGACAACCCACCCCCCTGTGCTGTGACCCCACATCAGTCCTTGCTTGCATTTGCAATTCAATGAAGAGGGGTTTTTTCTTTTGCTTTTCCCTTTTCATCCTCCCCCCCTGCCCCTCACCCCCACTCCTTTTTTTTTTGTTTTTACTCTGGAAGGGTAGCTTTGGGGGCCCCACATTTTGGTTTTGATGCTTTCCTTCAAAAAAAAGCAATTTACAGTTCAGGGACCTCCCAAGCCATGGATGCCTCTGAAGAGGTGATCCCCCATCAGCTGGAGGATAATGAGAGCAAACACTTGCTGCACAAGCTTCATCAAGATGGGCGAGATCAGGGAGAGAGTCTGTGTAAATATTAATTGAGATAATCAAAGCTATCAGGGAGCAGGGCTGAGGGATGAGCTGCAAGGAGAAAGATGTCCTTCCCATGGACCAGGAGCTGGGATGGATGGGGCTGGGCAGAGGGACGCAGGATGCTCGGAGTGCCTGGGCAGATGCAGGATAGGTTGGAGTGACGAAGGATGGGACGTTAACACGCACTCACCTCCCACAGCCTCCAGACATTGTCAAAGGACTTGAACACTCGCTGGAAGGAGAAGCAAAACCAGAGGACCAGTGAGTGAATAACTTGCAGGCCTTTTCCTTCTGAAAGATGAAGAAAGCAAATCCCAGGTCACAGAAGATGCTGTAGCTTAAAAGCGAACAGAAGCAGTTGTGAGCTGTGGGGATGGGAGGTAAAAGCCACCCCACCCAGAGAAAATCAGGCTGTTAAACTGGGAGGAGGGGAAACATTTTCTGCCCAAACAGCATCAGCAGGACATGAAAATGGCTGGCCCATGGAAGAACAGCTCAGGAGAGCTTAACGGCAGCAGCTTCAGCTCCTTCATGCAACTCACAGAGTAAAGGAGAGAAATTCAGAAGAGCAAGTGCAAAGGGCTAACGTCTTCCAGAGTCTCACTACAGGAGGCAAGATGCGTAACCCCTACTCGGTGGCCCTGACCCATGTCCTCAGCATGTTTAGCAGGTGACATCAATTGTTGGGTAAATATTTACTCTCCTTTGCCAGCATCCTCTCAAAATGATGCTGCTGGATCTATGGAGGTGTTTTGTGCTGGATCTGTGGAGCTGCTGAGGAGGTTTGGGACTCACCCAGGTGTTTTGCAAAGGTGGGAGGCATAAATGCAACTGAGGTTTTCAACTTGATGAAGCTTTTCCCCACACCTGTGTTCATCACACAGCTGTCCTCCTGAGGGACACGGAAAGCAGGAACCCAGGGCAGGCAAGGCTCCCATGGCCCATCTTGCTCATAGCCACAAAGCCCAAAGCCCTGATAACGGGATTCAACAATTCCTACAACTCCATCCCCTGCAGGGCTCAGCACTGCCTGGGCAAGTTGGATGAGGGGCCACCCCAAACTAATGCTCATGGAGAGGTGGCTGGGAGAGGGGACCACGCCTGGTGGGGAGCAGAGGAGAGCTGAAGGCTGTAGGTGGCTGTTTCCCCCAGGGTGGGAGGACATCAGGCCAGGAGCAATTATGGACTTTAACCACCTGGACTGTTTGACCCAAGGAAGAAGCACCCAGAAACTTACTGTTTTCTGGGGGAAGAAGTGGAATAGCCAATAGACCTCATGTTCCCTCTCGACCAGGAGATGGAAGAGCAGGAGCATCTCACAAAAGCCTTGCTGGTATTCTGCCGAGAGAGAGTTCGTCCAGACATGCTCATTATACCAGAGGGCAGAGATGAGGTGGGATGCCAGAGGGAAGGTCCTCCCTGGAAAAGCCCTTCAGGGCCACGTGGGACCTGCTGCCCCCCTGCCCACACTTCAGCCTCCGCATTGCACACGTAGCTCAGCAGAAGTATCTTCTCCAGATGCTTCTTGTCCACCACTCTTCAGCCTCATTTCATGTGCAGTCTGTGCAGGTCCAAGCCTGGAGGGAGAGACACCCACCCACATTGGACGTTTGGAGCAGGGTGTTCATACCAGGCTGCTTCACACCATCACATCCTGCACACGTAAATGCCTTTAGGGAAAAAACTTTATGAGCAAAACAAGCTTGGGACAGAGTAAAGCTGATTTCTTTACCTGGAGGACTCAACGGGGCTCCAAGACAGCTCTCTGACCCTGATTTTGACCACAGATTTTCTCCTGGTCCAAGAATCCCACCATCCGCGCTGCCCCAAGTTTTGCCTGCGTGCTTGCCTATGTCTACAAGAAATTTCAGCTCTGAGCTCTGTGCAATGTGTGTAACCCTCCCTCCCAGCTCTCTAAGCAGTTCATTTCACGCAGATGGTTAGAGAATGATTTCTTTTTCACCCAGTTGTGGAAAAGAAAGGGAGCAAGGAGATGTATCTGGCTGAAGGCGTGACATTTTTCTAAGGTCTTCTCCAGCTGGATGCAGCATCTTTCATTTCTAAAGCAGTGACTTTGTCACAGCAAGGCACTTGAAAAAAAAAGACCCCAAACCTTACCTTCTTGCTTCAGCTGGGTTGATTTATGCAGGTTACATTGATTTGTAACATAAATTTTGCAAGATCATTTAATATTCCTTTTGTTGTACAACTTGGAGAAGCCTCAATGGGAATCTGAATATAATAACAGTCTTCACTGAAGTAAGCTCCTTTCATCCACAAAACAAAATGGGCCCGGAGGTTCTTTCCTGGCTCCCAGCTTCTCTCTAATGACATCTCTATCTCCTGTCTTTCTCTATATAATTCCCTCTCTCTGGGTCACTTGACCCATTGCTGCAAAGCCGATGGCTCCAGGCGATGCTGTAGCAGGTGCCAGATCTAGCAGTCAAACGCTGCAGCTCCCAGTGAGAAGAGGTAGAAAAATGCCATAAATTGGAATGGCTGTGGGGATTTTAAGGTATTCAGAAATATAATGACATATGCTGGGGCTGGGTCAGCCGGGGGTAGCACAGGTGGCTGCTGATGGGTTGCCATCCCTCATCATGCCATGGCCGTGGGGCAAAGACACCCATCCCAGTATCTCAACTGGGTAAAAAAAAATCCAACATTGATAGCCCCGGCCCTGCTGCAGCTGATGGAGAGGAGGAAGGATTTCATCGCAGCCTCTCTCCCCAGTCCCAGCACACAGTTTCAAAAGCAGCTTAAGGTGACACAGCACCTTCATACAGTCTTTGGTGGCATTGACTCCATCCTTCCTGCAAGGACCAGTTGCCAGCCAGGTTAGGGAGCTGATCAGGCTTGCAGCTAGTTCCATGCACATCTACAGGGTTAGTTATCCTGGACACTGAAACTCAAGTCACTATATCCTGTGATGGTGTGCTCCCCTCTCTCCAGGAGCCACCTGATCTTTCTCTCCCATATCCCTGCTCAAGCAATAACCACTCGTGATGGTCATAATGGGTGTGTGTAGTCATGATGGTAGCATCCAGCGCTCAACATGGTTTCAGGGAGACAAATAACAACAAAATAGCCAAGGGCTAACTTGAGCAATGCCGGTTCTGTGGTCAATATGCAAATATGACTATAGGTCAACCCTCTCACCCCCATAAACAGTGAACAAACCAAGAGCCCTTTGAGCTCTCCTGAACACCAGCGGCTGCACGCCAGGATCTCCCCCTAAATAGGGACGTCCTCAAGATTACTCCTCAAGGTTCAGAGATTCCTTGCCGCAACAGATGCTCAGTAAGTGACTAATAGCATGCAAAATTTTAAAATTCTTAGCTAAGTGATATAAAGGATTGATTGTGCACATATAATCCTTTAGACATGAACTATTGACCAAGTCTGGGACTAGGATTGGATCTAGCCACACCCAGACTCCTCTCTGAGAAGGAGTTCAGAAAGCAAGGGGGTCCTTTCTGAAACCTTGGCTCACCGGGAGGGTCTCCCTGACAGCTCTGTCTGACCCTGTCCTCCATGCAGTAAATAACCAAGCGTGCCTTGCCATCAAATCATAGAATGGTTTTAGTTGGGAGAGACCTTAAAAATAGTCTGGTTCCAACCCCCCTGCCATGGGCAAGGACACCTCCCAATAGACCAGGTTGCTCAAAGCCCCATCCAATCTGGCCTTGAACACCTCCAGGGATGGGGCAGCCACAGCTTCCCTGGGCAACCTGGGCCAGTGTCTCACCACCCTCAGAGTGAAAAATTTCTTCCTGAGATCTAATCTAAATCTCCCCTCTTCCAGTTTGAAGCCATCTTGAATCTTGTTAAAACACTGTCACATTTACCATCCAACTTTGTTAAATCCCTGGTTTATATCAATGAACCTATTGCCGCCTCTGTCTACCAGTGAAGTGCATCACTCCTTCTGTGACATAGCCCTGCCAGGGAATCCCATAGTCCCCTCCCCACTGCCGTCAGCACTCACTGATGAAGCTGCAGATGTTGCAGAAACCCTTGTGCTGCATCTCCAGCAACAGCTGGATGTTGTCTTACACCTTGCACAGCCCAGCCTAATTCTGCCTGCAAGCAGGGGCACAGCTGAAAAACTACCCCAAATCTTGGACCACAAGGGGATTTTTTTAATTTACTTTTTTCCCCTGTTTCAGACCCAGACGGGTGTGCATGATGGGGGGGGACAGGCTGGCAGGCATACCTCTGAGTGTTGTTGACCACGAGCATCTCATCTTGGGAGCTGCCCAATGAGGAATTTCCATGCCTCTGGCTGCATGAAGGATGCCAGGCCCTGGGGATGACAACGCAGCACCTCGGTACCCCATCCATGTCCCCAGGGATGGCTTTAGGGCTGTTATCTGCTTTTGTGGCCCAGCAGACCCTTGTGAAGGTGGCAATGTCCCAAACCACACTACTTGGACAAGCAGTTTCAGGGTTTCCTGCTAAAGCAGCCCCAGTTTACAAGCTCATTTAAACCCAAACAGATCAACAGAGGAGCTTTCAGCCCAGATTTACCCATTCCCGGATGCACTGGTGTTCCATGGTGTCATGAGAAGGGAGAGGGCTCACGGGGTGCTGCAAGGGGAGGGACAGCGGCTGCATTCCCTTGCACGGGGGGCGATGCTCAGCACTTTTGCAAGATCAGCCCCATGTCATGGTCCCTCTTGGACAACAAAACTCCATTTCCAAGGAGGCAGGAGCATCCTTTCCCCCACCTTCCCATCCCCTGGGTCCCAGAGCTGTAGCTCTGTACACCAGCTGGATAGGGTCTAAGGAGTCACTGTGCCAAAATGCACCATCCCCAGCTTCCATGCTACCAGCAAGCAAGCCCTGACCTCCCCAGATGCTTTCCAGACACCCCCTTTAAGCCCAGACAGGAAAAATTTTCTCACTGCCAGCCCAGCAAGAGGGAAGCAGACTGTTTTCGCAGCTCTCTGCAAGTGTGACAAGGTGTCTGGGTTTGTCTCGGAGCTCTCCCGGCTGCTTTCAGGGGAATGAAAAGCTGGTTTTAGAGGCTTAAAAAAAAGAGGGAATTAAAAAAAAAAAAAAGTGTTTCACCATAAGAATAAATTCTCCCTCACTGGGCAAAGCTGACTAATTTGTAAACTGCAAGAAAAGAATAAAAAGAAACTAGTGAGCGAGAAATGCCACATGAGGACAAGCGCAGAGCATCACTAGGCAAATGGATGCTGGTTCAAGGACTTATTTATTCTCCTAGAAAAAATGGTGAGGAAAAAGGAAACTTTCTGGGGGTGGTTTCCCCTTCACATGCCACCCAGGTGGACCTCCCCCGAGGTTGGGGACCCACTGGAGCCACCCTCCCCACTGCTGAGCCTGCTCAGCTTGCTGATGGGCATTTTCTTGGCTCTCTACAAGCAAGAGGAGAGTGGGGTCAGCCAGGCAAGGGCAGCAAAAGCTCCCCTGGGTTAACACCATCCTAAGGCTCATAAACTACATCAACAACCTACTTGGCTTCAACACAGCTCCTGTTGACCCCATACCCCAACTCCCTCGGTGGGAAAAAGCCGCACCGAGCCTATGTCATTCCATTAAATTCCAGCCCAAGCCCACTTTTAGCGGAGGATAAAAGGCAAGTGTAGTGTGGATTAGCACTGCTAATTAGAAATGACTGTAGAGGAAGAATTAAGGGGATGAAAACCAGTAGAGGAAATGGTATCAGAATCTGAAATTTCTGCATCCAGCAGAAGAAACACTTGATAACATAACTCCTGTGGTCCAAAGGCAGGTCCTGGAGGAAGGGCCCTTTTGGGCCTTATGAGGTTGTTTTTCTTTTCTTTTTTTGCCCCTCTTACCCTAATTCCTGTTTTTCTCCCTGCTTTTTCATTCAGCCACCCCAGCCATCATCTGGATATCTGGCCCACCACTTCAGCAGGTGGCACAGAATTTATTTCCAGGAGCAGGCTCTCTATGTGGAGCAGCTCATATTCAGCAAGCATCTGCAAAATCCTTGGGGTGGCTTCCTCTCCTTCACAGTGTCTTTAAGTCCTGCCCTCACTCCTAGCTTCCACTTCAGCAGTCCTTTCCACATCCCTGCCTTGGAAAGCCCTCTCTCTGGGAAAGCCTTTGGGTTCCCTGGGTGCCAGCAGCTTGGTGGCCAGATCGTGGCAAAGCTTTATTAGCTCTGCCCCATCACTAATATGGCTTCTTGCTTTCCAGGCAGGAGCCGATTTGTATCCCACCACCCTGGTCCCATGGGTCAGTCCATTTCTGCAACCAAAAAGGCAAATAGATGTAGTTAGGAAGAGTCTGCTCACTCCCTCAGTGCAGAGCCTGGGTACATGGTGGGATCCAGCAAAGCCTGGCTGGTTTGGCTGCAGACAACTGTAAATCAATTGGTCAGCTCTCATTATTGAAAACGAACCACTGGTAATCTGAGATACGAAACTGCTAACACCCAGGATGGCATGAGAGAGATGCTCAGGCAAGTACCACTCCAGGTAAGGTCTGCCCACAATCCCCATCTCCCTCCTGCTTACTCTCATCTAGGACCAGGAGAGCTGTCCCACTAATCCCAATACTTTCAGAAAAAAGCCACCCAGAGAGCAGGGTTTGCACTTGGAGAGCTGAAATGGTGTTAGATGGTGCAGCACATGAAAGAAGAAAGGTCTGGATACAAAGAAATGCTCTTTCAGGGCTGTCTTGTTGAGGAGTAACTGGGCCAGATCTCATCTCCTGTATTAACTACTTTATCTTCACTTCTGTCTGAGACTGGCAAGTATCTTCCCCACTCGGTGTCCAGGGAAATCTAAGCAAGTTGCAAGAGCGCTAAGAAAGAGTGAAATGAGGAGGAAAAGAGAAAAGAGTGATCCCAAGAAGCTTTGGAGAGAGCTGATGGAGGAGGAGAACTCAGCTAATTACATCTTCAGAAACTTCACCACTTCCAAATGAATTTTTAATGAAAAAAAAATGTTTTTTTCCAGTTATTTAACATAGAAAGGAAAAGCTCTGGAGATTGCCACACCATCCCCAATATCTATGGTGTCTGGGCATCTCAAGACTATACAGAGAGGCAAACTAGAGCCTTTTCCAGACAGGTCCTGACCTTGGGCAACTCTTGAATACTCTGCCTGGCGAGTTCAGCTCAGCCGTTGTGCTCTCCTCTCTTCTGATTCCCAGAGACCAGGAAATATTAAGGGAAAAAAACCCCCAAGCATAAATAAGAATTTGTAAGGGATTTCCAAGGAGCTTTTGTCTCCTCCTTGAGTGGGTCAAAGTTGGACCCACAGAAATGAGCAGAGAAAGGAGGAGGTGAGCTCTTCTTTGGCACAGCTAAGATCTTGCTTAAAAGAAAGTGAAGGCAGGAATATTTTGTGAGACAGGAAAGGGTGCTGGGGTGGAGGATCCCCTTTGGGCATCAAACCCACCATCATCCAAATACCTGTTTAGCTTCTCTGACAGCATCTTGCAGCTACCCATTCATCTTTTATGGATGGAGGGCTACAAGCTCTCCCTGCCTGTCCCCAGTTTTGTTCTTAAAAACTGTTCCATCAAAGAGATCTATGAAAGGCTCAGTTCCCAGCTGACAAGCTATCTATTTAAAGTTTATATGCCTGGGAACATTCACAAAGACTTATTAATGGGAAACTGCTGAAGGGAGCAAGCCCATATACAGCCGCTACACAAACATGCCTCCATTATCATTTAATGCTCCCCAGCTTGGCGAAACAGCATGTTCTCACCCCTTGTCCCATCCTTTCCCTGCTTCAGTGCTCGGGACTCACTTATTCCCTGCCAGCAGGAGCCAGGTAGGTCCAAAGATCTGGCAGAGAGGGACAAGGCATCCACCTCACCAGGAGGGTGAAGCTGGATGCATAACCCACCTCAGTGCTCAAGGTCTCCAGTCGCAATAACAAGAAGGAGCACCATCTAGGAGATGCCTGTGGTGGATGACTCTCGTTGAGGAGCTCCGTCTCCAGCATGGACCACGATGCTGCACTCTGCATGGAGGGAGAGTGGCTCCCACCACAGTGTAGTGGACATGGGAATGGCAGAGTCACATCTCCTGGGGATCAAAGGAAGAGGCAAGCTTAAGCTGGAGCAAGGTGAAACCATCTCCAATGCATGCTGACAACTTGGAGTATTTTAACTCTCCCTGCAAAGATGCCAGAAGACAAAGAGGGGGCCACCTATGGATACTCTAGGTGGAAAAAAAGGGGTTGGGGTAAAAAGGGCTGGGGGCAGGTAGAGTGCGAGTCTCCCCCCTGCCTCAGGAGGCTGCTGCAGGGCATCCTGCATCCCAAGGTCAAGACTGTGGGGAAAGCCTGGGCATGTCGCTGCCATTACATGGGAAGAAGAACTTGTGGCCCGTGCCTCCTGAGCTAGTGACAAGGAAATGCCCTTGCTCTGGCAGCTCCACAAACCTAGAGAGGGTCCTTCCACCTTTCCCGAGCACTTGCTGCCCAGGGAAAACCACTCTCTCCAACACTGGCTTCATTCAAGCTGAGAAAATAGAGAAATGAAATAAAAGTGTCCTTCCCAAACCATATCAGCTAAGAAACGTAAGCGATTGCATTCACGTATGCATGTCCTGGGTGATGTTTTACTCGTGCACACTGAGAAGCAGAGCATGACCTTGGATCCTTGAAATCAAAGATTTATCAGCGAACACCCACAAAGCTCATCAAACCAGGCAAGGAGTGGAGCCGAGATGAATGGACAATAAGGGCATCACTCTTTCCTCTTTTCAACGCACGTGTAAATAAATGCAGCGTTTCCAGCCAGGCGATGACATATCAAATGTGGCCAATCCAAGGTAATTGCTTGTGCTTTTTCTGACTTAAGATTTCCAGCCTTGGGGTTTTCCGCCTGGAAGAAAAGCCCTGCTCTTCTGATAAATACCTCTGGCCGTGCGACTCATGTTTAGTTTGACAAGAGGACAAACCAATAAAAACCTTGAAATGAGAGACTCAAAAAAAAGAGATATTCAGCATGAGAAGAATTTCTTCGGGATAAGGGATGAAAAATCCTGGGACTGCGAAGCCCAAATGGCTGAGACTGATGGAGATAAGCAAAGCAACGCATCCTGGAGAGGGTCAGCAGGGAGCTGCCGGGCCCTCCATCCCCGACCATGACTTCACGCTGAGCTCCCTCTGCAGACCAGCACCACCAAGAAAGTTCCATCCTGACATCTCCATCACTCCCACTTTCTGTGGGCTCTGAGTTTCTGCATCATCCATGACCATTCCTGAGGTGGTCCAAATACCCCCATGCCCACCTCCAAGCAGCTGGCAGACGTTTGGGAGTGTTGAGGCAGCAGGGACCAGATTTTTCTGCTCTTATCGTTATTCAGACTTGCACTGCTGCCAGCGCTGAGCATCTCCATCTCAGAGGGTGGAGTCACACACCCCTCCTGGCAGCAAGAGAGCTGCTTCTATAGGCAGATGAGAGCTCTGCTGAAGGCAGACGGTGCCCAAGGTGGTGCTTAAACCCATTTCTAAGCCTGTAGAGAGACTATCTAAATGGACAGCAATGTCAAGCCTCGTTCTTCCCCTGCAGCCAGGTGGGAAAGGCCATCAGCACTAGAAAAAGGCATTCCCCAAACACCTACAAATCCATCTCATGTAACAACCTCACATATTGATTACCTGGTGCGGCCAAATGAAGCAGCTGCTGGGAATTCCCATCAAGATTTGCAGGTGCCGCTTTGCGGCACATGGGTTTTTGCCAGGACACAAAGGATGTCATTTTTGGTATCATTCCATTTGTTCATGATATTACTTCCTTCAATAGGTTCAATAAATTTTAAAAAAGCACTTTTATCGAGCCATTTCCTAATGAACAACCCTGCCAATTGGCTTCTTGAAAGAAGTCAAAGTAATATTGACACTTTATGTCAATGCAGTAAAAAGCAAAATAATGTTCTTAACTCCGCAAAGTTCACAGGTCCTTGGCTGCATGGAATGCCTTGGGACACAAAGAATAGATCCGGCATAGGTGTGGTACCATGAATCACTTACTGCTGCACACCAGCACCTTCTACGGAACCCAGGCTTGGATTTCAGGGGGAAATATATAAGCTCAGCTCAGTATTTAATCTGAGGAAAATTCCCTATTTATTGAGAAAGGTTTTCTTTGGCTTAGGTTCTATGGACATGTTGGATGTTGTGTTGGGGTGCCCAGCCGGGGGGTCCCTACAGGGAGGTGGGACCAGGGCTGGATCTCACCTGGAGGCAACCTGAAGAAGCAAGAAGGGCCGGATTTCACAAGGACCAAAGGAAGAGATGCAAAATGGGGTCAGACATAGCAAGCACAGATCAAAAACCAGCAGGAGAGAGTGGAAAAGGGGAGTCAGAGATCCAGACAGCCTTCCAAGTTCATTGCCTCACCTTGCAGCATCGCTGACAGACAGCCCATCTGGCTCAGTCCCCGGCAGCAGGGATGGGAGAAGATGCTCCAGTCCAGAAAAGCAGTTGGGGACTGACAATAGACAAGAACAACTGCCCTCAGCTTGGCTTACGAGCTCAAAAATAGCCACCCACCACAATTAAATCATTGGCAGGTTATTCACTGATGTTGTCAGCCCAGCGCAAACTCCTCATTTGGAGGCTTCAGTCATTGGAAATAAGGTTTATTCGGGGTGAGCTGGAAAATTACAGGGGGCAAGGAGACAAATCATACTGAGATCACCTATCTTGTTGTTTGCTTGGAGTGAATTACACTGGTTTAAATTCAGACATGAGGTTATACCCAGGACATATTTCCTAGATAAATAAGCCACTAGCCTTTTCTACTTGTAACCAAGCAACGTGCAGACATGTGGGTGTAGGACGCCAATGGATGTTTATATTGGGTATTATAACCTTTATTTACTGTTGGACCGGCACTATTCTCTCATTCTGAAGAAGAAAGGAAGGTTTATTGCCAAGCTGAGTGGATATGGACTCCTGCCTTATAGCCAAGCACCACACACACAAAAAAAAGGTATTAGATCTCCATCCTCCCCAAACATCAGATCAAGGGTCTCTGCTGCAGCTCCTGGCGTGGGGAGCAGCTCTTTAAACATTTAAAATGCTAAAATCAGAGGTGTAGGTGTACGAGACAGAAGAATAAAAACCACCCAGAGCGACCTGATTTTCAGCCTTTAGAGATACAGAGCCATTAAATTTTCATGTCCACTCTTCGCCTCCTCGCTGCCCGGCTCGATCTGATTTAGCAAACACATGGTCCTGAGGACCAGGACCTGCTGTAGGCGAGGTAGGGAAAATAAAAAAGGCACCAGCACCTGGGCACGGGATGCCGAGGCACAAGATCCTAAGAAAAAGGTGGTTTCTTGGGATTAGTCTTTTCAAGATCACTCTCTGTGCCAGGAGATCTCCTTTCCACCAGCCCTGCAAAGCTGCCAGGAATAATGAGGGCATCACTGGGGCTATTAGAAAGTGACCAGTATAGGCGTATATACACACACACACAAAATATAAATTATGTAAATATATATAAATAAAAACATATAAAAGATATATAAATAATATGTATAATATAAATATATTCAATAATATCTCTATTTCTATTTTAGAGACATTTTATCAAAAGGGTCTCAGAGGAATGATTAAAAATGAACTTCTTGGTAAGCTAGCCCCTTCAATAATACAAAACACATCAAGAAAAAAAAAAAATCTCCAGAATGGTTCAAATGAAGGTCCTGTACTTTTTTCCTCCACCACCCCTTGTGTTCTGCAGAAGCGGTCCCAAACTCCCCATTTCACCCAGCTTTCCAACACAGGGCGGCGGATTTGGACTTTCCCTTTGGTGGAGTCAAACCACATGTGATGAGCAGATATGTTTTTCCGGAGGTTTACATCAACCATCAGTGTGATCAAGTCACTCACATTAAAAAATAACACCAAAAGCCACATTTTCTAGCTGTCCTCTCTGCTCTGCACCCCATCGGTGCACATGAGGCTGTGCTGTGCAACCACTCATACAACAAAACCAAGGTCTTTTAAGACCTTAACAAGGCGGGGGTCTCCTGCCCCCAACACCCATGGGTGTCCTGCCCCACGATAGAGACCCTACGAGGTACAGGATGGTGCCTGAGGGGGAATGCACCCTGGATGCCGATCTTCAGCCTGCTGAGGTCTACCTGCATGCTCCCCCACCACTGATGCTGTCCCTACCTTTTACTCCAGCTTAGTTAAAAAGCTTTTTGGGGGATTTCTTTCTCCACTCCAGGAAAAAACATTTCCCAAACGAGCAGCTCCAAGCAAAACGCAGCCAAACCACCTGGCAAAACGCGTTTCCAGACGCAGGGGTGGCTTTACAGTAAGCAAGGTGCCTCCAGCCCCTGGCACAGTCTGATCTCCAGGTCCCACCACCTAGAAGGATGCTCACCCATCAGATCCCCCTGCATGACCACTGCAGGTGTGACCCCCAAACTCCACAGCAGGTGCCAGCACCCCCACCTCCCCACGGCATCACTGCAAAGCCCAGATCTTGGCCAAGCTGTGACCCATGAGGAGATACTCCCATACACCGAAGTATTTGCCGTAGTCAGAAAGTGACACCTCCACTGCTCCTCTTGACCCAGCTGAGCCACCAAGCAGACGTTAACCACCAGTCGCAAGCTGCTGACAGCCCACTAATAACATCCATGCAATAAATCCGTAGGTATGGTTATGTATTGAAGCATTACACTGAAGTCCTGAGGCTGCCCAGCTGGTGGGGATGGTGGGTATCAGCTCAATCATGGTTCTTCTCCTTGCACACCAGCACAGATGCTCCATGTCCTGGTGACACCACACTGGGATGACCATGGTATTGGGCTCCGCGCTTAGACACTGCTGTCACACATGGGCTGTCCTCATCTCACACTTGATTTGTTTGTGCAGTGTCACAAGCCAGTAAGTACAGGAATCTCTCCCGAAGCAGGCAGGAGATGGAGACGCTGATGACACCAGTGATAAAACCAGGGGAGGTTTCAGGATCTTGCAGCAGTATGATGCCCTCTTAGGATGATGCCCTTAAAAGATAAGGTCCTCACGAACACCAACCAAACATCCTCACATGCTGATGGGGAAACCTGCCAGACCAGCTACCCAGAGGGGACATTTGAAGGAGGGATGGAGACAGACCGATGCTCAGGATCTGCTGGAGCCCTCCAATCTTCACAGGCAGGCTGGGGCCAGTTAGAGTGGAGATCATCTACCTGATGCATCTGCAGCAGCTTTAAAGTGTTTAATTTTGTACCACCTTGACTCAAAATTTTGATGCAATTCCTCACCTGCTGTTTATCCACTTTAAATACGTTTGGCCTGCTTCTACAGAGACCTTTCTGGGACACTCTCCAACCTTCTGTCTCTGTTTATCTTGCACCCTTGATAGAGAAAGGGAAAAGAAACCACAACCCAAGCTCCAGGCAGGCAATCTGGTCTCTTCGCTGCACATCGCATCTTCCTTTCCCTTCTTGCTGACCTGTTCTTGTCTCTTCCCCCCTCCCCCCTGCCTTTTCTCCCTTCGGCTGCTCTAATAAAAGCCAGCCTTTAGGAGACTGAGGGAAGAGATGGATTCTTTTTACTGCAGCCCTGAAAGCCAATCTACCTGTCTTTAGTTCACTTAAATGGACCGCTTTACCTCTGTGGCATCCCAAGCCCAATTAATATCGGCCTAAGAACTGCTGCATGTGCCTATTTGGAAAAAAATAAGTAGCATTTTTTAAAGGAAGGATTTGCTCTCAGTCAGGGATGCAAAGCAGGGTGGTGATGCAGGGCGAGAAACTGCTTTTTGCTCAGACCAATTTCCCTACCCCCCCCCCCCACCGCTGTTGTTTCTGAGAGTCCAGAGATCAAACTTCTTCCAGTTCTTCCAAATTCCATGAATTTTTCGGATGCCAAAATGCGTTTGCTGCAAGAAGCTGGTGTTTCCTTCAGAAGTGTTCAAGAAAGAGGAAAAAAAAAAAAAAGCTTTTTTCCTTTTTTTAGAAAAGGAAATACCAAAATAATGGATTTTGATGAGCACAAACCGCTCTGCTCCTGGGTGTTTCCAGCCAGGGATACAGCTCACCAGCCAGCTGCAAGGCACGAGGACCCCCAAAACCCTGGGCGGAGAGCGGGGCAGCAGACCCCAACCCGCAGTGGAGGATCACGGGCTGTTTGCTTTCCTTTGAAGGCTGTTTTCCATCCGACAGCTCTGCAAAGAGATGTAAAAAAAAGAGAGCCAAGTCTCGCCAAAGACTGGATGGAGCCACATGCCAGGTGATGAGGGTCTCACTGGGGACTTGCTCACCAAGGGGAGCTCCCATTTTGGGGCTGGGGATTATAAATAAACCCCAAAACAAGAGGAGCCAACTTATTTAGTGCTTGAATGTAATACTTCAAAAGTAGGATGGAGAGCAGCCCTGAGGAGAAATACTTGGGGAGTGTTGGTGGATGAGAAGCTCAACATGAGCCAGCAATGTGCGCTGGCAGCCCAGAAGGCCAACTGCATCCTGGTCTGCATCCCCAGCAGCGTGGCCAGCAGGGCCAGGGAGGGGATTCTGCCCCGCTGCTCCACTCTCATGAGACCCCACCTGGAATACTGGGTCCAGCTCTGGAGGCCCCAACATCAGAAGGACATGGACCTGTTGGAGTGAGTCCAGAGGAGGCCACAAAGATGATCCGGGGGCTGAAGCACCTCTGCTGTGAGGACAGGCTGAGAGAGTTGGGGTTGTTCAGCCTGGAGAAGAGAAGGTTCCGGGGAGACCTTACAGCCCCTTCCAGTATCTAAAAGGGGCCTACAAGAAAGCTGGGGAGGGACTTTTTACAAGGGCATGTAGCGATAGGTGAAGGGATGACGGCTTCAAACTGGAAGAGGGGAGATTTAGATTAGATCTCAGCAAGAAATTCTTTACCGCAACGGTGGTGAGACACTGGCCCAGGCTGCCCAGGGAAGCTGTGGCTGCTCCATCCCTGGAGGTGTTCAAGGCCAGGTTGGATGGGGCTTTGAGCAACCTGGTCTAGTGGGAGGTGTCCCTGCCCATGGCAGGGGGGCTGGAACTAGGTGATCTTTAAGGTCCTTTCCAACCTAAACCATTCTATCATTCTATGAAAAGCAATCCGCCTGGAAATTCATCGAGTGGGTGCCCCCCACAAAGGAAGGGCTCAGGGGGCTGCAGGAATGCCCTGAGGGGTTGGGGGCGGAGGGGGGGGTCAGGGCAGGGCACAGCTCTCACCACAGGCAGCTGCCTGCACCTCTGCCCAGGGAACTGCCCAAAACTGGGGATCTGCAGCCCTGTTCCCACTCCTGTCTGCATCCCTGCTTCCCTGGGTGCAGAGTAAACCCAGAGCCTCTTGGGCTGGGACAACAGGGAGGAGTAGGAGAAGCAAAACAGCAACACCAAGAGGACTGGAGGAGATAAACGGCATCAAAAGAGCACAAATGACATCCTCCAGGCCACCAGCTACAGAGAACAGGGAGTGTTTCCACTCTCAGTGTGCCCCTCGAGGACACCAGAGGCACAGGGTGAGCCAGAGAGATGGAGCAGCTCCATCCCCAGGGGACAGTAATTCACAGCATCACCCCAGGATGAAGCAGCAGCTCACAGTGACACCTCCGTTGGCCAAGAAAGCTCCCAGCAGCCTACCATCACAGGGCATAACAACCTCCTCCATCTTACCACCTCCCCTCTTCTTCATCACTCCCTGCTACCTAAGCACCTCCATCTCTCCACCCCTCATTAGCTAATTTATCAAAGTAATTAAGCTCAGCTTGAAGCAATTGCTTCTGTGGTGCTGCGAGGGATCCTGGGTGACAGAAAAGGTTCAGAGATAGGAAGCTTATGAAATACAATGCCCAGAGCTAAATTGCCTTCTGTAGGGTTCAGAGTGAACAACTTGTTGCTGTCACCAAAAAAATCTCCAGAAAAGTGGTACCATATCCCAAAATCAAGCATGTGTCACGGTTTGGCACTGCTGGAAGGAATTTTATGTCCTGTAGGAAATTCCAAAAGGGAATTTCATTTTGATAAGTAACAATGTTCCAAGTTGGATAATGTTTGAACAATGTAATGTGAAAAATAACATACATAAGCGAGACAGTAGGAAAGTCTGGATGAAATTAAAGCAATAACATCTCAATGAAACATTTTGACTATCAAAATGAAACGAGATTGAAAAGACCCATTATGACACTTTTGCTATAACGGGAAATTTTTTTGGTATTAATACGCTTCTAGGATTTTTTCCAGTTCAATAAAACTGCATGTTCTGCAAGAAAACTGCATTACCAACATCACAAAATTCCCCTTTGGGAGATTCCCTCAATATCCCAGAGGGTTGGGGATTAGTTTCTTTCCTACAGGGACTACTGACACAACCAGCCTGGCACATCCCTGACACAGACAAGGGATTCACTGGCCCATCCCAGGGCCACGGTTCCAGCTCCAGGGTTCCTCAGCC
The DNA here is from genome assembly GCA_008921705.1 of Burhinus oedicnemus. Classification (NCBI taxonomy): domain Eukaryota; kingdom Metazoa; phylum Chordata; class Aves; order Charadriiformes; family Burhinidae; genus Burhinus; species Burhinus oedicnemus. The sequence goes on from VFFE01007604.1 coordinate 765,809, forward strand.
AGGCCAAGCACACCAGGCTTCACAGCACCAGAGAAAGAAAAGCAAGAAGGGGAATTAATATCCCAAGAGCTGTCCCAGAAACAGGGAGGAAAGGGGGATTTTTGAGAAGAGACGAGCAATTTGCAGGGCGCAAATACGGGCAGGGGAGACCCTGGGCTGTGCTCAGCCCATGCCCACAGCTCACTTTTGTCCATTTGTCTGTCTTCACAGCCTCATCAGGTCCGTTGTGGCAGTGGGAAGCCCTCCCCAGGGGCAAATGGAGAGAAAAGAGATACATCCATCCAAATGCATTTGGCCAGGGGAGATGTGGCACCAGCTCACCAAGATGCCCTCCGAGCTGGTGATGCTCCTCTGCCTGTCAAGCAGTCCCCACTGCTCGAGTGTTCCCACGATTTATCCAAACTCCAAGGGCATGGAGAGAAGGTGGGGGGGAAGAGTGAGAAATCCCTGATGCATTTATTAAAGATCATTTTGGTCACAGCAGAAAATTGCTGGTGGCTCTAGCCCCATCATCTGAGCAGCTGCCATGTGGCCTCCAACCCTTCCCTGCTGGAAGCCAGCCTGGAAACTAGCTGGCCCCAGTACCAGAGGATGGGAGGAGACTTGTTCCTTGAAATCAAACCCAGTGAATATCCTGCCTGATTTTGCATGGTGAAATCAATGCACAGAGGGTGTCCCCAGAGGGGAGCAGAGCCCTGCAGGGCCAGCCTGGGCTGGCATAGACACCCTCAAGGGCATCAGGGTCCTCTAGCAGGGTGAGGACATACTGGAAGAGCAAGACTAAAATCAGCATGCCTAGTACAATTGTACCAGCCTGGAAACACGGAGGAAACCTCATCTGCTGCGTGGTTCCTGCAAACAAGTAAGGCAACGAGAGCTAAAATGGGAGAGGATTGCCTCTCCTGTCCCCACCATCTGTCCAGCCCAGCCTTCTGCTGCACCCCATCAGAGAAGAAACCATCAGCCCAAGCCTGAGTGATGCCCAAACACTTCCCAGTGCTTGGAGGCATCACACCCTTCAAAGCTAAATGTCCTGGAGGGCTGCAAAAATGCTGTGTAAATGGTCAAGCCAGAGTCGCTAGTCTGCCGTCAGTGCCCGGGCAGAGGATTGGGGTACACGTGCCTAGGTTGAGCCCCTGGTCCCCATAGTGGCACTAAGGGTTCCCATGGGAATCGGGTACCACCTCACAGCTAGCTCGGCACTACACAGTGTGTGCATCATCATCCTCCTGCTCCATCCCCAGCACCTGCCAACACTGTCAGCAGCAGTGACAATGTGGCAAGATGCCACCACCTGGCTGAAGCTGTGTCCCCTACCCCTCGGCCACCAAACTTCCCCTCTGCTCCCTGGCTCCATTGGTCAAGTGTGGCTCTTGGGAGGGGGCACCTCATAGACCCACCCTGTGCTCCGGCATCCCGCTCCTGCCCAGAAGTCCCAGCCGGGCTGGGGCTGAGCTGACGTCCCAGCCAGGGGACAGGTTGGTTGGTGTGCAGCGGGGTGGATGCCCCAAGCCCACGGCACTGGCTCTGCCGAGACAGTGAACCATCTCCCAGTGGGACATCTTCACCTTTCATCAGACCAACTCCTGGGGATGACTCTCAAAGGAAAAGCGAGTCTACACCAGAGAATTTGAGATCCTTCTTTCATGGTAGGAGACACGACAGTCTCCCTCCCTCCCCCTGCCTCCCTCCTTCACCTCCACCTCGCTAAAATCAAATTTAAAAGTCACAGTGCGTCAGCTTGCTATCCCAAGGGGGGTGAGGAGCAATTTCCTCTCCTTTGCACACTTCAAAGGTGCTCGTGATCTGAGAGCGTCTCCCTCTGGTTCCCTTTCCCTGCAGCTTGTTTCCTCGTCTGACAGCCTCTGTACTTCCAGCTCCTCTTGCTCTCTCCCTCGCCCACGTAGCTGGAAGAGAGCTGCGTGAGGATGGCAGCTCAGCTCAGCTTTCAGAGGCACCAGGTTAGCAACCCTCAAGGTCTTTTCTTTAATTTTTCTCCAATTTTTCTCTGGTTTTGAGCTTTTCCCCTGCCTGTTAACTCGTTTCAGCTCCTATGTGCTGGACGTGTGCATAGCTAATGCTTGGAGAAGATGAATCCCTGTCTGATGCCGCATAAATGGTGGATCCTTTGTGATTTGTCATAGGATCACGTGTGTTCAAGCTTCAGTCTCCACCCATTTGTGCAAGGAGACCATGTCCCATTCCCAAGATCTGGGCAAGCCCCAACTTCGAGCAGGTACATCACTGCACCCCCACCCCAAGAAGAGAAACTGAAGCTGAAGACGAAGCAGAAGATCTCACCAGGACTCTTCCAGGAGAAACAGTTCAGATCCACCTTGCAGAGAGGATTCAGTAAAAAGACAAACTGGGGTGTCCCAAACCCAGAAGGAAATCTAGAGCAAGGTTCCCCTCGGGGCAAGTTTGGGCTGAGGACAACTGATTGCTTCTCAAACTGCTTTCATGCCCATCCACCAGGAAACTTTACTTGTATGCTTGTGGTCCTTTTTGCATTCAAATCAGACAGAAACAGTGAAAAAACCAGTGGTCCACAATCTGACACAGCTGCTCCTCCTGCTTCTGCTGGCAGGGGAATAACAGGTGCAGGCAAAGCCAGAGGAGAGTATCCCAAACAACCCTGGGATGGGCAGCCCATGGCTTTCCTACCAGAGTGCCCTCCTTGCGGGCACAGGTTTGTGGCAGAGGGATGAAATCGTTGAAAAAAGGTCCATTGCAGCATCAACAGGGCTATTAATCAGCTTGCAGAGAAACTAAATCCTTTCCCAGTGACAGGAGGGAGACACATGTCCTACCACGCTGGAGAAGGCTGACAGGAGAGAAAACCACCCCAAACCGGTGGGATTGGAATAAGCTTGGTTCCCCAGCTTGTTCTGGGATTACCTTTTGTGTCAGGACCGAACAACTTGTCCTACCATTGTCTTTCATCCCCCTAGACTGTGTCAACCAACAGGCTAGATTAAACCCAGTGTGTTAACTGAAAAGGGTAGGAATCAAAAAGCCAAATAAATCATAGATGCAGATTGATTTATATGGTTTAAATAAAGCCTTTCAAATGGAGACATTATCCACTGGAAACTCTTAATGAAAAGTTAGCAATGTTCTCAGAAGCAGAAATATTCTCAGCATGAAGGCAGGACACCTATTAAAGCCAGTAAAATTAGATGAATGGGGCTCAAAGCTAGTGATTTTTAATACACCAGTTGGACATTGCGAATTTAAGCTAATGCCATTTGGAATTAGTTCTGCTCCCAAGGTATTTCAAAGAGTAATTTAGCAGATATTTGGTCGATTAGGGGGTGCTGAAGTTATAGCAGATGATATTTTAATTTGGACTGTGGAACCTCAAGGAACATCATGAAAGACAGAGGCACCTTTTGCAAACAAGCAAGAGGAATGATGTCCTATCTGCATATTTAAGAAGTTCAAATGCCATGGGTATAATTGGCCTCAGGTGAATCATGTTAGCAGTGGTATTCTCCAGAATGAACACCAACAAGCTGATGAAATGACCTTCAAAACTAATTTGACACCTAGGCCAAGATGCTTTAAGACAGCAGTCAGCAACTTGGACACTGAAGTCTTCTGGAAAGGTGCCCTTCATTTGCTACCCAAGTAGGGTTTGGAGATTCAGCTGCTAGAAACTCTCTTCCAAGGATGCTTCAGCCTCTCTTCCTGAGATTTCCTCAACCCTGATGGACGCATTGAGCTGTGATGTGATTTCTACAATCAAATATGTGTCTTAAAGTAGTTAAGATTAAAAAATGAGTAAGAAATGAAAATGGTCAATGGGAAGATGCTGGGGAAACCACTTGCAATGAGACAGTGCCCACGCTGCTGTCCCCATAGAGTGGCCTTCTAACAGCCTCCAAAACACAGAGGAGCTGAACATCACCGGAGGGCTCTCAGCTGCTTTGAAAGGACACTATGCCATTATATATGAGTTTCCCATTAAAAGAAGAGCTTTAAAAAGTCTCAGCTTTAAAATTTCCAGGAACCATTCACCCTCCATGGAGCCACTGAGCCATGTCACCTACCCAAAGGTCCAGGGCTGGAGATAGCCATGGCCACCTCTAACCCATCTGGCCAGAGGGATGGAGGGGGTATCTCAGCAGGGAGGAGGGTACAAGCTCTACAGGAAGACTGAAAAGTTCCCACTGCGCAGTGAGCTGCTGTTTTTCTTTTGCTGTTTACCAAAAAAAGAAGAAAAAAAGGGGAGAAAAAAAAAGTATTTATCCTGTTTATAATACTGCTCTGGATCAACATATTAATTATTGATACAACTAGAGACGAAAGCAGTCTCCAAACACCTCCCATTGCATCAAACTCATGTAAGAGGTTTCCATCCATCAAACTCCCTGGAAGGGAACAGTCTAAGAGCAAGTGGAGGAGAAAGCAAAGTGAGAGGGAAGACCACCCTGCCAGGAGGGAGGTCCCAACATCCAAATCAATTCCAGGAGCAACAGAGCAAGGCGTCAGTCCTCCGAGACTCACCAGGGGACGTGACTTTGAGCAAGGGGTGAAATGAGCCCACCGTGAGCACATGCAAATGAATTTTTGGGGGTGATGGTGACAATATAAACACAAGCTCCTGCTGGCTGCAATAAATCTGCTCTGCAGCGGGTGATCCAGAATTAGGCAGAGTGCTGCTCCAATAAAGGCTGGCTATGAATTAATAATTCATGCTAAAAAGCTCAGCCAAACTCCTTGGTGCTCACATCAGCAGCCTCCCTCCCCGAGCCAGGCAGGAGGGACAATCTGATGCCACCTCCTCCTTGAAGAGGTACCTGGGCTAGAAAAAGAAGGAAAACCTCCTATGGAAAGTGGAAAAAAAAGTCTCATTTTTAAGCCAGACAGGCACTGTGGTGGAGATCTGGTCTTGTACCCCTCCCAGAGTCACTCAGACAAGGAGTGGAAGTAAGAAATAACGATCCTGATTTAAACTCCAGGGAAGGACTGGGGAGACATTGTTCCACAGCATAATTACCCACACTGGTTTGCGGCCAGGATGCAGCCCAATATCAGGTCTGGGTCCAGCTGTGCAGCTTCATTACGGTTGAAGAACAGCCATGGCATTTAGCAGATTCCTTCCTTCGGGGGCAATGAAAGGCCAATTTGAGCAGTGGGGCGAGAAAACACTGGAGCAATTCCCGTGATCGAGGGCAGCTGTGTCACAGTGGTCCCCAGGGAAGGGAAGGGAAGGGAAGGAAAGGGCCCACATCACAGGAGCTCCCTGCTCACTATCGTGTGACATGGGGCTGCCTTTCCCTCCTGCCCACACATCCCCAGATGCAGCAGACCCCATGCATCAGCGGTGATGAGGCTCATTCCAGAGCAGCTTTGCGGTGGCGGTGGGATGGCTGTGCAAGGGGCATGGAGACACCTCATCTCTGTTAAGCTTAAGAACATCCCACTGGCAAGGCAGACAAGACATTTTATTTTCTGCAGTATGGTTGGAGAACTGAGCACCCATGGGTGCCCCAGCTCATGCTGCAAGGAATGCGGCAGGCAGAAGATGTGCTATTTTTCCTTGTCTGTTTGGAGGCAGAATTCTAGGTTCTGCTCTGATACTCAGCCACCCTCTTCGTCCGGACGAGCTGTCTCAGTTTCTCTTCGTCACTGGTGGTGGGGAGGCAGGTGGACCACCCCGCATTCCGGTGCTGCCCTCCTTCCACCTGCTCCCAGGGGAGCTGGATCCTATTATTCCACCTCTCACAAGATCTTTACCCCATCCTTGATGCTTCCAGCTCTAGATACTGCAATCCTATGAGTCCAAACCTTCTTTTGTCACCTGGAAACAAAACAACAAGCATTTAGTAAATGCACACAAAAAAAATTTAAAAAATAGGTAGACAGCTACAAGACATCCAGTCCAGTTTGGTAGTTACTTCCCAGGGTTTGAGAGAGGCATTTTTCAGTGCTTGAGGTGGTCAGGCTTTCTCATTTGTCTCCAGCTGCAGAACTTTGGACAAAAACTGTCCAAAACTTTCTGATGGATGTCGGTGAAGTACTTCTAACCATTGAATCAGTGAAGGGCTTCTTGTGGTCATCCAAGAGACTCCCTGAGTCTGGGGTACTTGTGCTCACTCCAGAAAAGGTTGGCTCTGCAACTGCACAGGGCTGGCCAGGAGATCTCACCACTTTCTCAGACAGGAGGTGGCATCTGCCTGTGGGTGTCAGACCGGTGGGTCCATCAGCTGTGAAGGGATCTGTCATTGCCAAACCACCGAGTGCCAGGGCAGGGAACCAGAAGCAAAAGGGTGATTTTAAAAGGGAAGAAAGGCAATGGTGTCTTCCCCATGGTGGGAAGCTTTTCAGTGGAGATTTTCATTAGAAAGAGCTCCTGCACCCCAAGGACCTCCAAGCAGATGTCCCATGTGGGGAGGATCTCCATGAGATTGAGAGGAGGCTTCCTCCTGCAAATGACTGTCCCATGCACAAGCAAAGAGCCTCACAGGGAGGAGCTCTATGGTGGTGGGAGAAGCTCCTGGGGAAGGATGTGCCACGAGGGAGATGTCCTCCTCTGAGGGCCCCCTCTTGCCGCAAGCAAGGCTGCAGGCACACCCCTGTACATAGCAGGAGCAACCAGCTTGGCTAGCACCTCGCAGGTTGTAGCCTTGATCATGAGGACGTGGGGACCCTCCTTTTCCTTCCAACCAGCTCTATGAAAGACACAATTATACCCCCAAAAGAAACCCCTAAGAGACCTGAATTCACACAAATGTCAAGGTTCCCCCCGAGACCTCACCTGGCGGCTATGGTCAGAGAGACACAGGCAGGTTTGGATGGACAGGTGCTTGTGAGTGGACTATTTTTATCTGTTGTTATTGAGGGTGGCTGGAGGACATCTCTGGTGACAGAAGAAGGGTTTAATCAGCCTCGATCCACCAAAAAGCCCAAGTCTCATGCTAATTCACAGGGGACTCTCTACCTTAGGGGTTTGTACAATCACTGAATCCATAATAGCTTGTCCTCATGCAACCCAACTTTTTTTTTCCGAGTCTGGAAGCTTCATCTCCTGCTCATTAGCAAATCAGATTTCTTAATAGCAAAGTGAAATAACCTGAGAAGTAATGGAAAAAAGGGAAGGATTAAGTTTTCCCAGGCACCTTGATCTCTTCTATCATCTCATTGTCTTCAGAGGGGTGGTTTTCTTTCAATCTAATTATCTAGTGGATATATGTTGCCGGCTCTCTTACAATTCTGGCTTCCATCAAAACAAAAAAAGAAGATAAATCCCCCGTTATTGTTTTTTGATGAAAAAGTCATGCTAATAACTTACATTTGGGAAATAATTTCAGTGATTTTACTTTGTTTTCCTGAGAGGTGTCCCATGGGAGCTCTGCAATGGAAGAAATGGCCATGAGGAAGAGACAGTTGTTGCTAAGAAGAAAGGGATATGCATGCCCAATATGTTTCCTGAAGGGCTTGATCCAGCTTTTCAAAAACTGTAACCCATATGAGGCTTGCCATGGCTGGTGGCCACTTTTGGGAAGGGTTTCCAGCAAGCAGGGTCCAGCCAAGCTCCTTGGTTGGAGAGGAGACACCTGTAAAGAAAAGGGGAAGATTACTGAAGGCATGAGGGGTGTTTTAGGGAAGAGTTTCCTGGGACCGTGGACGGAGCAACAATGCAAGATGAAGATCCTGCAGCAGGATGTAATGGGAGCAAGGCAGCAGGTATCTGCCCTTGAGAAAGGAGACGGAGACAGCAACACAGGAGATGAGGGTGTGCCTGGGGAGAGATGGGGCAGGCCAAGAAGGTGGTCCTGCTGGAGAAGGTGGACTCAGGTGGAAAGCGATGGGAAGGGGCAGCCACAGGGATCAGCACAGCAGGCAACACGTGGTGTCCTGCCCTGCCTGGGGATTTAGAGGCAGCAACATCTGGTAATGTATGTAATTACAAAGCTGAGTTTCCTCCTCCAGAAACAGCTTGACATCTCTCTCTCCTCAAGCCTGACAACGTCAGGGTCATGCATGTAATCTAGCTTGTTTGTAGGAAACACTGAGCTTCTCTCTCAGACAGCAGCATGATTCAGGCAACTGGGGATTTCCCAAAAAAACACCAAGACTGTGAAAACACAGGAGGAGGGGAAATGTCCAGACACAAACACGCTCCAGAGCCTGTCCCTCTTGCAACCAAGCTCCTTTACCGTCCCAGGGCAGCATGTGTAAGAGCACCCGTATAATGAGAACACCAAGGTACCTCCTGGAGAGTTAATTTGCACTCACCTTGCACTGATCAAGTGAAAGGGAAGGAAGCCCTTTTTTGTTTTTCTGTCTCTCAAAAGGTTCGAATAATTGCCATCGGTGCCAGCTATCTTCCAGATGACCAGCACATGACCAGCAACATACCCAAGAGGTGCTCCATCACTGAACTTATCACAGGAAAAAGGGGTGTCTTCTCTTCTTGATGGCTAGTTCTTGCTAATTTTATACAATAACTAGACATTAGTATATTAAAGCAAACATATTAGCGCCTCTTGAAAATACCTGTGACTTTTGGAGATATGCCTCTTTCTGGGGTCACTCAAGCCCTCTCTCCCTGGCATGAGGAGCAGAGCAGGCTTTTTGAAGAATGATGTTTAAGCAATGTCACCTGCAAAGGTGGAAAGGGCATTGAGTGTCTGTGTCCGAAGAAAGCACCTGGGGCTTAGAACGGGTTGATTCACTCTCCCCAGGAGGAAGGACCACTGAGCTGGGCTAGCAGAGCAGACAAAGTCCTGCTCTAGGCTGACCGTGCTGGCATCAGAAGGTTAAACATCAGCAGGATGGTGGGGACAAGACCTCAGCACAAAATCAAGATATGCTGAGAACAAAGTTAATCAAGGGCACCACGGGATGTGGCATGAAAAAATTATTTAACTGCCTGCTTACCAATCCCTGCAGCCTGGTGATGCACAAACAGCACTGAGTTGCTCATTTATAAATGAACATTTGACCCTGTTGGTGCTGCTGAGAGCTGGTGGGAAACGACACCTGCCAGGAATGCTAAGATGGCTCTGAGTCACACTGGCAGGAAGGAGGAGGGACATGGCTTGAAAGTAACTCAACTTGATGTTCACAAGCCAGTGAGACCTTGAAGAGAAGGGCTTATTCCTTCCCCAAGACCGTGAAGACCTGGTGACATCTGCCCAGGGCTTCACACACCTCCTTGTCATCAATGTTCCTCCATCACAGTCCATTGCAGGGATGTGCCCCAGCTCCACATTACATCCCCAAATGCATAACATATGTAATAGATCAAATCCCTCGCTAATGACACAACTTCTTAAAGTATTCTGTTCAAGAGGAATGGTGGTCACAGTTAGGAAAAGTTGCAGTGTGCAACAGGTAGATCGAGAAAGAGAAACAGTCCAAAAGCCAAAATTTATTCAAAGAAGATGGAGAGAAAGGGAGAGATTTTATGGTAAGATTGATGGTGATACATAAGGGCAAGAGAGATGATGCAGAAAGGAGCAGGCATAGACATATATTGAAAGATATTCCAGATAAACAGGAGACAGATAGATGAATAGATATAAATGGATTAGATAAACAGGAAGAAATTCTTTACTGTGAGGGTGGTGAGACACTGGAACAGGTTGCCCAGGGAAGCTGTGGCTGCCCCATCCCTGGAGGTGTTCAAGGCCAGGTTGGATGGGGCTTTGAGCAACCTGGTCTAGCGGGAGGTGTCCCTGCCCATGGCAGGGGGGCTGGAACTAGGTGATCTTTAAGGTCCCTTCCAACCCAAACCATTCTATGATTCGATGAAGTAGACTGTAGGAAGGCAAAGGAAAACAGCCAAACCAACAATGAATGAATATATATAGAGAGGCTTATTTCCCAAATAAACCCTGATCTCCTATTTTGGTCTTTGGTTTGCAGACATAAAATGCACCTCCTTTGACAGATGGGCAAGAGACATGATAGAAAACTTCCTCACCTGTTTTCCAGCCTCCGGTATTCCCACTACCAAGGCAGCATCCACTCCTGACCCACAGGAGTGCTCAGAGCACGACTGTACCTCCAAAGGCCCCTGAAAACACAGGCAAACGCTGCTGCTTCAACCCCCATACGCACCCCTGCCAGGAGAGGTGTTGGTGCTCCAGGGTGTGCAAGGGAAGGGGTCTCTCCATCCTCCATTTGACTCGGGTGAGGAACTACATGCACATATGCCTACATAACATCCATGTGCCTACAGGTGCTGAACACCCATAATGCCATGGATGGTGGGCTTCCCATCTACTGCTGCTTTATTTCCAGGCCACAGGAAAAAGAAAAAAAGGAAGGTAATTTCCTTGTAAAAGGTGGAAACTTTACGTGAAGATGAAAATTCTATTCACTGTCAAGATTTACCCTATTTTCTTGCTGGTGCATTCTGTCCATCATGTTCTCAGCTCCCAGGAAGAAGACATGATACTCAGCAGACCTGAGAGATGCCTTCAACCTTTGCTGGCACCATTTCTGTGCTTGCCAGGAGTGGAAATCTCGCTGGAGATGCAGGAACTACTCAAGTTGTGGCTCAATCCTTGACGAAGCTGGAGGTAAGAGCTTGCTATGTGCACCGTTGGACCCAGCGCAGCCTCCCTCCCAGCCCAGCAGAGCCCTGGGTGATGGGGCAAGTGAGGAAATGCTGTAGCTGCATCACAGACCTGGTCAATGCATGTGTAATAGACAACGTTATACATCCACAAAGGAGAAAATACCTTCCTGCTTGAACAGAGGGAGAGAGATAAAACCCAGGAAGAGATGAATGGATGGATGAATGAATGGATGGATGAATGAATGGATGGATAGAGAGCAGGGGTTGAGGACCATGTGCCCAGTGGGAGCCGTCAGCCTTCCATGAGCAGGGTTTGCAGCATGCAAGCACGCTTCTTTTGGGATCAGCATAAGCAAAACCACCCCGAGTCATTTTGTATTTACTAGAGGGTTGGAGTGCGCATATGCACCTCAAGGGGAAAAAAATCCCTTTTTCCTAACACAAGCCTTCAGGGAATGAAAACAAGCACAGGCTGCTTTGCACAGGGCATAACCAGCCCAGGGAACTCACCACCGTGAGACACCGCTGTGATCAAGGGGTCTGAGAAGAGAGAGTTATTGGAGAGAGACCCTGCAACAAAATCTAACAGGAGCGATGGACAGACAGTCTGGGGAGGGTTTGGATGTGTGTTGTGGGGTTTCTGATGCGCACGTTAGATGAGAGGTTTGATGGTGGGGGGTTTGTCCCCGAAAGCACTGGCTACCTTGGGGGCTTTGCCGGCGCTGCTGGGATGGGAGCATAGCTTCTGAAAGAGACCCTGAGGCTAAACCATCACAGCGAAAAATTAAACCCTGCCTCCCACCATAAAATCACCTGCGAGGGATTTAGTCTAAATATATCTCCTCCATCACAACTTTTATTTTGAGCAATGCATTAACATGAACGGAGGGACGCTGGCGGAGGTGGGCAGCGGGGGAGAAATGAGTTGGAGCATCGCGGGCAGGCGTGGGTTGTCCCAGCGTCCCTGCGAGACCCCTCTCTATGGGAGAGACGGGGTGTGGGAGGTGTCAATGCAGGAGGTAGGGGGAGCATGGGAGAGAGCAGACGTGGGGTTTTGGGAGTGCAGGAGGGGGTGTCAGTGTGGAGCTGGAGGTATATTTAGGTGCTCAGGGGTGGGAAGGAAGAGAGGTGTGCAGCGGGGGTGTCTGCGTGCATGAGTCATGGCCCGTGACTGTACGCGTGCAAGCTGTGGTGGGGGGATGCTGGGAATGTCCCTAAGGATGGACAATCCCTGGGCAAGGGGGTGTGAGGGGAGGTGGATGCATTGGGCATCCCTCCAGGACAGAATTGCTCCTGGGGAGCCAGAGCCACCACCACTCCCCGCCATGGTACCTCTCTGCCAGATCACACAGGGAGTGGGGCAGGTATGGGAGCATCTGTGGTCCATGCTTCTCACAGACAGTGATCCTCATTTATTCCCTCCCATAGACCGTCACCAGACCACAGCATAGGTGAGATGATACACCACAAAGTGGTCCTGGCTTGCCCCGATAGCATCACATCTAGGACCTCCAGAGATGCAAGCTTGCCACTACAAAACCTGGGGCCAATGCAGTGGCTGTCACTGCTGTCAGGGTACAGCAACCAGGATCTGATCCCACCACACCATTCTGAGTGCAAAATAACTGCCTGCATCCTTTAAAGGCTCATGGAGATGCCCACGGTGGTCTTCAGTGCTCACTTTCCATCTACCCAGCAGAAACATCTGAGAGGGCCCAGGTGTCCTCACCAAAGGCAAAGGACACTCAGCGTCTGTCCCCAGGGTCTGGTGAAAGACAGGCAACTGTGCATCGCTCCAGCCATCCAGGAGAGAAGAGCTACCTGAGCATTTTTCCAGCAGTTTTTTGCTATTTTGCATGAAATATTTTCCAGAGCAGCTCCAGAGACCTGGGCACCCTGGAGATTTGCATATGGGCAAGCGCCAGCCGGGCCTTCCTTCTAATGAACACGAAATCTGGCCATAAAGCCTGCCAAAACCCAGCGTGGAAAAAGACAGAAGACAGCCAGGGGAATGTGCATCAATAAATAAGTTTTATGGAAATTCCCGGCTTTTATACAGTTGCTGAGTTTCAATGAATCTCGACAGCTACTGCAGGATGCTTGGGGCTGGGTGGGACCAACCCACCCCCTGCATCTGTACATCATGTTTCCAACACGGCTTCAAAGAAAAGAAGGCTTTGTGTTTTCTTTCCTTCCAAAGGGTGGCAGGACATAACCACTTCTTTGTCCAATTTTGCTGGAGTCAAAAATCACCCAGAGTGGGATTTCAGCAGATGCACCTGTATTGCGTGGTGTTGGTGCTGCAGCTTCTCATGACGTTATCACTCCCAGCTTCAGTTGCCTGGGGCTCACTCAGCACTGCTCCATCAGGCCTCATCCTGCACAGCCAGGAAGGTCAACATCTCCTTTGCCCAAATTGATGGCTTCCTTGACTTCACCACGTGTTGACAGATATTGAGGGACCCACCAAGCCAAATCTCCACAGGGAGGATCTCCACGCCTCCGCCACAACCAAGTGCACAGGTCCTCCAGCCTAGCATCAAATTCACATCCAAAACGTGTTTTCTGAAGGACGCTCTAGCCCTGTTGCAAGGCAAGCCCCTCCTGACACTGGAGTCCTCCAGCACTAGCTCTGACCATGATGAACACACGACTGAGCTCCTACCAGGTTAATCCAGCATCATTCCCACAGAGGAGACTACAAAGAGCATCAGCTGGGGAGGGCTTTCCACACCCAAAGATAACAAGTGGTGGAGATGGTTCCAGGATGTCAATCAACCCTCCAAGCTCAACCCATCCTTGGGAAGTGCCAGCCTGAAGCTCCCAGGGGCTGCCCACAACCACCTGCAGGAGGACACCCACTTCCAGCCTACTCCTCCTCACACCCAAGCCCTTTTCCAAAGTCCTGGGACACCCAGGGTACATCAGACACCATTAGTGATGCTTGGAGCAGCTCAGAAACCTTCCCCACAGATCTGACACGTCTCAGCCAGCTGCATTTCCAAATCTAACACTGCTGGCTTCGAGCATCTCCACATCGTTCGAAGGGCGACTTATAAATTTTTGAAGAGCTTCTGTTGGCGGCAATAGAGATCAAGGGCTGCGAGCAACGCCAATCCACCACAGACAAAACCGAGTTTGTCAGCAATTTGCAAACGTTGGTTCAATGTCACTGCATTTGCAATAATGCCAAAGGCTCCCTGGTCCCATTATTCCCTGTGGTCCTACCACCCTGCCTGCCCATGTGAATTTCCTGCAGGGATAAAGCTATAGCTGCATCATTTATCCATGCAGATTAAAAAAAGGAGGTCCTGGGCTGCAGATGGATATGCAGGAGCAACATATTGGCTTGTTCTAGCTCATTTTGACCCCAGCCATGCATACATCCCTATATGAGGTGTGTATAGACATGCACACACAGAGGCTATTGATTCCCCAGTTTTCTTCTGCAAGAAAATGAAAGCTCGTGGAAAATTTGGAAAAAAGGAAAAAAATCCGATTTTTTGAAGCATTTTAGCATTTACAGGACTTCATCTTCCAACAGGATAGTTCCACCAAAACATCTCCAACTTGCCCCTGTCTATATATAGCCCCATCACCTACATGTCTTCAAAGGCATTGCAGGTGTTGGCGCAGTCCCACCATCCACGTGCCCAGTGGGGCGGGTACCTGGATGTGGCCCTCCTCAGAGAAGGGAGGTGCAGAGGGTTAAGGGAGGTAACAACATCCTATGGCTCAGCTCTCCTGTGGTATAAATACTTATTTATACCCCTCCTGGGATAGAAATTTTGTATAAAATTTACATAAATTTATAACCCTCTGTGGATACGAGTATGTTCTGCCATGGGGTGTGCTCAGGAGCATGGACGAGGAGCACCAGGCTAAGCAAATCCATCCCATGGGCATCATGAGCAGGACTAAGTTGGCAACCCCTTAGTGATCTGTTTGGGGTTCAGTCAGGTGGGGCACAAAGTTCTGGGGCTATGTGCTCACATGAGACATCAGCAGAGCTGGATGAGACCCAGGAGATGGATACCACCCTCCCTGCATCCTCTTCTCAAGCAAACGCTCCGCAAGCTCAGCCACCACACAAATCCAGTGCCCCCCTCCACCAGCACAGCCAGCTTTGGGTTTTTCTGTTTAACAAATTCACAAACACTTCTGGGATGACCAGAACAGCTTTTTCCCTGTAATTAGCCATTCCCCTCCCTCTCCTTCCCCCTCTAACGACTTATAACAGCACAAAGTCAAGTCGCACATTGGGGCACCCTGAGGCAAGTCCATGCTCCAACAGCCAGCAAGCGAGGGCCAGATCCTGCCCCACCACCACCTCTCTCATTACCCTCAGCCTAATTAAATTCGAGACAGTCTCTTAGTAGAGACAAAAGAGGCTGATGGTTGGTCTGCTCCTGCTGAGCTGTTGGCTTTATGAAGCTCCTCTGCAGTTTTTCAGGCATGGCCACCGAAGAGCAGAGCTGAAGCTAGATGTAAGCACAACTGGGGACTACGTCTGTGCATTGCTAAGATCCCCTTCCCAACCCTTTCCGTCTGGAAAACATTGGCTCAGAGCAACAAATGCATCTCCAGTTAAGGAAGGATGGAAAAAAAAAACTGAAAACAACCGAAACACACTGGACGGAGTGAGAATTTGGCTTTTAGTTGTCCATGTGTGGGCCCACCACGTTCGGCTCACATGAGTCAGGGAGGAGAGACCCTGGAGCTACCTCCCCACCGAATTTTAATTTAAACACTTTTCTCAATTCCTCTTAAAGGTCTGATTTTAACTCGCCATTGCTAAAGGAGGTCTTGCAGCATTAGAAATTCCCCTGCTTATTTAAAACCAGCTCTGCTTACCTGCATTGAACCATGCCCCTGTCCTTACTGTGGGTTTTGGCACATCCCTACAAACCAGTAGTGATGCTGAGTGATCCCAAACAAGTCTCCCTTGGCAAAATAATGCACTAAACACATAAGATCAAGGTGTGGATAGATGGCACAAGGTCCTGCTCTATATGCCCTGGAACAATGTACGCTGGCAGCCCAGAAGGCCAACCATATCCTGGGCTGCATCCTCAGCAGCGTGGCCAGCAGGGCCACGGAAGGGATTCTGCCCCACTGCTCCACTCTCATGAGACCCCACCTGGAATACTGGGTCCAGCTCTGGAGCCCCAGCATAAGAAGGACATGGACCTGTTGGAGTGAGTCCAGAGGAGGCCACAAAGATGATCTGAGGGCTGGAGCACCTCTACTGTGAGGACAGGCTGAGAGAGTTGGGGTTGTTCAGCCTGCAGAAGGGAAGGCTCCGGGGAGACCTTACAGCCCCTTCCAGTATCTGAAAGGGGCCTACAAGAAAGCTGGGGAGGGACTTTTTACAAGGGTATGTAGTGATAGGACGAGAGGTGATGGCTTCAAGCTGGAAGAGGGGAGATTTAAATTAGATCTCCACAAGAAAATTTTTCACTCTGAAGGTGGTGAGACACTGGCCCAGGTTGCCCAGGGAAGCTGTGGCTGCCCCATGCCTGGAGGTGTTCAAGGCCAGGTTGGATGGGGCTTTGAGCAACCTGTTCTATTGGGAGGTGTCCCTGCCCATGGCAGGGAGTTGGAACTAGATGGTTTTTAAGGTCCCTCCCAACCTAAACCATTCTGTATTACTATGATCCCCATGCAGCTCACACGTGCAGGGAGAGTCTGGCAGCGGTGCCTTGCCATGGCATCACATCCCCGGGTACATTTTCCCTCTTGCCTATTAAATACTTTTGCTTAAAAAGAAAAATAAAGCAGAAGCCATCTTCAGCACAACGCGAAGCTTGCGGGAGCAAGGAGAAACTCAGAGCAAGTCTGAGGCCACCATGCCTCAGCACCTGCAAGCAAATATATCGCATAATCCCACTCCTAAATGGATTAAATTCCTTCTGAAAACCAGATGACCCCTGGCTGTCTTCAAAATCCCTCCAGAACCTCTCCTGACAGCCAAAATCCTTTCACTAATTTTTTAAGCGTCTACACGTAATTGGCTGTACTGCTAGTTGCTGCAACTGTGCATCTCGTTTCATATGTAGAAACAACAAATACATGCAGTATTCAATTCCCTCCAACTCAAAAGCTGCTTTATAGCCCATAGAGGAAATGATTACCACTTGCATTGCAAACACACGACGTAGAAGGCTCAAATTTTGTACCTTCGAATGCACTCGTTTTTTAAAACCTTTTTTCTCTGTTTTAAATCAGAGTTAAAGTTTGCCTGCGCATATTGGCTACACTTTGGTATAATTAAAAATAGAGTTTGGGATCATACTTACTTCGATAGTAGCTTCGCTTGAGTCAAGACAGGGGACCGATGGCAGGAAGGATGGCCGATGGCAGCACGTTGATGAGCATCCTCTTCCTTTTTACACCTGCCTTTCTATTTCTACACCTATTGGGGAAGAGTGCAATTAGTAATGATTAAAATAATTAAGAGGGTAATCAGAGCAGGGCAATTGCTGGATCCCAAGTGGCCTCACTGAAGACCCTGTAGCCGCAGCTACATGCATAGAGTGAAGCCCTTCCCTAAACGTTTGGTGCTGGCACTCTGTTTCCATTATAACTAAGGAGAAGCAAGCAAAAATCAAGCAGAGTTCAAGATTTGTGTGGTTTCTGTTTTTTTTATCCACATTAAAACATTCATATGGAGCTACAGGGCATGGAAAGGGACCCCAAGCCCAGAGCCATGGGGCATGGATGGGAACCCCAAACCCACCCCAAGCCCAGAGCCATGGGGCACTGATGGGGACCCCAAACCCATCCCGAGCCCAGAGCCACGGGGAATGGACGGGAACCCCAAACCCACCCCAAGCCCTGGAGCCACAGGGAATGGATGGAAACCCCAAACCACCCCAAGCCCAGAGCCACAGAGAATGGATGGGAACCCCAAACCCACCCCAAGCCCAGAGCCACAGGGAATGGATGGGAACCCCAAACCACCCCAAGCCCAGAGCCACAGGGCATGGATGGGAACCCCAAACCCACCCCAAGCCCTGGAGCCACAGGGAACGGATGGGGACCCCAAACCCACCCTGAACCCAGAGCCATGGGGCATGGCCAGCTGTTGGGGTGTTCCCTTTTCTGACCCGAACCTCCTTTTCTCTGCACCAGCCAGGGCAGCCAGCACAGTACATACCTCTCCCTCCTCCTCCTCCCCTCCACTGTTTCAGATGCCTGCTGATTTCCATTTTAAGTGACAATCATATCCTCATCAGAGCTGCTGTTTCCAGCTGCCCTGAAAACCCCCTTTCCCCAAGCCCTGGGTCCTACCAGGCTGGTCTGTACCCTGCACAGTACAAAACACCCGTCAAAGGATCTGGCAGCTCACAGGCAGGTCAGGCAGCAGCATCCTCCTCAACAAGCCCAGCCAGCCAGCCATGGATGAAGCTTTTTGGGATCTGCAGTGACCCTATAACCTGCCTCTTCCCACCAAAGACAAAGTGCTCCACGAAGCCAAGAGGAGATGCCAGCCCACCATGCAACCAGTTGTTTAATCTTATTTTCAATAAGGCGCTTGTTATTCTTGCAATCCGCCCCAAGGAGCGGCTCTGGTCCCACCATGGTTGCTGGAACCTAAATGTCCCCCAAGCAGCACATCTGTGAGAGTCCACCTGGGACCATCAAGGTCTCAGAGCAGCCCCCAGGGCACCTCCACACCCCACAGCCAGGTCACCTTATTGACCATGCCATTCATCCAAGATTTTTTTTTCCTTTAATTAGATCAGTGTTTTCCAACAGGGAAAGAAAACCTACCAGGTTTTTCCTCCTGAGAAGTTTTTCCCCACCCCACAAGCCTCTGGTAGCTCCAGTTTCTCTCCTCCAGCCCCAGGACCCGCTCCAGCCCTCCAAGCTATCACCACTATTGAAACACGGGACCTTCTCTATCAGCCCTCTTCATCCTCTGCCGCATTACCCTGACATCCATCCATCGAGCTGCACTTCATGTTTGCCCCAAAACCAAGGGAAATTCAGTTTATTTGATCCGCAAACTCTTACGGTCCAATTTTGCAACAGCTGGAGACAAGGATTTATCCCTTGCCAAAAAAAGGTACAACCCCTTGTAGCAGCAATGGCCAGCAGCAAGGGATTTTTCTGAATGGGAAGGAAATAAAAACAAGATTAAGTTATTTCTGCAAGGGGGGAGGGAAGGAATAATACCTTTTCCTGCTGCTGACAAACTGCTTTGATCTTTACTTTGTAGTTACCATAGTGACAAATAAAAAAGCCATAGGTGGAATAAATTGCTGAAAGTTGACGATGTCCTATATATGTTTCTCCAGCGCACGCGAGTGCAGTCTGCAAACGTCCCCCAGCTGCTGCGACGTATGCTCGGCTTCGGTGTACAGCTCACAAGGAGTATTTACGCTCTGCCTCACATTAAGTGATATTTAGGCGCATCTCAGACACAGAAAGCTCTGTCACTGGTGTTTCGTGGTCTGGAGGAAGGAGATAGAGGGTTTGTCTTGTCTGCAAAATTAAGTGGTAATATTGCAACTTGGTGATGGACCAGCATCATCCTCATCCGGGACTAGAGGGTGCTGAGGGTAAGGGAGCAATAAAAGGGCTATAAAACAGCAGAGGAAGAGAGCGGGGAGGCAGACTGCAGCTGATGGTCAATGCAAGAATATCTCCATCATCTCATAAACCTTTTTTTCCAACTGCTCTGAGGTCTGCACTAATACAGCACCAGGCTAAAAAAAACCCAAAACAACAAATGTACGAAGCCATTCTTACTGAAAAATTATGTCCCCGATTGCTTTGCTTTCCCCTGGATCACTCACCCCAAAAATCAAGCTTTAGAAAGTTGCTGCCAGTTCCAAAAAAAACCAGAAACTTCAGGGGTTTACATTTCTTCTAGAAACCAACCACTGCCCAGGCCAGTTCCTACTGGTTAGACAAGATTTAACAGTCCAGACAACCTTTGTCCTGGCCACTTGCAGGTCTGAATTGGGGTGACCTAACCTGGAGGTACCTGCTTTTCCCCCCAACCAACTTCCACGAATGCCTTAATGCTTCTTTTTTACTAAAAAGGAGCAAAACTCTATTAGCATCGATTCCTTTCCTATGGAGACATTCACTGCAGGTTTGGATGGATCAAAGCATTCCCAGCAAGAAACTGGGACGTGTTCCTGCACTGGGGCAGCCCCTCAGATTGGCCGGTCCCTGTCCTGCGGAGCAAGGGAACGGCCAGCTGCAAGAGGCAATGAGATGCTGTCACTGCCTCGGATCATCCTGATTTTTCCCACATATGAGCAATTGGAAATTGCTAATTCTTATGTTCCCATTGATGGAGCAGCCCAAATATTTGCAGGGCTCTGAGCCCAAGTGGCCGCATAATGACGCAGAGCAATTGGCGATGATGCAGGACCCCATCAAGCACACACATGGAAAAAAATATAATAAAAAGCAGAGGAACAGGGCCAATGTCAGCACAGAGGAGAAACTTCGGGGGCTGGAAAAGCGCTGGGGCAAAAGCATTTACCACCTGGAGGGACAAGGCAGAGGCAGCATGGGTTATTGCACTCATCTGGCAGGCAGGGAGGTGGGGAAAACCCCTGATGCCTCTTTCCAAAGTCCCAGAGAAAGGCTGTAGCAGATCCCAACCACTTCTGAGCACCCATCAACTCCTTTAAACCCAAGAACCCACGAGGATGGAGCCATGTTCGAGAGATGCAACCAGCCTTGGGCTTTGCCAACCCCTGCCTTGCTTCGATGCTGTTGACATACA
Source organism: Burhinus oedicnemus (assembly GCA_008921705.1). Classification (NCBI taxonomy): domain Eukaryota; kingdom Metazoa; phylum Chordata; class Aves; order Charadriiformes; family Burhinidae; genus Burhinus; species Burhinus oedicnemus. Next base: position 786,097 of record VFFE01007604.1, read on the forward strand.
GCTCTTAAGTCAATCCGTGCACAACTAATACGCTACATCTGCTGTGTATTTTGCTCGACATTTGTTTGCCTTAGTTCTGTTGAATCTCTTCCCGCACTCCCTGGTAAGCTCTAATGATGTGCGGCAGCTGCTGTTGTTGCACCATTACGCTGCGATAATCTTTGGACAATTATTTGCTGGATTCACCCCGTTGCTGGATGAAACGGTGCTTTCACTGGCTGTCAGTTATCTATTTCTCCAAGCTGAAGCCAGACCGCAGGGAACCGTCCTGGCAGTAAATTAAGAGTTCCCAATGCCAGGAACATCCTAGAGAAGCATCTTCGGCTTCAGATGCTCGTTAGTGATTAAGTGTGGGCTGGGCCAGGTCGGGTCCCAGGGCGATAGGTGATGGGAGAGTCTGCACCCAAAGTGGACGTAGGGGCGGGTCCCAGATGCTTGCACACTTGGTTCCTAAAGACACAATTTCTTCTTCAAAGATCATTCCAGTTTTTGTTTTCCCTTAAATCCTAGGAAAAACAAGGCTTTTCTAAGCCAAACTCCTACAAGAAGAGGCATCAAGAGGTCACAGGTTGATCTCTCACTATGATGTCTCCTACAAAGGTCACCCTTCCCTGGTCCCCCAAGTCCATGCACTGCCCCCCATGTTTGTGGGGCTCCCTATGTCGACAAGACAGCCCATAAATCCAAAATAAATTGTCACAGCAGAGGACAAAACCCATGTACCCAGCCGGTAGGAGGGTCTGGGCTCCAGATCGAGCTCATGGAACCGGGGAATTATCCAGCAAACCTCTAAGCAGAGCCTTGCAGGAGAAGAAGGGATGTTTCTATATGGGGGATGACTGGGGACATGGCTCAGGCCCCTGCATTTAAAGCTTCTGCTCTCAAAGACAAAAAAAAAAGGATTTTTTTTCATGGTTATTATTTTAAAACAAATCCTCAGAAGCTAATTTGACTTGGGAGATCCTCCTAGAACGTCTCGAAGGTAACTCAGTTGCAGATCAAAACACCTGGTACTTTATATGGAGCTTTCATCTTCCCTCCCTGCCTCTGCTGTTCCTGTAACTAGAGACAAAGAACCTTTGTCTCCATCTAAACCTCCCCTTTCCCTCTCCTTTCCAGAAGATACCAACTCCATTTGATTTTTGATGACCAGCCTTTTCGGTTTTTTTTTCCTAACAAGCTTGCTCCTGCATGTCCCATTAGCCTGGTTTCGAGCCGTTATGGGGTTGGGGTTTTTTTTGCAGCATCCTCTTCCTTGCATCATTAATGTTGCTGTTCACCAGGTCTTAAACACACTCTCCCAGCCCACCCGCCTGGCGTGCTGAGGGCTCTGGAGGTTTCTAGCCGGCTGCTCCTGTTTAAGTGATGCCCACCCAGGCCAGGAGCAAGTGCAGGCAGCATTAGGACCTGAGCTTTTTTCCCCCCCTCCTCTTTTAAATGGCATTTTCCCCTCCCACTCCTCATCTCCAGGTCAGAAAGGAGAGGAGGCAATTTTCATGCAGCCCTGGAGCTATTTTGCTGTAGGACATATATTAATGAGTTACAGAGATAACATCTGTTCTTCCATTACCTTCCCATCCATGATGCATGAACCCATCTCCATGGGCTCAACCTGTCCTCAAAAACCCAAATTAAGATGAGGATTAACAGCCCCACCTGGACAGACCATGCCTGGCACCGACGCCGATGCCAAAGATGTTGGGCGAGCCAGCGACGTAGGGGCAAAGCTGTGAAAAAAAAAACTTTTTATTTCAGCTGTGCTGCTCACAGAAGGAATTGTTTCATTCAAATGAGTGTAACGAGCAGGGCCAGCCTGCAAAATGAGATTTCCCAATGGCAGAAAGAGGTGGAAAGCCGGCGGCCCGCCCCGGCGCTGTGTCCTTGTGTCACCGCTTCCCATCTCGCCTTTAATCCTTGCCATTATTACAACAGGATATGAAATTGCCGGAGGGGCGAGAGAAGAGATACCACTGACATTACACCGTTCGCTTTCATTACTCGTGATTAAATGCATCATTCCAATAACCATCTCCAAAGGGGATGGAGAGGCTGTACCAAGCACATGTCATGATGCACTCAAACCCCGGCAGCAAGGACGACCATGAGAAAAGAAACCGAGCTGAGATGTCGTGCAGAAATATCCAATGGGATAATAAAATGGGAGTCCTGAAGGAGAAACCCAAGCTCACTTTCAACAGCAGACACTGCCTTTCAGATGGCCCACTAGTATGAGGAGGTTGACCAGAATCCCAGGACTCTGTGGTGATGGATGAGGGATGTACGTGGTACCTGAGTCTGGTACTTGGTGTTTTCCTTGAACAGCCAGTTGTGGGGCTTGTGGGCTTTCCAGGGAGATGCTACCACCTCCATTTTGTGCTCCATGGTTGGCAGCAAGCTCTCCCATTGGGGTTTGCACCCCAGGTACCTCCCTTCCCATTAACACTCATTAGATTGGGAAAGGAAATTAAATAGCACAAGGTCTGGATATCCTATGGCCAGTATCATGACCTGTGTACCAAACCGGGTATCTGCACGCAGCATTTGCTCTTGAAATGAAGGCTGAGCTGAAGCATCACCTTTATGAGTCTGAAAATAGGATGCTGCTTCCAACAGTGCTGCCACAAGTCCAAACCCAGGGATGCCAGGAGCTCCTTTTCCCCTTAAGTATGTCCATAATGTGGATCAAAATCCCGAAGAACCCAAAAGCTCGGGAGCTGCCAGAGCATCCCTTGCGCGCGCTGCAAGCGCAAGCCTTGCTTGTTCGTTAAGAAAGGGTAATGGAAGAATTAGCTGGGAGAAAAGCAACCAGGGAGCAGCAGAAAATACTCAATATGTGAAAAAACATCAAGAAGCCTCATTATTCTCAGAGGAGTCTGCACCCCCCAGCCTCTTGCAATACACCACACCACCCCAAAATCTCCACTGAGAGATTCTTACACTTCTTGTGAACAGGGGAAAGGGGAAACAAAAGGTAAGTACATCCACCCCTGGTCTGGTACAGTATAAGGGCCATGCACAAGCCAGCTGCTTTCTGGGTGTAAATACCACTGATTCTGTACAACGAGTATTTGCTCCTGTCCTGTCTCCAGCAGGATGAGTCAAAACCAGTAAAAACTAGGGTGCAAAGGACCTTTTGGGTGTTGGCACAACTCTCTTTCTAGGAAAGGAAAAAATACAGTGGTGAGTTTCTGGAGCAGCAGGAGTTAAGAAGTTCTCCTCATCTGCCAGCACCATCCAGTCTCCTATGAAGTTCAGGAAGAAAAAGAAAGGCAAAAAAAAAAAAGGCCTGACAACATCAAATTAAAACGACAGCCGTCCTTTTCTCCCATGACTTTAAAACGCAAGCTCATGCAGCATCCTGCTTTTAGGGAGAATCAAAGTGGGTTTATTCTCCTGCAAAACAGATGCTCGAGGGTCCAGCACATCAGGGGGACATGGCTGCGGTGATACCCTTTGGCCAAGGCACCCTCGCACAACGTATTGAACAAGCATCGCCATCGGCTGCCTCCATCCGTGGTTAAATCAAGCCCAATTATGACAGGTGCAATTTTATATTGCCGTTTGGCTTTTATAGCCATCATAAACGGTCCAGCTGGCATCAGGCTGGCGGTAGTTAATAGCGAGAGATGCGCTGAGATAAATAAAAGCTGGGGAAGGGTTTTTTTGCTTTCGTGCTGTGCCTGAAATCCATCCCTGAGCAGCTCAGACCAACCCTGGGGCCAAGGCTGGCGAAGGGAGAAGCCAAAGTATCTCAGGGGAAGATGCTCCCCCACATTTGCTGTTTGACCACCATCAGCAATGCCTGGGAGCTCGCAGCACCCCCACAGCTGGGTTGGGAGAACAGGGATGAGATAATTTGCTTAATGAGGGGTTGCGGCTGAAGGGCTTTGCAGTTCACCTACGGAATCAAAGCGGGTGGGATGGAAAGTGGTCAAGAGCTTGTCGCCAGGAGATGGCTTGTGCCACCCAGCCAGGTATAATGCAAGGGAATGAACATCCTGAAAGGCAGCGTTTCAGGTAAGTGCTTCCCCATGGAGCCCAGAGGATAAGTCCTGCCTGGGGCTGATGTTATTTCAGCATCTCCTGCTCCCCATTGCTTGATCCACAGACCCCAGGGCTTGAATCTAGGGACCTGACTCCACTCATCATCCCGGGATGGAGTAAAGAGCTGGTGCCCGAGCCAAGGCTCCCCCACCCCAGGTTACTGCCAAGCCTTTCATATATATCAGATTAATTCTCATCCCAGCCAGCACATCCCAGTGACAGATGGGGATCCACTGAGAAGGGACCCTAAAAACCCTCTTGTCCCACCAGCCTTGATGAGGACACCTTCTCCTGGAGGAGAATCACCAGGGATGGGAAAAACAGAGTTTTAAGAGCAAACAGGGAGGGCAGCTCCATAATCAACTCCATGACACCCCCCCCAGCAGTGGGGAGAGACCTGGACCACCCTGCTGGGAGATGAACGGGACTTCAGCCTGGTCTTAAATTAACACGAGAGCTTTTAAATTAATTCAGAAGGCTGGGAAAGTAGATACCCTGCGCCAGCCCATCCCCTCCCCAGCTATTTAGAGCCAGTTTCAAGGAAAAAAATAAAAAGCAAATAAAAAGCAAACGTAGCAGGAATCGCCCTGTTTACCCGAGCGATCGCACAGCTCCAAGTAAACCCCCGGAGGAGGATGAAGTGTCTTGGCCGCTGCAGTAGAGCATCACAGCAGCTGGTGTGTGGAAAGCAGGAAGAGATTTACTATCCTTGGTGCTTATATTTCTCCTTCCCCACCCCCTCTTTTTTGTAATAATAATTGTAAAAGGGGGGGGAGAAAAAAAAAATCTCCTGCACCTCCCCATGATGCTGCCTTATTAAAAAAAGTGACAATTAGTCATTTGAAGAAGCAACAAAGAGAGCCGGCGTCAGAGAGGCGCGATTTGAATTTCAATGTGCTATGGGAGGGATGGGGAGCCAAGGCTCTGGGAGGAGAGCTGCCAATCTCCCTGCAAAACCCACGGCCACCCCTTTCCACCCCAGCTCTCTCTGCTTGGGGACCCAAATATAGCTCACAACAAGCACCCTGCGTCTCCCCCAAAATTTACCCTGATTTGCTCCCCAGGCTCAGCTCTTAGCCAGGTTTCGGCACGGGAGCTTTGCATGGGACACTGCACAAGGAGGGAATCAGCTTCCTTGCAAAGCCGCTTTAGACATCATGTGCAGAAGGGCTAGCGGGGTTCCAAAATCCCACTCCAAGGCAGCTGGACCCCAACAAGCCTGGCCCAAGGGTCCTGAGCTTCTTTCTGGGTCTGGTGTCCAGGGATGCAGGCTGGAGTGGGAAGGATGGATGGAGGGATGGAGGGATGGATGCAGACTGGGATGGGAAGGATGGATGGATGGATGGATGGATGGATGGATGGATGGACAGATGCAGGCTGAGGTCAGAAGGATGCAGGGCTCAGTCCAAGGCTCCCCTGCCCCACACCTCTCCATCCTTCCCCCTGCAATCCCTCTGGAGGGTTTTAAGGGGGCTGGGGATTTAATACAAAAGCTGCATCTCACCCTGTTCCCATTAATGCATTCACAGTCTCATGCTATTTCATACATCCCCAGCACTGTTTTGCCAGGAAAAATCCAAAACCATGACCCAAGGTCACCCTAAAGACTCAGGATCCAACCCATGAAAACAGAAGCCAAACACATTTCTGATCGCAGCAAAATGAGCCCAAGGGGCTATAAACCCCCTCCCCCAAATCCAATACCCCTGCCAAATCTAAGCCCCCACACCCCATCTATCCCACGGAGGACGTCTGGGGGAGGCTTCCAGCTGCTGGCCCTTCTGTTACAACACATTTCACATTTTACACAGGACACGGATCTGAATTCAGAGGCAGAGAGCCGCCAGCCAGAGAGAATATAAATGCAGACACGCAGCCCAACAAATGAACAGTATCTTCATTAGCATCTTCTTTTTATTATAGGTTATAGGGATTTCCCCCCCACACTTCATTGTCTTTCTCCTGCTTCTTTTATTCCTACCGAACTATGACATTTATGGGACTAGATGGGCAGGATGCCTTTGCCCAGCATCCCCCAGGGGACATAAGGCCACCCTAGGGACACTGGTGTCCCTTCAAGGAGGACAGCAGAGAGGTACGGCAGAGGAATTGCAATGGCCAAGAAAGGACTGAAGCATTTCCCCCATAACCAGCAAAGGGGGAAAAAATCCCATTATGACTTCCCAAAGCTTTTGCTTCCCAAGAAAAGCACTGAGCTGGGAGCTCACCACCCCAACAAGCCAGACATCGCAGATCGAGGGACAACGGGCAGAGCTAGACACACTCCCCAGCGCCAAATATAGGAAACCCATCTCCTCCCTGCCTTGGAGCCAGCCCATTTATGCTGCAAATAAAAAGTCCCCAATTATCGAGTTGGAGCATCCCTTTGCCTCTGCATACCCAACACCGCATCCCCCTGGGGACCTCCCGTGTCCTCCAGCATCTTCAGCCTCTGCAGTGAAAGCTCCCTCCCATCGCCACAGGCTCCTCTCGGTACTCTGCATCCCGGCGGGAGACAGAGATGCTCAGTGACATGCTTAAAAGCAAGCTGACCTCTTTAGCCATGCATGGATGCTGCCGAACAGCCTACGGGCCAGGGAAACATCTGCAGTTCCCCATCCTAGGAGACACAAAGAGCCTCCGGTTGAGGCTGGGGGGCTCAGTAGGATCAGGCCCAGCACGGCTGCTGGGGGCTCAGGCAGGTGGGTCATGCTCAAGAAAAGGGTGCCTATATAATAAATACATCAGCAATGTGCCCATCCCAGCAGAGCCACAGGCTTCCCAAAACCATCCCAACCTGCCGCCGAGATCCCCAAGGAGCAACGCGACTTGGTTCACAAAAAGGAGCAACCCCATGGTTTAATCTCGGCCCCTCCCCGTGGTGTAAAAATGCATTTTTTATTTTAATTATTATCCTTTTTCTTCCCATCCTGTAGGTGAGGTTTTGCATTTACAGGAAAGAGCAGATTGCAGCTTTTAATTAAAAGCTCTAAGCCTTTTCCTGCTTCGAGTTGCACTAGGAGCAATCTCTAAACAACATTCAGCAGAGAGGAAAGAGCACTGACTGCTGCTCTGCTTTAAAAAAAAAAAAAATTAAAAAATAAAATAGCACAAGCCACAGAACAGGGAGTTCTTCCAACAATCTGTTTTCTGTACCCTGGAAAATAATAGCAACCCATATGGAAAGCCCACACAGCTATTTTCCAGGTGCCTTGTACGGTATGAAATCCATGGAATAAATTACCTGTGTAACAGGGGAGGGATGCTGGGACTGTGTTTATTTGCCACATCTCATTCCCTTTGGATGCAAACATGTGGCACAGTGCAGAATTTTCCCCTCCGTGGGAAATGTCACCCTAAATATCAGCGGCGTGGGGACATCGCTGTGGCAGAGCCCTGTTCCCAGCCCAACTGGGAGCAGTCGGTGAGGGGGGAAAAGAAAAAGGCTGTGAAATATGTTCCAGGCTTATCTGGTCATGGGTTGGGGGTGTGTTAAATTTATATGTTTTTTTTCCATGTTGTTTATTCGAGGTGTTTATGGGGTGCCTGGATCCTACAGCTGAGCTGGCATCGCAGCTGATACCTTTATGGGCAGGTGTGAGGGAGCAAACCTGGCACTAAAAGGGAAACTGAGGCACTGTGACAGCAAGGGATTTGCTTCAGGATGGTGCTTAAATCAGATACATGAGGGAGATCAGAGTAGCTACATAAGTGATGAAAATATTCCAGTTTTTGGAGACGCCAGCAAGATTTTGGCTGGTCCGTGAAGAAACCCCTGAAGCCACTTGCAGGCACACAGGTTTCTTCCTTGCATGCAAAAAAGCCCCCTCTCCCCCCCCCCCCAGACAACCAGCTCTTCTGTTCAACGAGGGGATGAAGGACATGGGGACACACTCCCAAAGCTGATGCTCTTCTGGCTTGGCCATTTCCCAAACACCTTGGAAAGTGGTTTTCTCTCTGAAAGCACCAAAAGGCACATGGTAATTCTGTTCCCCTCCTGCCTCAGCTCTCAGACCTGGGGGTTTATTTTAGTTTATTCTTTTCCTGGCCAAAACAACATCAGTTTGGGTACATGCTCAGGCTGCCTGAATCTCCCCTCCAAGCTGGTGCAGGAGCTACAGAAGGTCCTGGCACAGTGTCACCACCAGCTTCCAGCATCATGCAACCCCTCCATGCCCCCCAAAATCCTCTGCATCTCCCTTCGAGCCCCCTAAACTGGCTCTGAAACGTTTAATCCCTTCTCCCTCCTGTTTTTAACCCAAAGCAAGCAGACCTCCATGGCCAGAGCCTCCAGGACAGGCTCTGCTTTAGGACTTGGGGTGATTTCATCTCCTGGATGTCACACATAGGTGGCAAGGACACAGCCAGGCTCCTGCATACTGAAAATTTATTGGGGGTGCCCCTGCAGAGCCTGCTCAGGTGGGAGGCAAAATATATTTATTTAAACTGGGAATTGTAGGCTTTTCAACCTGATGGGAAGAAAAACAGCCTTTCTGTCTGGAGAGCCAGTGCCAGCATCCTCTCAGGTGAAGATAAATGAGCTGGTTTGATTTCTTCCCTCTCCTCGAGAGCGAAGCATCCAAGAGACAGCTCAGCAAAGACCAACACAAACTCAATGCAGAGGTTTGGGCTCCTACTCCTCCTCCTGAACCACACCAACGTGTTTTTCCCACCTCCCTATCCTTAAGCCGCTTACTTACGGAGAGAAGTGCGCAAATCCAGACAGAAAATTAAAATGTTGTAAAAAGAGTAAGGCTAATTAAAGCTACGATCATCCCACGCTGCAAAATCATTTCAGGTTTTCCTAGCTGATAAATCAGAGGGGGATGGCACCTGAGATGCTTGTCCACCTGGTTGAGTTCTTACAGCGATTTACCTGGCATTGCAAACATGGAGAGAGTGTAATTAGGAAGCTGCATCATAAACTTTAATAACTGATGGGCTCTTTCCCTCCCTTCATGTCTTCTCCTACCTCGAAGGCATCACCCGGCACTCGCTTTGATCCCATCCCCTCAAAACCTGGCTTTTTTCTTTTAAACTCTCTACCCCTGGCCTGATAATCCCCTCCGCGCACTGTGTTAGCTCCATCCTCACCCTCTGCTTTCCTTTCAAGTCTTCTGAAGCCACGGGCAGGGGAAGCGATTTTGTCCCTCCTTCCCATCCCCGTGGGACATGGCATCCCCTGCCAAGGCTGAAACACGACATGGGAAAGGACGTGCAGCTCCACCATCTCCCCCAGGTCTTGGTTTTGGGGAGCCCTATTTCATTGCAAGGTCTACAAGGAATTAGCATAGCCTCCAAAGCCCCGCCAACAAAGAGGGGTTTCTGCCTCAAAAAGGGTGTGACCGCTGATACCCCAGTTCGTTGCAGCAGGATGCTAATGGATAAGCTGCCAGACTTTGCCCCAGCGCTCACTCAGCCCGAGCCAGCCTGGACCCTCATCCCAGTCCTGCCTGCGAGCGGGTCCTGCCCCATAGCCCACCCCAAATCCCTCTTTCCACGGCGAGACATCTCCAAGCACAATGAGGAGCACCCCTGGTGTGGGGCTGACACGGAGGACCATCACCCGGGGGCCCACCCTGGCCCTCTCAGCCCAGCAGGCATCGCTCAGGCAGGGACCCCCATCCCACAGATCCAAATTCTGGGTCCGGTTCCCACATCCTGGGTGAGGAGAGCCATGCAGCCCCCATGCCTGGCATCAGCCACATTTTGGGGATGCTCAGCCCCAGCCTGCTCCCCAGGGGGATGTTAGCAGCACTAAAGGGCTCTCTGAAGGGCTTCAGATTCTCCCCCCAAACAGCGAGAAAAGTAGATTATGTGGTTAACCTACACGTTGGGGGGGGGCTGGAGGGGAGGGCAGGGTGCCCCCATTCATCAGTATTTGCCCCCCCCGCCCCCCAGAAGGGACACATAGCACCACTGGGGCAAACCACAGAGGGAAACATCCCTTCCCAGGGTGGGATTACCATCAGGGATGTCCAACAGCCTACAATCCTGCAACACCCCCAATTCAACACCCCCACCCCCCCAACAGCCAGCAACCCACCCTCACTCACACCTCGCTCACTGCACATGGTGGGGGGTCCCTGCAAGGACACGCATGCTTCTGGGATGCCTATAACACTACAGCTCCCCAAAAAATACGGCTGCCCGCAGTTCCCTCAGCCCTCTAATAAAGCCCCGGCAGCACCCTACAGGTCCTGCCCCAAGCCCACCCCAGCTGCCCTAGCAGCAGCAGCAATTAGAAAACCCCGGTTAGAAAGCTCAACTTCAGGACATGAAATGGACCAAGATGGATGCAGTGACAGCAGGACAGGCTTGGGTCTGCATCCAGAGCGGCAAACCTGAGGGATGCTGAAAGCCCTTGCACTAGTCAGGAACCGGACCAGAGGATGGACAAACACTAATAAGTTTTTTTCTCTATTAAAGTGACTTTTTCTGTCCCTGATGAACAGAAAATGTGTGACCATCCAATATAATCTCTGTTTCCCAGCCCTGAACTGATGTGGCCGGTGGAAAATGCTCAGGAACATAATTTTGGGCACCTCCAGACCCTGCCAATTGGAGCCAACCTGCTGCAAATAAGCAGCAGCAGAGACACATTTTCCCCCAAGATCCTAACCTCTCCCTTAAATTTGGTTAAAATCGGGCAGTGGAATAACCTCATGGGAGGAGGATTGGACAGACAGACGTATGCAGAGCGCTCTGCTTCCTCCAGAACTCCCCAAAAAAAGCCACCTGGCAGGCCCTGCTCCCATCACCTTGCTGGGGAGGGATTAGCACATACATCCAGGATGAATATTATTCTCATTTTTGGGTGCTGGCTGCCAAAAATGCATCGTTTGAGCCCGGGGAGACCCTCCGAGCCCTCGCCTGAGGCAGACCCTGGGGAAGATGTTCATCTCCAAGATGCCTGTCAACCTCAGCACTGAATTTACAGAATAAAAGCAGCCCAGGGTGTGAAAAATTTAATAATACAAGCTATTGCATGACAAAGCCCAGAGAGTAATATCCATATTACAGTTATTATTAAATTGGAGCAGCCTCCTATGTTTTGTCCTGCCTGTAATTTAAATGGATCCTTGGCTATATTTGGGTGCTTTCGCAGGGAAAATGCCATGAGTTATATCCGAGTAATCATTAAAAGCATCTGACGAGCAGCATTTCTCTTTCTGACTCAAAATCTAAATATGAAAAAGATGTATTTTAAATATTTTAACGTTTTTTTTGCAACCCTCCCAGTGCTGGCAACGACTCGGCCACACGTCTTGCTGGGTGTCCTTGGCCCAGTGAAGCAGGTATGTCCATGGGACATCTCACATGGGGAGGGGACATTTTCACCAGGGCTTCCCTCGAGACAGTTCAGTCCTCATCTGAGGGAATTTCTTTCCTTTTTCTTTTTTTTTTTGTCTTTTCAATCTCACTGCTCCTGAGTCCCGCTGGCCGGCAGCGTTTGATGAACACCACAGAGCTCCCTCCTCATTAAAAAAACTAAAGTTCTAAATTTTAGTATCCAAGGAAAAAAAAAATAAGAAAGAAATAAAAAAACCCTCACCGTTTACCCCAACTTCAAAGCACTTTTGAAGATCAGTCGGGAGAGCACCGGTGGAGTTACAGCCTCTCCCATCGACCTTCCCTCCTGGGAAGCAGTCAGCCCATGGCATGGAACCGGTGGGTGACAGAGGAGGACGGGGAGGGCTCTGCAAGTCTCAGGGGAAGGAGTTGGGGCTGGGCAACATTATCCGACAGCGCCTGGGGACCACAGGGTTGGCATTTGCATGGAATTGGTGGCGGGGCGTGTTTAAATGTACCTATTTCACCTTTTCTAGCGCCAAGGATGCCGCTTGTCGCGGAGGATGCTGCTGTGAGGAGCTGATCCAGCACTTTGCTTTCCCCCAGTGGAAAAGCCCTTTGAAATTCAATATTTCAGGCAAACACTGTGCAGGAAGACTGTAAGGAAAAGGGAAATTTTCCTTCTGGATCACTGGAAATACCTTACTCACCCGGCCTGATGGGGAGGTGACGGCCACCGGTGGCTGTCCCACACCAGGGATGAGCCATGCAAATGCCTGAGGAGTGAAATTAAAGCCCGCTTTCAGGAATGAAGGATTAATATCATTTGCTCCACTGTGTGAGCTGACGTGCTGAATTAGCAAAGCCAGGCTCAGGGGCAGGAACCGTGTGGCACATGAGTCAGTGACAACGCTGTGACTGCGGCCGGGGCTATTTATAGAAAGGCTGAACTCGGCTCTTCCGTGGGCTATTTCACAGAGGGGAAATAACTTCTTGGCTGCGCCGCCAAGTTTTTGATGGGGAATATCGATTGGCGATGCGGCAATGGAGTTGGAAAGGGGACTGGTGGTTCTGCGCCGGAGCAAGCTGCTGCAGGGGACCACAAGTGAAATGAGTTGTGTCGGGTCAATGTGATTCCTGGCACTGGCTCGCTTGCCTTGCTGGACCCCAGGGGTTTTGTTCCCCTTTGGGGGAGCAGAGCCCCGGAGCCGGATCCATTCCTCTCCCTGGCAGCAGGGCTGAGTTGCTGCTTGCTCCCCCATGGGATGCCCAAACAAGCACAGACTGTGTGCCACCCAGTCAGATGCTCCTTGCCTCGTGCCTCCGTTTCCCCTTCTGCTGCATGGGTGCAAGCAATGCAGGGAGTGGTTGATACAGGGGCTCAGCTAAGCAAGGACCACACCAGGGGAATGCTGCCTGCCCCTACATGCCCAAAAATAAACCCTAAAACCCAAGAGAGGACCTAAATAAAATTAAACAGAAATGCCATGCGATTAAACCAGAGGACACCCCCAGCAAGGGTCCACAGGCAGCCTGAGAGGCAGAGCTAGTGGAGCCCTTGGGCTGTCTCCAAAGGGACCAAAGAAAATCAAACACAACCCCTGAATCCCTAAATAGCACTTTGCAGGATCAAACTGCCCTTCGGAGCGGGGCCTGCCTCTCCATAAAACACTCGAGCTCTCTCAGCCCACCAAATTTAAAAAAGGAAAGAAAATATGTTTCCCAGTAGGTGAAAATGAGTTTACTTCTGGGAGGTAGGAATCACCTTTTCCCAGTAATTATGAACAAAAAGCGTCATTTACTAAATGCTTGCAAGGTGGTTAATTAGCAGAGAAGTGAGCATCTAGCAATTAAAAGGCATTTTTCCAATGATTCGGGGTGGCAGGGTCAGGAAACAAGAGAAACGGAGGATCAGAGGAATTGCTTGGCTTTGGCATCCACCGCTGTGCAGGGACATGGAAAGGCTCAGCCCCAGGGGCCACCCTGGATCCACACCCCAAAAAAAATAAAAAGCAGTGGTACTGCATGATTTTGGGTTGGGGAAACCATCTCTCACGTGGTCCTTATGCTGTGGGGCTGCCCTGTGCCTCAGTTTCCCCACCTACGGGTATGGATGCTGGGGAGATGGTGCTGCTCCCAACTGAAGACCATCTGGCTCAAGATATCCCCTTCCCCTCCCTGGGAGGGCCTCCAGCCTGGCTAATGCCCCCACCAAGGCTCTTCCTTGGGGACACAGATGTCACATCCCCTCCTGTTTGGCCTCAACATCCCCAGGTCTGCCTTGGCATTACACCAGCAGATGGATTTCAGCAGAACCCCAGCCTTCCGCACCGCTGGGGCCATCCCTATTTAATGGGTTATTTGCTTACCCTTTCTGCTCCACCACATTTCAGCATCTGCAAATATGTCCAGCACTTATTTTATATCATTTTTCAGCTCAGTGACAAATATAGCAAAGAGCAGAAGAGCAACACCGACGATCTCTCCATTAACCGGGTTTTAATCCATTTAACACGGGTTGCGCAGGGCTGGTGTAGTGCTGGATTTTTATCGGGCTGGGATGCATGATTAAGTGAAATGTCTCACAGAAGTCAAAGTGCATTAAGTCGAGTTATCTTTATCAATCGACCTTGCAATGTAATAAAAAAAAGAAAAAAAAATGGTCTCAAGGTTGCTTGACAAGAGCAGGCTCCAGTATCGCTGTAGGTTTGAGGTGGACACCCACTGTCCTGCCTGATCTGGGATGGAGAAACACGTGCTGTACCCTTGCCTTCATCCCACCACGTGCTCCTGTCATTCAGCAGCATCACTTTAACACGTGGAGAGGATCTAAATACCCCTCTAGGGAGAAAGGAGCCTTGGAAAGAGTTCTCCTCCAGCCCCATGGACCAGAGATTGCTGAGCCAGGAGGTCTGGGATGCTAGAAGAGGGCAGCATCCCTGAGGAGTTCCCAGGAGGGAACCAGACCCCCTCCCCCCATCCTTAAAACCCTACACACTGGTGACAAATGTGGGTGGCAAATGGGGACACCTTGGGCACAAGGGCTGGTAGAAGATGCTGGGGACATCCAGCAAACTGCATGGGTCGGGATGCGGTGCTGCCTGTTTGGGATCTCCGAGAATGAATAAGGGGGGTACTGGTGATCCCACGATGGGGGCCGTGGCTGCAATGTGGGGTGATGGGGGGACACGACCTTCCCTCCAGCCTCTCCATCCTCGCTGGAGCAAATGGAGGCCATTTCCTATGGAGGATCCTGCAGCACCTGCCTGTGAGTCACCAGCTGCCTGTCCTGGTGAGTCACCGCAACCCCAGAACCAGGAGACTCTGACCTCCAGTGATGCACCAGCATCCCAAAAAAGCAACCATACCATCCTCTCTTCCCTTCCATGACCCTCTGGCCACAGCTCCCCAAAGGACCTCATCAACTATAAACCATCCTGACTGCCAGGACTCTCCATCTCCGGGCTTCCCGAGCACAGAGAACGGCAGAGCAAGGGGAAAGGGAGGGACGAGAGAGCGGACAAGCTATGGAGGAGAAAGCAGACTTGTCCTGTTGGATAAAGCCGAGAGTGATGAGTATTCAGACAGGAGATGGGGATGCCTTCCCATTCCAGAAGGGTAAGGTTTCTGCTCTACCCTAAGAAAACAAAACCAAAATGTTTTGTTCTGGGCAGTTTGAAAGCATTAAAATGATTAATAAATCCAGGCTGCACCAGGGAAAGAGGAATGTTGAATCCTACACTCTCTCAATCGTGTCCCTCTGGCTTCATCCCATCCCTAAATCATCACTGTTACCCCAATGCCCCTAAATTCCCAGGGTAGAGCAAGGACTAAACACCTTCTTTGCACTCATTGTCTCACCCCTGACCTGGCCAAGCACCTCCAGCTCCCTGCAAGGATTCTTTTTTTGGGGGCTTTGGCTTTTTTGTTTAGTTTTTCATAAACTCGGCGTGGGGTTTAAGCTCAGGCTGTCGGGACCAGCAGCTGGAGGCAGGAATTACAGGGGAAGGCACCAAAGCAGCACTACCTCAGATAGCATTCCCTATCTGATCGTAATAATTGGAAGCAGATAAAATTTGATGCCTGGAGGCTGATGACAACCCTCTAAATGATTATTTTTCCCCCCTTCCCTCTTAAATATTCCATTATAAGGAAACAAGTGTGCATAATGAAACCAAAACAGTTCAGATTGCCCATTGATGCTGGGATGTAGCTGCTCATCTGTGATGGGATTTGCTCCAATGGGCATCTCCAGGGCTGGGCAGCACAGCACCGGATTTGGGAATCTCTGTTTTGGCTGATCTCGGCTGCTCTGGACCCCCTTTTCTACATGAGGAATGGGGACAGCATCGATTTTTCACCCTGATATGGGAAAAAAATGGCTAGACTGCTGTTTCTAAAGTGCTCGCACAGCTGCGTGCCTCCACACGCTAGAGGATGTTCAATCATTCTACCATGCAAGCAGTGCTTTGAAGACCATCAACATGCAGGCAACACCTACCTCTGGACCAGCTTCTGGTTCTTTCCTCCTTCACTGAGCAAATTTGCCCATTCTCAAAAGCTCACCATAAACCAGAGAAGGTCTCACATTGGTCCAGTACCAGCAGAGCAACCTGATGCAACTGTCAGCAGCAAATGGGCCAACCCTTCAACCCCAGCAACCCTGGCTGAGATTCAGGATGGATTTCCCCTTGCTTGGTCCTTGTGAGAGCATAGCACAGGACTCTATTGGACTAGATGATCTTAAAGGTCTGTTCCAACCTAAACGATTCTATGATACTATGACCTACCTCAGCAGATGTAGCTCAAAAAACCCTCCTGGGTGCTCCTATGGCTTGTGGTGTCTCTGCTGCAGATGGTGGATGGGTGGTGGGAGCTTGAAGAGCAGGGTTTGAACATGCAGCATGGTGGGATGCAGAGTTCCACCCAAATCAGCTCCCTGGTACTGGTGCTCTTCAGCTGGGCTCTTTGCAAGGAAGAAGAGAAGGTGCCAGTGAAGGTCTGTGTCTACCTCTACATGCAGCAAGTAACAGCAGAGATAGTTAATTCAGGGAATAACACAAAAACTTGAGAAAAAAAATACATTTGTGTTGATATGAAACAGAAATTTTTGCAGAAAGCTTCAGCAAAAATCAAAGAGAAAAAAGATGGGTTGAGGGCAAGCAGAGGTATTTTCTTTGCCTCAGGACAATGCGTATTTCTTTGTCCCAACATGGCATGTGCTATTTCAGGCTTTCATATTGTCTGTTTAGATCCATTTTTATATTAAAAATAATAATAATTTAAAAGGCAAAAGTCGAACCAGTTGCTTTTTGAAATTAGCAGTGTTCCAGGATGCCTGAAACAAAACATTTCATTAAAAAGAAAACAAAAAGCAAGGTGAAAGATCTCAGAAGTTCCTCCTTCACTTCCCCCAAGGGTGAAGGTTGACACGCCCATGAAACACCAATGCCCATATACTGTACTCACGGAAAAAGCTGCATGGATGGCCACATACAGGCTTTTCTGAGCATCCATCCCTGGGATGTCACCTGGCTGGTGGGACCACCTTGAGGATGGACACCCAAGCAACTCCCAGATCCCACTCCTTTGTCCATATGGTTCTTCTAAATGGTGCTAGTCTCCATCCAAGCTCAGGTTTGCAGCGTCCTCATGGTAAGTGATGTTGAGGCCTCCTTAGGAAGGACCCAGGATATCACCTCTGCTTGGTTTTAGGGTGGATGTGGAGGAAGCTGTCTACCCCAGAGCAAGAAGCAGCTCCTCCACACATTGGGTCTGGCAGCTGGGAGGGACCTCGCTCCTCGTAGGGATAACATCTGCATCTCGCCATCTCCTTTGTTTATCAGCGAATTTACCCTGGGAAATCTAATCACCATTTTGGAGTTAATCCCTCTAACAAACCCTTGCAAATCCTTTCATCCAGAAGTTTATTAATATTAGCTCCTTTTGAGCAGAAGTGAATTAAGCGCCTTTACCTCCCGTTTGGCTTTTTGTTTCTCTTTGCCGCTGTTAACAGGAGCAATTCAATTAAGGAAGAAACAACTTCCCAATAAAAATCCTTCCTCACCACCTCCCTCCTCCTTTCACTCAAGGACTAATAATATTTAATCGGGGAAATGAGCTCGGCTGGTGGTGCTGCTGGGGGCAAGGAAATATCCTAGTGAGCTCTGGGCATGGGGCAGAGGGGCTTGGCTCATCCCAGGGAAGGGAGATGCTTGGATGGGCACACCCAGAACCCCATGATTTGCTGGAGGAAGGCCTCCTAGCCCCAAAGTGGCTGTCTCAGTGCCCATCCGATGCCACCTTGCTTGGTTCATGGAGAGGGGGACCCTTGAAGGCTGCATTAAATTGGGAGTGCAGAAGGCAAGCAACGCTCTTCAGCTGCTCAGAGTCCCACTGGTGCTCAACAAAGCCCTGAGATTTCCTCCGTCTTCATGCAAAACCACATGAATCTCAGCAGGCACTGCTGCAGGTCCACCAGGACAGGGGTCTGAACCTGGCACCAGCTGAGCTGGCTGCGGTACAGGGCTCAGGACCTACATCCAGCACCACGCAACTGGGGAAAGAGGCTAAAACCAGCAACAAGGCTTGAAAACAGGACAAGCTATGAGCGTAGCTTGCACCCTGCATGCAAAAGTACAAAGCCCCCTCCAAGGGGGGCTCCAAGCGGTCCCCCAAGGGGTCCAAGCCCCTCTCCAAGTAGTCCAAGCCTGCCTTTACTGACACCATCTCCAAGCATCATGCCACCACAGGCACGGTCCCCGCTGAGCAGCACTGGAAGAGGAGGCTCAGCCCACCCAGGCAGCAGTGCTGCCCGTCAGCTCGGCTCCATTGCAAAGGCCATGGCATTTCCCAGCTGTCAGAAAGGATTTGTTCGGTGCTGCATTTTCCCTCCTCCACCTCCTCTGGTGACAGAGCGTCTCTTCTCCTAAACCTAGGGTTAGCCTGGAAAAGGAGGTTACATCTCTCTGCCCAGACCAGGTTCCTTCCATGCGTTTGGCTTGTACCCATCTGCATCAGTGGCAGGAGGACATGATGGACCAAAGATGCTCAGCCAGGAGCTGAGGTGCCACCTGCAAGGAGAAGACACATGTGAGCAAGGACAGGGAGCAGGAGCATCCAGGACACAGAAAACACATCAGCCTGAAAGAGCTGGCTCAGGGAAGCACACTAAACACCATATCCCCTGATATATGTTCATCTGGAGACAGACCTCCTGCTGAAGTTGGGGGGCAGGCAGACCCAGTGACCCCCCATCCCTTTGGGGTGCACCACTCTTTGGCCAAGCTCTGCATCTGCCATCCCCACTCCAACTGAGACCTGAGAGGCTGTACCACACCTTCGCCAGGACTGAAACTCTTTAATGATGAACTGATGTGAAGAAACATCATGGCATGGTGTGGGGTGACCTCTTGACGTGCTCCACTTGCATGTCACCCCAGGCTCTGCCCAGGGACCATTCCCATGCTTTCACCCATATTTTCCCATGGTTTTCCTTCCAAAATATCCCCTTTTTCGAGCCCTCAGGGTCATTCCCATAATGCCTTCCTGCTGTGTCTGGGGATGCATTGAGTGGCATCCCCCTGCCCTGATTGCCAGCAAGGGAGGATAAGGTATGGGCACCCAGCCTCACTGGTGGCCACGTTTCAGCACCGGGAGAAGAGATATAGCTTACAAAGTGCTCAGGAATCCCTTCAGGAAGAAAAGCACTACTGAAATGTCAGTGGCAGTTATTGTAATGAGAGAGATAGGTTTGTCAGGCAGGGGATGGTTCAGATCAGGACTGATGCCTATGGGTGTTTGACAAGGGCGTTTTATACAATCATAGAATCGCATAGGTTGGAAGGGACCTTTACGGTCATCGAGTCCAACCATCAACCTAACACTGCCCAAACCACCACTAAACCATGTCCCTCAGCACCACGTCTGCCCGGCTGTTAAATACCTCCAGGGATGGAGACTCCACCACTTCCCTGCGCAGCCTGTTCCAATGTTTGACAACTCTTTCCATGAAGAAATTTTTCCTAATATCCAATCTAAACCTCCCCTGGTGCAACTTGAGGCTGTTTCCTCTGGTCCTGTCACTTGTTACTTGGGAGAAGAGATCGACCCCCACCTCGCTACAACTTCCTCTCAGGTAGTTGTAGAGAGCGAGAAGGTCTCCCCTCAGCCTCCTTTTCTCCAGGCTGAACAACCCCAGTTCCCTCAGCTGCTTCTCACAGGACTTGTGCTCCAGACCCCTCACCAGCTTCGTTGCCCTTCTCTGGACACGCTCCAGCACCTCAATGTCTTTCTGGTAGTGAGGGACCCAAAACTGAACACAATATTCGAGGTGGGGCCTTACCAGTGCTGAGTTTCAAGCCAAGCAAAGCTCTGGCCCCAGTCTCAGAGCTGGTGGCGCTGCACCCTTTCCAGGTGGACTTTGGGCTGGCAGAGGGGCAGAAATGGTACTGCCAACAGGGAAAGGGCTGTGGGATGCTCTGGAAACGGTCGTGTCACTTGGACTGACCTATCTTTAGGCAGGAAGGAAGGCAGAGCCACAGAGCTCCACCTCCAGCTTAGTCTTGTTGACTAGGGACCACGTCTCTTCTCAAAGCTGCTGGAAAGCCTCCAAGACAGGGCTGCAGGAAGGGCAGAGCTGCTTTACAAAGCTTTCCATGAAGCAAAAGCAGATTGAGTGTACCAGCAGTGAAAAAGGTTTCATTTCCCCTCTCTGCTTCTTTAAATCTCCCAGGAGACAGATTCACAGCAGTCACATCATCACCAGAACCTCCATCTGGGTCTCCTCCAGACCCATGTTTCTTCCAGACTATTAAGCTTGGACCCCAGACTTACCCACATACAGGGCAGTCCCATCTTTATCTCATCAAGGTGGCTACATCCAGCCCATGCCCCCAGCAATCTGGGTCTCACCTTAGCATGGTCAAGATGATGGAGCAGCAAGTGTGCTCACCCAGGTATGTCTGCATGGGGGTCATCACCTGCAGACCAACAAAAGGTTGAGTTGAATATATCAACAAGAATACGATAGCATCCTTGGGGGGATGAGAATGGAACTATTCCCCCTCCTGCGGCTGAAAACAGAAAAAAGCCCTGGGTACGAAGCTCTCTGCATCAACATTTTCTTCTCCCATGCAAGGGGAAGACGCCAAGCTGCTCTACAGGGCCTGTAGTATGGCTAACACCCCCCCTTTGCCCCTCCTTGGGCCTCACTGAAGGGATGGCCACTCACTAGCGAGTGGCACTAATTAAGAGGAATGAACCTAATTTGCAAGAGCAGAGTGAACAGCCTCCACCTGCTCCCCTTTGCACCAGAGAGCAGCTTTGCAGGGGATTATTTGGCCACTAGACCATGTTGAGGGCAGTAAATGCTGGACACAGACACGTCCCACCTAGGATGAAGAAGCTCCTCTGGGACACACAGGTATTTGCAGACCCAGATCACAGGAATTTCAGCAGAAATCAGACTTTTTTTTTTTTTTTTTTTAATGACACAGTCACAGAAAAACACAGTTGAAAGTATTTCCAAACCATGATGTGCCTGCCTTTGATTTCTTCCAAAAAAAAAAAAAAAAGAGGTTTCCACAAATAAATTAATTTCTTTTTAACATTCTTGTCAGGTCCTCTGACACCTGCTGACCCAAAATGGCAACTTTAAAAAAAATATTCACACACACACAAAAAAGATTCAGTTCACATTGACCCAAATTCAGAGCTTTTTTTTATTAGTTTTGACTCCGACCAGAGAATGGAAGAAGCAGCTGCTCTCCCATCACCAGGGAACATCCAACAGATGCTATCAAGTATTTCAAGAACTGGAACATTATAACACATCCAGGTGGGATCAGCAATTTCTGCCTCCAAAGGAGGCCAAGAGGAGAGGTGGAGGTTTGCATGCAGCAAAACAAGAGCATGGAGATGCTTTTCCTATGTTCAAAAACTCATTTCTGGCTTTTAGCATGTCCTGTGCAGGGCGGCTGGAGGCTGTATCCACATGATGATGCTTAAAAGCCTCTCAAAGCATCTTCTCCATGAGCTGGTGAAGCCCATTTTGTCCTCCAGAGCATCCTGCAGCAAGGAGTCCCATGAGTGAACATCCTATCACAGTGAAATGGCATGAAAAAAAAAAAAATCAGGTGATTTGGGTTTTTTAATTGATTGAAAGACATTAACCAAGTTATATAGGACAAGCTTGGCCTTGGATATGCCAGGGTTGCAAGACCTGGCTTGCAGATGCAAATGGGGAAGGAGAAGAGAGCTGAGCCACCAGCAGTTCCTTGAAGCTCTAGATTTCACCTTTAATGTATTTCAGCACATGATTCAAGCACATTATCTGCATGAAATGCTGCATTAGCATCAAAATGAGGGGAGTTCTGTTCAATATATTAAAGTGTCTCTGATGGGTTTGAAGGTAGCTTAGGCAAGAGAGGCATTAAGGAAGTAAATGCCACATTTGTATTCAAAAGAGCTTTCTTTTTTTTCATTTAAAGCCGTTGATCTAAGAAGTGGTGCTTAAGACGGTCTTATAAAAGCAAGAGTGCATCTTTGCCATGAGACAAAAAGCTGTGTTTATGGTGAATGGTAAAGGAAAGCAAATAGCCCATTTAGAAAATCTATTTCTTTGGGGTTTTGGCACATCAGCTGGAGGAGGAAAGGGCTGGCAGGGACAGGGCTTTCGGGTGGCATCACCACCGAGAGCCATTTTCTTCCCCAGTATCTCTCCAGATGTCTTTTCTTGATTCAAGCCTGCAATTAGAAGTGGTTTTTCCAGGTTGGCCACCCCCACCATCCTTTTTCCTGGGGGAAAAAAAAAAAAAAAAAAAAAAAAAAAGGAGATTTATTGATCCAATTCCCTGGCAAACACCCAGTTTGTCTTTTTCTGCTAAATTTCAAGCAAAAAGTATGGCCTGTTTAGGCATTTAAATTTTATTTTTTCTTAATTAGGATGGCTTTCTGCTTGGCAAGACAGCTTCAAACTTAATTTGAACATCAAAAGTTGAAGTCCCGTCAAAGCAAACCACTCTGACATACCCTCTAGGACAATTCTGATGGTCTTGTTCACCAAGAATTTTTAAAAAATGGTAATTCTGCTTCAGAATATTCTTTATCCTGAAACTGCCACTTAACTAAAAAAAGTCTATTTTTTACCCAGCTCTGAGAAAAGCAGGTTTCCCCCCCTCCCCAAAAGAAAGGGTCCACACCACATTCCTGTTTACACCATGATGAATTTTTACTTGCTCTGTTAATGCTAGACAAGGAGAATTTTAACTAAAAACACCAGGATTTCTGCTGAGTTTGGGGAATCAAACCGGTTTGGTTTCATTATCTGAAGAAAACAGAAACTGCACTGAAAGCTCAGGGCAAGCATTAACTGGCTTCATCCATCTTTGCCACCTCTGAGGGCAATTAATAGTCCCTTGTCTTTCCAAATCGAGAAGGCGAGGGGTTAAATTAATTGCTTCTGACCACTTAATGAGTCAGGGAGAGACCCTGCGAAGCTTGTCTCACTGCTGCCTGCAAATCAGCCAGGGGAAAAAACAAAACAACACACAAAAAAACCACCCCACACGTTTCTTGGCCGAGGTGCATGTCTTATGGAAATACTTATGCCTTGGAGCTGGCATGGGTGTTATCATCCCCCAGACATGGGGCTGTCAGAGGTCATCACCCTGTGAAATTCAACCACGTGTGGCTTCCCCAGCCATTGGGGTGAATTAAATAAATCAGAATATTTATTCCAAGGGGAGCTGCGAGCAGCACAGTTGGGGAAAGCTGCTTTCTCACAGGCACTGGGAAATTTGGAGGTTGTCCAGCACAGAGCACAACCAAGCCTGGATACACACCAGGACCTCCCATGACCACGTTGCTGACCTGTCACTGTTGTCATCCCTCTGTGGAGAGCCACGCCAAGAGGAAAATGCACCAAGAAAAAGCTGGACACCTTGCAAGTCTTAATAAATTATCAGTCCCTTCCTGTCAATGGCACTAAATCACAGCCCAGAGGATGGTGGTTTTTAATCACTCAGCCTCCAGCCTTCCTCCCTCCCTGCGTCCCGCTCTTCTTCCACCACCCCACAAAGCAAAACTGGGCATCTTGGGGACATCTCAGTGCTCTCCACTTTTCCACCCAGCATCCCCAAACACAAGCTGTCCCAGAGGACACTCAACCCCTGGAACATCCCCAGCCCACCCATGAGGATGGGGCTGTTGGCTAGGAGAGCATCTCCCAGTTTGGGGACCAGACCCTGCTCCCACACAGGTATCTCCCTCTGCCAACTTTCTTTCCCATCACAGCTCGTTTTCTCCCTCCTCCCAACAGCAGGTTGTCATGTCAGAAAAGAAGGGAAGGAAACAATGCAGAGGAAATTGATAAGCATGGCTTGAAACCCAGAGAAAGGGAACATTTGCCTGAGAGAAGCTGTGATTAGATCTGTGTGTGTGTCCTTTGCCAGCGCTCCTAAAAATAGAGCTTGGCTGCACAGACTGTCACACACATGCAGACATGCTCTCGCTGAAGCTATATTTACCAATCTCTGAGACAGCCAGATTTCCTTATGAGCCATACATCCCCCCCAGCGCTGGCACACAGAGTTCACATAGCCAGGAACAGACCACAGTGATGGTGAGGGACCTCCCTGAGCATCCCTGGGAGCTTGGGGGCATGAAGAGAAATGGGGTGGGGAGCACAGGAGTGGGGAAATTCATTTCTGGAATGTCCTCGAGACCATCTAAAAAAGCAAAGAGCTTGATTTAGAGACACGCACATGAGACAAACATCACAGATGCCATCCAGATGGCCAGCATGCTCCTGGTCCTACTCCTCTGCGTAGCTCCCAAAGCAGCAACTTTCAAAAGAGGTACTTATCCCCCAACCCACCTTCCCATATATGTCCAAAAGCAAATGCTTGTGGCCCAAAAGCAAGCACTCGTGGCCAAGTCCTCCAAGACTGATATCTGGACAGCACAAATATCTACAGCCGTGAGCTGAAGAAGGTTCACAGTGAGCTCCAGCATTTCTCCAATTCATGAGACCTCTTCTCAGTGCCATCAGACACAATGCTGCATCCGTGGGTCTGGGCATGAATAGGTTTGGAAGGAGGAAGGTCCCACAGCTGCTTATTGGAGAAAGAAAAACTGGAGCATGACCTACATTGCCTGCTGGAAACAGTCTCCTCCACCCCCCACCGTGCTCGTTAGCCTTGTGATAAAGCAGGGAGTGTTTAAAGGGACAAAATTGAGGCATTTTAGTCATATTCATGAGATTTCTGAAGAGGATATTTGAAGACCAAGGTATTATTATCTACATATGTCTTCACAGAGGTTGCATGCAATTAGCATTATTCAGAGATATGCAATTAGCATTATCCAGAGATATGTATTTCGGGTGGGAAAATAATTGTTTTTCTTCCCGGAGAAGTTGTTTTGTGCACAGTTCTCAGCTCTGAGCATTTTAGTCCAATTGGAAGTTGGAAAAGTGCCATTTGCCCCAGCTTGCCCCTGGAAGCAGAGCAGGCAGCAGCAGAGCAGTTGCTCTGCAACTGTGACTTTTGTTTAATCAGTGAATTTTGGACAAGCTCAAGGTGTCTGTATATCCAACGGGCAGCTACACAACAAACTGGCCCAACGCCACCTGCAGCATCATTCCCTGGTGGTCAATGTCATGTCCCCAGCAGCTCCACTCCCCATCTTGCCTGGTGCAGAGCATCTGTCCCGATCCTCTGCCACCCACAGGAAAATGAGTCCCATCTCCAGACCAAGGACCCGAGTCACGGCTTTGGTTGCAAACCTTCCCCTCTGACGCCTGGGGGTGATGCTTGGGTGGACCCAGGCTGCAGAGGGGTTCCCATGGGGGAAGCAGGGGACAGCAGCTCCAAGGGGGTGGCACATGGGTCCCTGAGTCCGTTTTCATGGTTGCTCGGCAAAACAAGATGATCTTCTCCTGCATGAGAGAAGCAGATGCCTTCTGGGACTTGTCTTCATTTTTCGACTCAAATATCCTCTGTTTAATCAGCTCATTGTAATATCACCTTGCAAAATGTCATTAACAGAGGGTGAGAGATGAGCTCCATCCCATTACTGAAATGCAGAAGCACAGGGTGGCTTGCTCCGAGCGTGAAGTTTTAGGCGTCTGGGCACACAGAGAGCATTTGTGCTCACCAACCTCAGAGTACAGCATTGAAAGCAGCCGAAGAGACTCTCCAAAGAGGAAAGATTGATTAGGTTGACTGTACTAACAGCAACCTAAACCATGGCAATAAATGCTGAAGAAACAGCTTTGATTTAAATTGGTGAAGATCTGAGCTGCATATAAGGAGGCATTTTGTAAATTAGGAATTTGAGGGTCATTTAGTGAGGCCAGATCTGTAAATCTAGACCTACCTAGATGCTCTCAGCCACCTGCAGGAGTTGTCCTCAACATGAGGACTCACTCGTCTGGCTCCAGGTAGATTCTTTGTCCATTGCTGACAATTTGGTTACCACATCCATAGTGTCCTTTGAACTGAATCCAGCTGGTCTCTGGAGACACTGATGCTCTGAGGAGCAGACTAAACCCAGCAAGTGATATTTCACTGAGCTCTTCAGGCAAGATGAAGGGTGTTGCATGCCCTAAGGGTTACTTAAAGCTACTTGAAGGCACCAGTTGTTTGGACATAGCTGAGTACCTTGACTTCTCAGGTGACTTGAGACAGGAATGTGGAGCACAGCCCAGGAGCCCCCTCCTTCATAGCCATACAATGCTGTGGGAGCACTCATTCCCAAATCCTCCCCCCATCCTCCTGAGAGGCAGGTTGACCTGATGACACAGCACAGAGAAACCATACCACAAGGGTAGACATGGGCTGATGGTCAAGCCAAGAGCAGATCCCAATGCCCTGACTCCATCATGGACCCTAAGGGCAGTAGGACACCACTGTACACCTAACCCAGCCTCCCAACTCAGAAGGACCACCAGGACCACCACATGGTCCTGCTGCTTCTTTCAGCAAGAGCCAAGGCCTGCAAAAACACATCATTTGTCAGCAGTGGCACTTGCTCCAGGGCGTCCCATGCCAGATGGCTCTACACTGTGCCAGTCCCTGCTCTCCCTTGCTGCAGCCAAGGACTTTCACAAATAATGCTCCACTCCAATCTGTTTGAACAAGTTGGCCTCCTTGATGCCACCAGGGAGGATGGCAGATGAGAAAGGGTTGAGGACCTGCATGGAAGACACCTGCCCATTGCCCAGAAATGCAAACAGGCTGCCTGGGTGATCTAAAAATATCTGAAATCGGGAAATCTGACATTACATCTCTCAGTGGTGCAGCCGGCATCAGCTTCCAAAACATCATGGCAAAGAGGCACAACCCTGAGGGAGGTTCCAAGTACGCCAAAGACTTGAGGTAGAGGCACGAAGACTTTCCAAGGGCTGGTGGCCCAGGATGAGGGGTTGATTGCAGTTGATAGAGGCCAGTCAAGCACTAGGAAGAGCTCACCTCTGCTGCAAGAGGAACCATTCACTCATAGGCAGCTCCAGGCTGGGCAGGCGCTTGCTCCGCTGCACGCAGATGTCTCCGCATCCATCCTCGGGGCTGTTAAACCCCTTCATTTCCCCAGCAAGAACACCACTTAAGCACAAGCTACAGCAAAGCCACAAGTGGGCTCTGGAGCTAATGCACAAATTATATTTCAAAAGCACTTCGCCCCAGCGCCGGCTATGCAATACAGGGAAATTGCTGTAATAAAAAGCCATCCTCTCCAGATGCAAAAGGCGACGAGAGGGGCAGGAGGGAGCAGGGGCCTCACTGCAAGGCCAGCCATTTGGGATGGGATTACACAGCATCCCTCACCTGCAAGTACAAGGTGATGCTCCTCTAGGCAGCCAGCCAGGCACAGGGCTTTCCCAGCACGATTGCTGAGACATGAAGATGCAAAACTCTGGATGGGAAGGAGCCAAGGGTGAGGAATCCATGCTATAAAAAAAACAAACAAACAAACAAACAAAAAAGCAAAAAAACCCCACAAACCACAGGGTGCAGGTCCTGTTCCTCTACCAAAAGACTCTGGGGAAGGCTCTTGGGTAGCATCCCCAGGTGACAGTGATCACAGTTTCCTCTTCAGTATCTTTCTGTTGTGGGCTTTCTAAATCTGAGGGTAAGCATCTGATGATGCAGGTCATCCTTAAGGCTCTATAGTCACAGACAGAGCATCTGCAATCAGTGGCAAACCAGCACCAACCCCAGACTCACAGAATCTAAAAGGAGAAACCTGCTGCTGGGCCCTTCAGGCTGAACCCAGGCACTCCAAAGCAGGCTTGTCCCAATAAGTCATTTATAAATGAGCAATAGGAAAAGGATTATTCATGCAAATTATTAGAAGAGTAATTTCCAACAGCAGAGTGCACTGCTCATAACACTCAGCATCCACTTTTCACAACAAGCTGCAAAAACTGCTTGAAACAAGCTGTTCTGACCAGGAGCCCAAGACAAGAAGGTGCAGGGGAAGACACCTCAACTACTTGCCCTTGCACGGCCGTGATGCCTCACTGCTGACCACTGTGCCCAGCCACAGAAGATGCAAAGCACCATAGCCCTTCTACATATACATCTTAACCTGGAGTATCGTCACCCCAGCAGAGACAGCCCTGGGCAGCGAACCACGCTGGGGAATCCCTAGTGCCAACATGCACCCCAGGTTAACTAACACCTACAAAGGTCACTTTGCAGGTTAGGGGTAATCAAGGGGCTTCGGGGACCTGTCACCCATGCTGATAACATCCCTCTCCTCGCCAGCTGGTTACAGGCTACAATTTGTCATCATTGGCAAAAAAAGGAAAAACAAACCACAACCCCCACTTCTGAGAAACTATGAGTGCTCAGGAGAGGCTCACTTTCTTCCGCTGCTCACCCTAGGGAAGAGTGTGGCCAGTAGGTCGAGGGAGGTCTTTCTCCTCCCTCTACTCGACACTGGTGAGGCCACAACTGGAATACTGTGTCCGGTTCTGGACTCCCCAGCTCATGTGGGGCAGGGAACTACTGGAGAGAGTCCAGCGTAGGGCAACAAAGATGACTGGGGGATTGGAGCACCTCCCTTATGAGGAAAGGCCAAGAGAGCTGGGACTCTTTAGCCTGGAGAAGAGAAGGCTGAGGGGAGACCTTATTCTTGCTTAGAAGTATCTAAAGGGGGGGTTGAAGGAAGATGGAGGCAGACTCTTTTCAGTGGTTCCCAGCGACAAGATGAGGGGCAACGGGCACAAGCTGGAACACAGGAAGTTCCATTCAAACATAAGAAAAAAAAAACCAAACTTCTTTATGGTTAGGGTGACAGAGCACTAAAACAGGCTGCCCAGGGAGGTTGTGGAGTCCCCTTCTCTGGAGATTTTCAAGACCCGCCTGGATGCTGTCCTGAGTAATGTGCTCTAGGCATTCCTGTGTCAGCAGGGGAGTTGGACTAGATGATCTCTAGAGGTCCCTTCCAGCTCTGAAAATTCTGTGATTCCATGCCACTCCACTCCAAGCAAGGCTGAAGCATCATCATCTGACCCACAACATGATAAGATCAAGCTGATTCTCATTTGGGACATTTTCAGACCAGATGTGGACAAGTCAGTGTATCAGGACAATCATTTGCTGGGTAGAAATGAGAACAACCCCCAGCAGAAAAGCAGGTCTGGAGCTGGCTGCCAGCCAGTCTCAACTATCCAGCCACTCAGGGTTAGGGATAAGATGCAGGAGCCCCAAAACCAGCTCACTTTATTTTGTGCCCATGTGCCATGCTCTGCTCTGCACACAGGAGCCACAGCTGTGAGAGGCCAAAAGCAGCTCGCTGCCCTGATTGCTGCTGCTTCCAGCAAAGCAGTGTTTAAGGGGAGGATCAAACAGCATTATTGCTGTTAACCAGAAAGCCCCCGCTCCTCTCCACCCTGCTCTGAGCCCCCATTGCTGTGCAACCCCTCTGGTTTGGGGATTGCTCTGCAATCGCAGCTGAGAGACGGAGAGGCGTTGGGAGGATGCAGAACGCAGCAGTGGCATCTCTCCTGCTCCCAACACCTTCCCAATAGCCCAGCAAAGGACCCCAACCTCTGCTGCTGCCCCCATAATACATGGGATCCCTCCAACACATCCTTGCAGCACTCAGAAGCTGTGCTGGGATCCTCATACCTGGATCAAAAAAAGCCTGGAAAACATGACACTGATGGACTCTCAGGATGCAGGACACAAACAACCCAACATTTCAGCGAAGTCTTCTAAGACTCAAGGGGTGGAAGAGACCAGCTCAGCCAGAGCTTGGCAGAGCAGAGCTGGCCAGCTGCAAGAACAATTGTATACCCCTCCAAAGGCAAACCCACCCTCTACTCAGCCCCACAGGGTGCAGAATCAGCCTTTTGCCCCATTGGTTAAGGCAGGGCTAGGAGGAGAACCCAGATAAATGCTGCGGGACTTGCTGCGTGGGGAAATCCCTGGTGAAGAGAGCCACCAGGGACCTGGTCCTGCAAAAAGTAGTGCCCACTTTTACTGCAAAAGTATCTGGGAAGTGACTTGTCTTCCTCTGATAAAAGCCCAGGGCACAAAAAAATTAGAAAGTTTTTATGGAAGATGGAAAATTCAAAGCTGCTTTAATTTCCTGGTGGATCCTCCACCCAGCTCATGCTTCCAGATTCATTAGCTGCCCTCCGTTTCTTGCCTGACAGCAGGATCGCTAATTCTGCACATCCCAAAATAATATTTGCCGAGCAGCACTCCTCGCTATGATTAAAACAATATCGGGCACTAAAAATATACAGCTCCTGGGGGAATCCTGTCTGCCCAAGACAACAAACTATTTAAGACACATCAAGGAGGAGCTTCTTTCCGATTAAAGGCAAAGCAGGTCCATGCTCTGTAATGGGGAGCTCAGGGAGGATGAAGGCAAGAAGGAGAAAATGGAGAATAAAGGAGGGACAACAAGGGGTGGAAGAGGTTATTTCAAGCATAAGATACCTGCGATGGGAGGGCCAGGGCTGGGCAAGTGGACAGCTAACAGCTATGAAGCCCAATGCCTGGAGATGATCCCAGGTGTCATCTCAGTACCCTCCTGTCTGCAGGACTTCCCATCGCTGGTCAAATCATCTTCCCAAATAGGTCACGCTACTAATAGTTCCTGCCAACTAATTGACAAAATATCTATCTGTAAGTGGTTCATTATTCAGCCAGCCCCCATGGCTAGATACAATTCATCAAGACAAATATTTGCATTTTTATCCCATCAACTAGCAAATGAATTATCAGGCAATACCCGCTCCCAGTTCTCAGCAGTGAGGAATTGTCCCCAAGAACATTTCTCTATTGCAGTGTCTTTACATGTTTGCCAATCCATCCATCCCCTGTACGTTTTCTCCCCATTTCCAACTCAAATATATTCCCCATTGGGTTTTCTCCATTTGTTCTTGTGCCAATATTGACTTTTAGCTTAATCTCTCCCCGATCCCTGGGTCCTCTCCCCACCCCCCTACCCCCCACCCCCCCCCCAGCATTGCCCAATGCCTGTGGGCTGCACAACTTCCCTAGAGCCAATATTGTGTTTCTGGGCCAGAGCAACCCAAGAGCTGCAGAGCCCCATGCCCTTCCCCAGCTAAATAATTAATAATCACTTCTCTGATCCTGTGATTAGCATGGCCAGCAGCCAAGGTCACACCACAGAGCACTTCCTGGTGGAGATCAGCCTCTGACGGATGCCCCATCACCTTTGACAGCCCAGACAAGGGTAAGGACCTTCTCGGTAGATCCTGGGTAAGTCCCTGCAGAACAGCCCCCACGGTGAGCTGTGGTTTTGAACTCTGTGTGCTCACTGCTCCCTTTGATCTCCCCTTCATTAGTCTTTGTCCTTTGCTTTCAAACATAATTAATACTTCCCTGATCAAAAGCCCCAGCACAAGGAGAGCTTTAACAACTCTTGTTTCACCGTATGTTCCTATTAAAGGAGGGCTCGGGCAGAGGGGAGGAATAAGACCTCATTTGGAGCCTCAAAACAGCAGCAGTTTTCCCTCCCTCTGCCCCATCTCCAGCGCCTCACTGCCAGGACCATCGGCACAGTTGGAGCATGCTGTGTCCTGCTTCCACCCAGCACCCAGCCACCCAAGCACAGGTTCTCCAGAGGACTCAGGACTTACACAATGGTTGCTTGGGGTCTGGTCAAACACCCACCTAACTCATCAGCAGCACCCAGAAGGGGAAAGGACAGGTGCAAGCACATGGCTGTTTTCCCCCAGCAACTTCCCAGGACCCAGGTGCTGTCATCTCGCTCCTGAGCCAGAAAGACCATGTCCTACATAAGTCTCACTGGATTTCCATATCCAGCCCTCTGACCTACCCCAATTCATATCACTCAGCATCAAACTCCAGCCCAAGCTTTACGCAACCCCGATCCCCTCCTGAAACCCTTATAACCTAATCAACAGCCTTGCTGTTTAGCCACTCGACCCACAATCAGATAGCCCAAGAGCTACATGATCAACCTCCCCTGGTTCATCCTCTGCTGCCACAAACCCCCAGCAGATATCCCATGCGGTCTTAACCAGCTCATGGGGCTGTGGAGAGGAGCCACAATTACCAAGATCAGGTGGAACAGTACAGGGCAGGAGGTGGTTTCTGAGGTAATTGAGAGTACTGGGCACCCACAAAGCCCAGCTTGGTCCCTTCATCCCAGTGCTGACCCCTGTGGACCATTAGACGCTTCTTGCAAGAGCCACAAAGCATCACATGTCTCTTCTGCTGGCCACATGCCTCTCACTGATCAAAAACACCCACCCAGGACAAGCCAAAGCCAAGCTGCAGCCCAGCACACCAGGAGGTGTTCATCCAGCCCCCAGCCTTTACTGTGCACCAAGGCTCTCCAGAGCCCCGGCTCTTCCCTGCACCGGGTGAAACACCATTTCCCTAGGCAAGCTGGGGAAGGAGATGCTGATCTTACATTTTCATCTGTCAGCAAGCAGTTTTCAATTTTGCTGGGAGGAAAGAAAAACAAAGCCATCATCCAAAGCATGTTCAGCCCTGGCCAGATACATCTTCCCCCGAGACATGTGAATTTTGATAAAAGCAAGTTGCCCGCACGCAGCATCCCCTGCCGCAGCAGCAACCTTCTCCCCTCCTGCTTCCCCTGCAACTCAAAGACAAAAGGAAACCAAAGATATTTTTTACATCAAGGGTTGCTTTGGGGCTCGTCTCCCAGCCTTTGCATCAGCTGGGACAGCAGCACGCCGCATGCAGGGACCCGTCGACACCAGAGCCAAGGTCATTACACCCAGGTGACATTACCCAGCAGGCACATCCAAGGGGTTGGCTTTGCTCCCTGGCACCGTCAGCCTGGCCAGACCTTGCAAAGTCACATAAAGTGACATTTTCCAAAGAATTTAACTCACCCTGATTAAAAGCCAGCTAAAAATCCTCCTGTCCATATGTATCCCTGCTGGGAAATACTGTTCTGGGAGAACAGGCTGTTTTTACTGGTATTTGTCAGTGGGAAGGAAAGGGAACAAGGTCTTTCCCAAGGTAGGAACCCCACAAGAAGATTATTTCCTTTGAAGAGGCATTTGGTTGGGCTCTATTTTTTATTTTGTGCTGCAGCAGGCATGATGATACACATCTGTTCAAAGGCAAAAGGAGAACACAATGCTCTGCTCGGACAACCCCAACTGCCCCCTGCCCGGTTATCACGGTTCAGCTTTCCTCTTGCTGAAAACATCGGCTTTTATTCCACCTGCAAAGGACAAGGAAACTGAGCAGCCAAATGCCCCACCATGTCAAGCCCTGGCAGCCCTCAGGCATTTTGGAAACAAGCCTCTGGCCCCCCAAAACATGGATTTTTATTTCTCCCCTCCCCCCCCCTTTTCACCCTTGCAGCAAGCAGGAGGAGGATGAGTGCTTCAGGGTAGAGAGCAGGGAAAAGCCTGAAGCTTCTTGGGTCAGGGAAGCAACAAGAAAAAAAAATAATCTCATTTCAAGATGTTTTCACAACCTTCTCCTTGCCTAGAGCTCCTGTTGCAGACACAAATCGCAGCCCCCCCCAACTCAGACAGGCCAGCAACTGGAAAAAAAGGCTTAAGAGCAAAGATTTTATTTGCCTTGCCTTAGTCTTGTGCTGATAACATAAGAGGGTGGGAATGGAGTGACCTTCCACCTTAGAGGTTTCTCCTGGGGACCTGCCTGACCAGCTCTGGGAGGTCCCATGGCTGGAGAAGGGGATCAGCAGGGCTGGTCCTTACATGTAGCACAGGGAAGGAGCAAACTAAAAGAGCTAAAGGAGATGTAGTGCCCACCTTGAGGACTGGGGAACTCACAAATGCAAAAAAACCCAAACCCAAAGCATGGAACAACAGAAAAAAATAAAAATAAAAATGGAGGAGCAGAGGGGACGCTCAGTGCATGCTGCAGCCCAGGACAGCCTGGTCCTGCTCCCACCACTGCTCATCCAAGCTTCACCCTCCAGCAATGCAAGGATCCATGCCCAGGGATCACAAACACAATCGAGCAGCCAGAACCTGTGCTCAGCCCTTTCGCAAGCACTGGATTAGGGCAACAGTGTTGGTTTTTGTCTGTTTGTCTGTTCTCGCATCCCTTAAGATGTTACACTATAGTTCAGATCCCAGCCCATACCATGCTCCAGCTGCTCCTCTCCTGCCTAAGCTCAAGCTGCCAACAGTAAATGTCTTCTACTACTTGAAAGCCATTCTAATATCACTTAAAAATAAATTAAAGTTACTCTTGGTTTCTTTACCGGGGAGGAAATGTGCCCTCTCAAAGCCCAGGATAGCTGTCCCCACACAGGGCAGCCTGTTCAGCATCTGTCCCAGGCAAATCAGAGCCTGCAGCAGGCTAGAAAAATTCATCCAGCTCTGAACATCATCAGGAACCGTTAAAAAAAAGACAGATTTAATGTCTCTGGACAGGGAAAAACCTGTAAGAGTTTACGGTTTTATGTACCCAGCAGAAGCTGAGAAATATGTAAACAAGCAGACTGAGCACAGGACATTAGGAAACATTTTTATGGGCTCATTTTATTCCAATCCCTCCCCTTACCAGCCCAGTACACTTATTTCTCACTATCCCACCATGCCTTCCTAAAAGGGGGAACATGACATCAGGATAAATCTTTCTTAAGAGACACGTACAGACAGGGATACCAGCTCAGGGAATTACCATCAGAGGAGTCAGGGCTGGAGGCACTAAGTTATAGAGGTTGTGGAGTTTGGGAATTATTTTTTTCCCTCCTCTCCTTCCTTTTCTAGCTGTATGACATAATCCTCTCAAAGCTATTTTTAAGCCCTCGTGACTGGTTTCATCTCAGGACAGATGCTGATCCCAGGAGCAGGGGGTAATTCCCACACAGTAGCATTATTCCAGGAGAGATGACACAGCCTCGGCTGGTCATCTTTTATACATGCTGAAACAGGTTCTAAAAATACCTGAATTTTTTTTGTAACAGAAACAAGGGAGCTGGGGCGGTGGGGAAGGAAGGGGGGAAGATATCCCAGTTTGGTTTTTCTGATGCATTTCCTCACCCCTGAGCTTGCCAGAGGACACTGCTGGGGACAACCAGCCCAATTTCTCCTTTCCAAAGCCCATCCCAAACATTCTCATTTCAGGATACATCACCAGAGCAAAAGGTTTTGATCATTTTTGGATAGCAGGGAAGATCAGGACTGCTACTTTCTTGGGGACCTCTTCCTTGAGCAGGGAAGAGCATCCTGCATCCAGAGCTATTGCAGGGGGAAGAGATGGACAAGGACAAGGTCCAGGAGACATTTCACAAGCTTTGGACTTCAGGGTTGCAGCACCAGCAGGAAGGGCAGCATGACCTTTGAGCTCCCACCTCTCACCATCCCTCTCCCACTTCTTTGCATGGAACGAGTTTGAGGGGTCTCAGCCTCAAAACCATGCAGCAGGCTTGGGAGGTTTTGTGGGACATCTCCAAGCTGTTGGATTTGCAAAGTAACTATCTACTCGTATTCTGGGTGTACCAGGGAGCACACAAAAGTTGCTCGATCAGCCCTGGTCCCAGCATCAGGGTCCAACAAGAGGCCCTGGTTCTCCTGCTCCTACAGCCTCAGCTTCCCTGGGGTTTCCCACTAGGCAGATGGGACATACTTCCAAAACAAAACCAGCCCACCTGCCTGGTTCCAGCACCTCCTCTACCTTCCTGCAGCCATGGTGCAGCGGAGGAGTCAGATGGGAAAGCAAGGAAAGAAATCCCTGGTAAGATAGCAATCCACAGCCAAAGCCAACCATAAGCAGCCTCAGCCCTCCATCTCCAGACAGCACCCAAATCCTGTGGGAGGATGAATGTTCCATTTTGTGTCCAGGTTGCCCCCCCACCCCCTACTCCAGCAAATGCAATGGGAACAAGGACCTTTACTTTGAGGAGGGGGTATCACACCAAGATGCAGGACCAACACATGGCCCATGGGGGTTTGCAGGGTGACGTGCACCCCACGCACAACAGCAAGCTGCCCAACCACACCTTCAAAGCCCCAATACAAGCTGATGGCCCAGCCTAGAGCTCCCAGGACTGTTCCAGGGCACCAGCTGGTTGCTCCATACGTAAGGGTTAATTTTGTATGACTTTCAGCATGAGGAGAACTGGCGCTTCCCTTCTGCTGTGCAGAAGTGGAACTGATACACTGCTGTTGGGGTAGGGAGAGCATCCCCCAGATGTACCAGCAGCAATGAAGCCCTACAGTGCACCAGCAGCTCATCACCCCCGGAGCTGAAACTCAGCCACAGCCTGAATTCAAGGTGATGCAAACACATACACACACACGTGTGCAATTTAACACATGTCCCCCACGAGCGAGAGCTCAGATGCTCCAGCAACACATCCCCACCTCACCCAAACACACAGCACCCTCCCTCGCTCCCGCCCACGCACCCACAAAGCTGTTTAAACAAACCATCCTATTTTGCCTCTGAGCTTTAAGGGAAGCAAAAAAAAAAAAAAAAAAAAATATATATATCAGTTGCTTCTATACTTAAGCACTTGGCTCTTACTGAAGAGAGGGAGCAAGGCAGATAGTGATGGTTAATCCAAGCCTTGTAGCAAACATCTTTGAGTCGGAAAGTTTGAACCCATAGAACTAAAGTGATGCCTTCTGAAGTTTCAGGCACTGGCACAGGCATCTCACCATCATCTCTGAAGCAAAGAAGGTTTCAGGAAAATTTGTCTAATCCCTTCCAAGTTATGAAGATTTAAATCCTTTGCATTTTCATCCAACTCACAAGGAGGAACAGATCCTCTCTAAGCATGTCGAGAAGAGCAGAGTCAAGCATGCATGGGGTTAGCAGCACTTTTTCACAGCGTCCTATCCACATCCCATCCCTTACAGGAGCTTTCAGCAAAGTCACAGCATTATTTATGTCTATTTTCCCCAAAGCTCAGAAGCAGCCGATTGTATTTTGTTCAGCCTGTCCCAAAAGGCTCCTAACAAAGAGGAGACCAAACCTGGAACATGTGTTGGATGATTTTGAAAGCTATGAATGACTGCGGCAAGGAAGCAGCTGGGAAGTCCCCAGGCAGACACAGCCCACCAGGATGCCCCATGCCCTGCAGGGTCCTCATTTCTTTTTGGAGGGGCTCAAGATGGGGGAAGGAGAGGGAGAAGAGGCCACATGTTGTTCTGGTGGGCTTTCAGCATCATCTAGACCTGCTTATCCAGCTTCCAGCCCTAACCTCTCCTCTGCAAGCAGTACTGGAGTAAGAAAGGCTTTGAGACACCATACAACCCTTGCAGGGGCCATTAAACCCTCCCAGGCTCATCAGCAGAGGAATTAACTTCTCCTTCACATCATCCATGCATATATCCTCAAGCAGCTCACCTGGCCTCAGGAACTCCAGCTTTTGCTTTTAAACCAACAAACAAGGGGTAGAAATTTGGGGTAATCACAGCCACATGAGAATCAAGACTCAATAGGAGATGGTAGGAAGGACCTGCTGGTGGAAGAGCTGTAAACCCAGGGCAAGGAGAAAGAGCAAGGGTCAAGGGATGGACATCTACAGCCCATTTTTCTCATTTTCCAGTAAAGCTGGGAAATAGAATCATAGAATCACAGAATCACCTGAGTTGGAAGAGACCTGTAAGATCAAGCCCAACCATCAACCTAACACTGCCAAAACCACCACTAACCCATGTCCCTCAGCACCACATCTGCCCGTCTGTTAAATACCTCCAAGGATGGGGTTTACCTTGGCAGCCTGTGCCAGTGCTCGATGACCCTTTCAGTGAAGAAATTTTTCCTAATATCCAATCTAAACTTCCCCTGGCACAACTTGTGGCTGTTTCCTCTTGTCCTGTCGCTTGTTACTTGGGAAAAGGAGACAGCACCTCACTCACCTTCATTTCCTGAGCTCTTGAGATGATCCCAAAAAATCTGAAAATCCCAAACTTCTGGAGGCTACAAAGCCCTTTCCACCAGGCTGATAGATGGATGATGCCTCACCAAGCCAAACCCAACACAACCCTGCCTGCAGCTCCCCATATTTCTTCCAATGGGCTGAGATAACATGTTCTTTGCCACAGACCTTGCTTAGGAGCATCCCACCAGAGCAGGGGACACCAAAACAAACAATTCTTAATGGCAGGAGGAAAGCAAACATCAGCCAGAAGAGAAATTGCAAAAAAACCAGCAAGATTGAAAAAAAAAAAAAAAAAAAATAGGAGCCCTTCAAAGTCAGCTCCTCAAGGTTTGAAGGAACATGGCCTTAATTTCATCAACTGTGAAAACCCATTAGCATCTTACTAAAGTCCATTTAAAATATTCATCTGGAGGATATTTTATGCAAAACCACTGCTGTATCTTAAAAGCTGCTGCAAAACGTTAACAGCCACCCTGAAACTCCCCTCCTGGGGCAGTCACTTCCTGGCAGGTTTAGCAAAGGTGGCAGCAGGGACATAAGCACAGGGTGACCCAAGGGAAGGGACAAACAATGCAAGGAGCCCCTTGCCAGCTTTGAAAGAATAAAGTACAAAGCAAAGTTTGGCCTTGTTGATGCTGGTTTTCCAGCCCGGCTGCATCCACATGTCCCCGCAGCACGGTGCAGGGTGACACACAGACCCTGCAGCATCAAAAGGTGCAGGTAAGGGCCTAGCCCATGTTCACAGCCCAAATCCAAGGGGGATTTTTACAAGTCCCTTCTTTCCCCCCACCAGCTCACAGGAGATGTTGGGGGCAGTTCTTGGCTTTTTCTCTCCCCTTGAAAGCAGCAGGATTGTTTATTTAACAAGCCCTAGCTCTGCCACAGTGGGGAATTAGAAGGCAAGAAGCTCTCCGCTGTGGCCTCTGATTAACAAAATATATTATTAACATCCCAAAGCGAGCTTTGCCAGTGCCTAGAAACACAAACCAGCAGTGACTCAGCAAAGCTGTAGTTATTTCTCCCCAAATTTCCCAGGTAGTTGCATCTTGGGGTGTGTATGTGTGAGCGGTCCTGGTTCCCGGGATGCTGCGCAGGTCGTCATGGAAACCCAAAGCTGTTGAAATCATCCCTACTCTGGAGAATCCTGCACTGAATTTCCCCCCCAGCTTGGCCGGGGATGCCCCAAGCAGACGTGGGACCAGACTGTGGCATAAATTGGCAGCATGGGAAGCAGGAAAATGGGGGAGTTGAGTGGTTTTTTAAGCTTTTAAAGTCACCCATGCAGCAGGGAAGACTCTCTGTTGTCTCATATGAGGCTGTGCTGGGCAGCCTGCCCTTTTCCAGCACCCAGCCCACGTGCTAAAGCCACAGCCAGGGCATAATGTCATGCTTTATATTTTTTAACTAGGAAGGTTATCTTGGCAAGATCAATCAAGGGATATGACATGAAAAAGTACATTATAGTGAGGGTTCCCACCATCTTGGGTAGCTCTGTCCACCACTAATTAATCCTGCTGTGAAACCAAGCGGATTTAATGCATCTGCCCCCCTGAAATATCAACACTAGTAACATTTGGGGTTTCTAATGGCCTTTTATACATCACATTAGTGGACTCACCCAGCCCCAAGGCACAAAACCCTTCGGTTGTCACCAAGCTTAAAGGATTTTCATCTGTGAATTCACCATGCTAAGCAGGGCCCTGGAAAAGAGACAGGCAAAGTTTTCCAGGAAAAAAAAAAAAAAATCAGCCCGAAAAAAACGACAGAATGATTGGCAACCCCCAAATTTCCACACCTTTGTCCAAGTTTCAAAGAGCTGTTTGTGCATGGAGGATGCCAGCGCTGTTTTGCTGCAGCATTTAAACAAGCCGCCACTATAGAAAAGGAGATTTGCATTCGGAAACTCCCTGTGATTTTGCTTTTCCATTCCTATTACAAAAGAAGATGCAGTTTGAAAGCAATTTTGATAGAAATTTCTATTTTGGCAAACCAGTGAATCACAACTGGAGCACCAAGGGATGTCTCAGACCCTCCTGGACCACACACCATAGAGATGGGCACTGCTGGGTGAGATGGGAGCCGTATCCAACAACATTAATATTAATATTTCCAAGTCAGTAGCAGCAGCTTCTGATCAGTGAAATAAAGAGGTGGCAGTGGCCCAAACGAGTGGGGTTTGTCCCAATCCTAAGTCCTGCCCCAGAAGCAGCCACATCCCCGTGCCCGCAGCCCACTCACTGCACTGTAGCCCTCCAGGGCCAGAGGTCCCCCTGGTTAATTATTTGTCTTTGTATGCCATAAATCATGAATAATTTTAAATGAAAACCTTCCCATGCAACACAAGCAAGGTCACCTTTCCCCTGCCTGGGCTCACGTTCCTGGGTTCAACACCAAGATATCAGCCCAGTGGGAGAAGATGCTGTAATTACATCCAGCCCTCATGACAGTCACGTACAACAACTAGCGATTCAGTCTCCCCATCCCAGCACTGCAATGATCCGAACAAGCAAGGAACCAAATGGGATCTGGGGAGAAGTTATCAGGGAACATCAAGAAATCCTTAAATTCAAGTTATCTCAGCGAGCAACACTGTGGCCGGGCTCTGCCAAGACCACTGGTCCCAAGGGGCATTCAGCTGGCTCCTGCAGACTTGGCCCTGCAAACCTAACTTTACTTTTGGAGACCCCCCCTAAACCATTTGGGGTCTTCAAAGCCAACAAGGTAGCGCAACCCTAAACTCACTGATTTTATCCTTCCTATTTATAGCCATCTCCCCATGCCAGGCACGCCAGAGCAACTCTGAGCCCTCGCCAGCACAGCTCGGTCCCCACAGAGCTACAGAAGACGGACAAGAGCCAGAAACTTGGATAAGGTCATGGACAAGGCTTTTAAAAGTGTAAATGAAGCCCAAGGAGTTGGCCTAATCCTGCAGGCAGGCGCTCTGTAACACACAAAAATGAGATTAGCACAAGGTCCCCTTGGCACAGGTCGGGTCCACCTGCTTGGTATTCTCCTTGCAGAGGGTCTCCCCGAGGACAGGACCAAGCCCAGAGCTCCCAAGGACATCTCTCACCCCAGCACCATCCTGCTCGGGCATAATCATCCTAGCAGGTGTGAAATGGGGTGGGAAGATGCAGTTTTGGGCCAAATCAGCATTTCATTCACAGAACATCACTGCTGATGCTGCATCCCTTGAAGGGAAAGGAAAGTGCAAAGGAAGCTGGAAAACCCTCTTCCAAAGCTTTGGGGAAGGGCTTATTTTTCCTTTCAGCAATTATTTGGGTAGGTTTGGTGGTTTTGTTTTTTTTTTTTTTTTTTTAAAAGTAGCTGGAAAAACCCGCTTTGCTCTAGCACTGGCTCACAGCCCTTGGCCAATGCCAAGGCTCCTCCGAGCCCAGCCTTGCTGCATTCCTGGTACCTCCCTGGTCCTCCCAGCTGGGCAGCCCCAGAGGATCACAAAGCCTGCTGAGCAACACTTCAAATCGGCATATTTATGAAAGATTTCTACTTAAAATATGGCACACTAAACTCCAAACAAGACAGTCACGTGCAAGCCGAGGATGGCAGAAAAGAGGCTTTAAACACTTGACCCCAGCAGATGCTTGCCAGAGCCTCAACTCTGAGCCCAGGCTAAGGACCCTCCACCTGCTGCCCACCAGCCTCCCGAGACCTTCCCTGCCTCCCTCTTCTGGAGCATTTTCAGCCCAAACACAGACCAAAGGGAAACTGAGGCACAGGGTGATTGATGCAACCTGCCAGCTCAGCAGGAAACGCCATCCAGGGGTTTTCAGCCCCATGCTCCCCACTGGAGCCTCTTGCCCCTGCAGCAGACAGCTCTATCTCTCTAGCAAAGCCAAAAATTGCACATTTTTAAGTCTGCTTATTTCAGGCACCCCCAGTTCTGCCAGACCCCACACTCACTCCATGCCCAAGCACCAGCACAGATGCTCGGAAGTCTCCCCTCTGCTAATTTCCATCACTGTTTGCACAGACAAGCCATCCTGAAGCGGACTCGGCTCCCCTCACTGGGGTGATTAATAGCAGTTTTGCTAGTAAAACAAAAGGCCATTAAGAGCACTAATATTTGCTCTCCCTACTCCCTGCCTACTTCATTTCATACTTCAATGCAAGCCCGGCGTGCTTTCCCCGATGAGAAATGAATAAGGGCACAAAGCCACATTGATTTCCCCTGTCACAGGGCATCAGATAGGTCTGCCCAAACCCAGAGCCACCCAGACCCACTAGCTATGAAAGCAAGGATCCATCCATCCAAGTATGGGATAAATCCCAGACCCGGGTGGAAATGATGGGGATGCCCTGTCTCTCCATCTGAGACCAAGTTTTTTTAATATTAAGGAGAAAAGCAACACTTCCACAGGGCTTTTAGCTGACCTGGTGATGGAGATAGTCCCATATCCATCCACGTCCCAGCCCTGCAGCAGCAGGGACCCCATTAACATCTAAAAGCTTCATTAAAAGCAGCTCTGAGCACCCCAGACCCCAAAGCCTCTAAAGAGTTTGGAAATCAGGACATAAACCCCAAAGGACCAAATCCTGGGGAAGAAAAGTTCTACTTTGGGGTTACTTACTGGTACCAACTCTTTCACAGCTTACAATGGGACAGCCTCCCCTCGCCAAAAACCTCCAAGCCAGAAGAAACCTCCTTGCTCTAAGACCCTCTAGGAGGGTGTTGAGGCCCCTTGAATCCTTTCACACCTATGGTCCCACCCTCCTCAGGTGGGATATATCTGGGCTAAAAGCTCCGGGGAGGGAGGTTGAGTGCCTTTGGGTTTATTTGCACTATCAGCTGGGGTGGTGATTTGCTCCAGTGCTTCATACAAGAGCCAGACAAGTCAGTGTAACACAGGCCAACAGTCCCACGTGATGGGGTACAGGTTTTCCATCAGGATACACGAATTCATTAAAGTATAACCTTTTTCTCAGGGTAGGAATGATTTCTCATTTTGAAAGCAGTCGTGAATTTTGGCACATCCCATTCCCAACAAAGCTGATGGTTTTACGGGTCATACTCCTGCTGCTGCTCCATTTTAATAGGCTTTTTTTTTTTTTTTAACCTGCTTAAATGCAACAAGTTGACCTGAAATCACCTGGCTGCAGCACATGGCCCAAGCGTGTTGGCTGAGCAAAAACCATTGCTGCTCAACCCCAGCAGCAGTTTCGACTCCTTACCCCCACCACGGCCAGGGTGTGATTTGAAACTCAAGGATG
Source organism: Burhinus oedicnemus (assembly GCA_008921705.1). Classification (NCBI taxonomy): domain Eukaryota; kingdom Metazoa; phylum Chordata; class Aves; order Charadriiformes; family Burhinidae; genus Burhinus; species Burhinus oedicnemus. The sequence goes on from VFFE01007604.1 coordinate 829,024, forward strand.
CTCTGCTCGCTGGGATGAGCAGACAATGGGAATTCAAGGATTTGAAACCTCCATGGTGCAGCTTTGAGCTGCGGCATGGTGTTGAGGGTGCCAACCACGACACCAACACCAGGCAGAGCAGGCAGTGCTGGAGCTGCTGGCCTCTCCTGGTGAGAAATGGACTCAAACCCTCCCAAAAAGAGGCCATCATGGACCATCTCACCAAAAAAATTCCTAATTATCACCAAGAGCAAGGATTTTGATTTCACCCCAACCTTTGCCCCGAGTAGCTGAGACCCCAGCAGCAGGGGGAGCCCCCTTCTCCCCCAAACCACATGCTGAACATCAAGGACCACATTTTGGAGCATCCCAGAGATGAATTTCCACATCCCATGTTTCAAATGGCCCAGGGATAAAGTCAATCAGGAGAAGGCTATTTCGCCATCAGCACTCTGTGGGATTTCTCCAGGGAGAAGGCACTGTCTGCTGCTGCAGGAATGCATCAGGACTGGACTCACAGCTCTGCAGGCCGGGGAAGGGTCATGGAAATGGGGAAAAACAGCAGATTTTGAAATATTGCTCAAAGCAAAGGGTTCTTGGGGGATTCTTTCCTTTCTCCTTCTTGGTTTATTACTATATTCTCCACAGGTTTTTCCCGGGCGGCTGGGACCTGAGGTGTTCCCTGGCTCGGCGTTGCTAACACATATTTCTGTATTCTCACATCTCTCCCAGCTAATCTTTAGGGAAAGGGGAATTGACAAACTGGTGAAAAACTGACTGACACTCCAATCAAAATACAAAAGAAACAGAAATAAATGGCTCTGAAAAGAATCGCTATTTAATTAGAAATTACATCTGTGCCAGTGAGTCACGGCAGGGAAGCGATACATCAGCGGGCTCGGCAGCGAAGGGCACCTGCCAGCAGCATGATAATGGGAACTGGTTCCATCCTGGGGCCGTGATGGTAGATTTCGGGGGGGGGGGGGGGGGGGGGGCC
>VFFE01007604.1:830019-864286 GCA_008921705.1 Burhinus oedicnemus
GTGTTAGGGACAGTGCCAGGTTCCATCCTGCCCCAGTTAGGGGGGGCTGCTGTGGGGATACGCATGGGCTTGTCCTCATGCTGGGGCTGTGATCAAGGCAAGGCAGGAGTGGGCAGCCTGTCCCCCCCCCAGCTTTCTGGCTCTGGAAAGGATGGCTTCTCACATTTGCTGTCTGTCTGTCCTTGCAGGAAGGGACCCTGGGCTCCCCAGGACACCTGCACCCAGCTGGGAAACACCCACCACCACCACCACCCCCCAGCATTGGAGCTGGTGAGCCCAGAGCGAGGGCCCGACGTGGGGAATCGCATCACTCCCCAGGGACACCCAGCCCTGTGTCCCCCTCCCCAACATCGGGAAGCAGGCAAGGCGTGAGCAGCTGGATTTTAGCTTCCTGGGACAGCCGACGGACTATTCCTCTTCCTCCTCCTCCTTCCGTTCACCCGACCAGGCAGCGCTCGCCTCTTCCACTGACCCCATGGCCACCCCACATCTCCCCACAGCCACCAGCTGAGTCCCCTCTGCAGTGTTCCCAACTTCGCATGGTGCATCCCGACCCTGCTCCCTGCTCCAAATCGGAGCCCCCCGACCTTGCAGGGAGGCGAGCGTGCGGCTGAGACTTTCTTGGAGGCAGGGGAACGTTAAGATGTTGAAAGCTCCCTGGCCGAGAGGGGCTGCGCGGACGCCAGGCCACCCGACTAGAGGGGAGCAGGATGGACAGAGCCGTCGGGGCCAGGAACCGAGGCCGGTAGGGAAGGATGGACTCCCGGACTTGCCAGGACAGGCAGCCCAGTGACCACCCCAGCAGCAGCAGCAGCAATTGTAGCAGCAGCAAGACTAATTGCGAAAGGGAAAGGATCCGGAGTCGAATGAAAATGGTGATCGGGCAACTGGAAGGAATCTTACAGGAGCTCAAGGAGGTGGCCAAGGAGCTCCGGGAGGTAGGAAAGCTCCAGGGTGTCATCACATCCCTGCACGGGTCACGGTAGCTGCTGGCCCCAAATATGGGTGCTCTGTCCCTGTCCCCCTGCCTGTCCCCTGTCTCCAGGGCCAGGCTGAGGGGAGCAGAGGCAGCTCAGCACCCATAATCCACCAGCCCCAGGAGGGACCTGGGGTGACATAGCCTGGCTGATTTGCAATAGGATTTTCAAAAAGAGAGGGGGAGAAACAAAATAGCTCTGTTCTGTAAAATTGCCCTTGACTTTGATGCCAGGGTTTGCTCGGGGTCAGGGAGCCCGGCCAAGGCACCCACCCTATGGGTGCTGGTGGTAGGAGAAGCACCGTGGGATCACACACTGGGGCTGGGGGAGCCGGTGCCATCGGCACCATGCCACAGTCAGCTCTGTTCTGCCTCGGGCAGGGGTTTGGGGGGTGTTTTCCAGGTCCTTTCAAACCAGAGAGGTGGGTGGAGAGGGGATGGTGGGTCCCTCTGGCACTGCAGAGAGCACCAAAAATATGGCATCAGCCCTGGGTGCAATGAGGGGGAGTCCATGGGCTGGGAAGGGGACCAAAGAGACTGGCTGTCCCATAGCCTGGCTGTCATGGTCCATTGCTCCTGCAAAAAAAACCCCAAAACCCCCATATATATATACACATATAAAGTGTGGCTGGAGTTTCCTCCCAGTGCGAAGGCATGGTGGAGTCAGTTTGGTGGGGAATTTAATATTTTTGTGGCTCCAGGGTTAGGGCCATACATTTCCAGGGGAAGGGGACCTGGATGGGGCTGGTAATTTAGGCCACCTCTGCAGGTGACAGGGAAAGCGGTGGATGGAAAGCATGTGGTAGCCTTGAGCACGGTGCGGCAGCTTGCTTTTGCAATGGGGCAGACAGGCGTTTGCATCCTCTTCGTGGCCTGAGCTGAGCATGATGGGGTTTATAACCAGAGCCACGTGAAACCTTGCCTCCCCCCAGGAAGGGCAGAAAGTGGTGGAGGTTTTGCCATGGGGCTGTGCTGGAGCAGTCCCACATGGGTCAGTGACATTTGGGTGCCACCGAGAGAAGACTGATGCAGGTGGACCAACGTCATCCTTGGTGCAGACGCAGCCGTGGTTAGGGAGATGACATCTTCCAGCCCGAAGCATCCCCTGGGATGCAGCGTCCTCCTTTGGGATAGCTCTGCTCAGCCCAGGAGATTTTAGGGAGGCCATCCCGCCGGGGGGGATGCCACGTCCTACCACACCACACCACTGGGTCCCTGCAAGGGCTCAACCTAGTTGTGGCATCCCTAGAGATTTTCCTCTCGTGGCTTTGCCAGTCCTTCCTGCAACAGAAAGCAAAAAGCAAATCCAACCACTCAAAGCAAAACACCCCCCCCCCCCCAATTCACTCAATGCCAACAGGGGAGCCCAAAACCCCTTCAACAAATCCCCAGCAGATTAAAAATAGCCATAATAATAATAATCGGGAGGCAGAGCTATTTTCCATTTAGCCTGAGTTCACTTCATGCTCCTCCAGGAGCTTAAAGAGACCTTTAAAGTGAGGATGATGGCAATTCTGCCGCTTTCATGGAGCCCATGGATTTAAGGCCAGGTGAGACCACCGTGATCATACAAGCATCCCTCCTGCTGAGGATGCGGAGGGATAAGGAGGGCTGGGATGGGACAAATCTCTGGCCGTTTCACAGCTGAGGCTGGGTTGTGCTTCCCACCAAGCCTTCGGCAGCTCCATGGGATCCCTGTCCAGGTCTTGGGTCCAGAAGGAGCTTGAGCAGTCCTGCAGCATCTTTGGTAGCCTGCCCAAGTTAGGTTGTACCGGTGTGTCTCAGATCAGAGAGGGGACAGTGGCCTGAGGACACAAGGGAAGGGTAAAGGACTCTCAACATTCCCTGGGGACATGTTTTGGGTAGCAGGCTCAAAGGAGTAGGAATAACTTCAGAGGGTGGAAGAGCTGAGCTGGGCAGCACAGGTCCTTGTGCTTTGAGCAGAGGGTGGCCAGAGGACACCCAGCCTCTGCCCCTCACCCCAGGGTGACCCTGCTCTGGTGCCAAGGGGTGGTCCATATCCCATGAGATGACTTCTCCAGAGGGTGCTGGGAAACCCTGAGGCCTGGAGATGATTTTTGCATAGAGCTGGCACATTGCTAGACACCAGTGACCTCCCAGGCTGCATCCCATAGCTGCCCTGGAAGAGTTCCTCACATCATGGAGCAAGGTGACCAGGTCAGCACAGAGCTAGCCACAAGGTTCCCACCATGAGAGGGGTCCTAAACTTCAACCCTTCTCAACAACTCCTACAATGCACCCATATAACTTTGCAGCAATTAGTTGAATTCATACAAAACAGCACAAAACTCAGTACAAGAGCAGGCTCTGGAGCTAAAACACACCAGTCCAACCAGGCTAAACCAGGCTCCAGCAACTCCAAAGAAACAGAAGTCTGGTTTTCCCCAACCCAAGCAGATGTTGGGCATTAGAGGCTTTGGAAATGCAACCCCTTGTCTTCTGGATCTCTCAGAGCAAGCTCAATGGGAGCACATTACACGGAACTCTCTTTCAAGCCCACCTAGAAAAGTACATGGTAGACACCAGGCTGGCAAATCATAAGATCTGGGATATTGCTGAAAAAGAAGATGATAAAAAAAAAAAGTCCCTGTGGTTGTCTTGCATGTAGTGATGTTCTTCCTCGGCTGGAAGTGAGGGCCAGGACACTGGGACAAGGCTGGGGACAGGCAGCCTTCCAGCCCCAGGCAGGGGCTGATAGCCGCAAGCTTAAGTGGGCTCATGGATGGGGGTCCCAGGAGGGGCTGCTCAGAGTCATTAAAGCCCATTAGTGCCTGAAGGGCCCCGGCACCTGGGCTATTGGCGTATTCTCCAACGGATCTACCATGAGGACTTTGGAAAGGTCCATCCCCGTGGCCATCTCCTCTGCTCAGGGCTTTGTCAGTGGGCTGGGATGCAGAGCTGGATGTGCTCAGTGAGTGCAGTGGTGAACCTGATCCTGCTGCACCAGAGGCACCTGCGAAGCCAGAAAAACCTTCACTGGAACCTGCTCCTTCCAGGTTCACCTTGCAAGAGGAGCTGGGTAGCAGGACTTTGCAGGTCTGGAAGAAGCAGCCAGGTCATAACCACCTTGACAAAAACAACGCCCAAAGCCATTAAAACCCCTGTGTGGGCACAAGGGCTTTCACACAGGGATGATTCCTGCTCTGAAACCACTTGCCAGCTCTGGGCACAGCCAGCTCTGGCTCACATAAGTCTTTTCTCCCAAGTTGTCCCTGCTTCAGCAGAGGTTGAGTCCCAGACAGAGCCAGGACTGGGGAACGCTCCAGGGAAAGGCTTCAGTGGGGGACCTCAGGGCAGCCCTGCTCCACTGGCCCATCCATGGGGATGCGATGTGGGACCAGACCCTGGTTCAGGCTCCATCCCTGGCTCCTGGGAGGGGTTCCCACCTGAAGGCTGTCATTCCAGATGTCCATTTGATTCAGGATGTTGTTTTACCAGTTTCTCCGCTCCCATTCTCCCTCCCTCCCCATTTCCCTTTTGTGTATATAATTATTCCCCAGCACTCCAAGACAGGGCTGTATTATGTGCGGGGAAAATGATTATTAAAATCTTTGATTGAAATCGCACACTGGAAGTAGAAATCAGGCAGGAGGCAGGCAGGGAAGGCGCTTCCGCCAAGCGCTTGCCACGCTGCCTGCCCTCCCACACACCTCCTGCCAGCCCCGGCCTTTTCCTGCAGGAATAAGGGTGATGCCACGGAGAAGAAGATACCCCAGGAGGTCCCAGCCATCTCCACTGCAAGGCTGAGCTCCTTCCCAACCTTGGGGGATCCCTTTCATTAGTGCTGGGGGTTGGAAACCATCCATGGGCTATATTCAGAGGTGGGAAATAAAAACAAACATCTGTGCAAGTCTCCCTATGTGCAGCCCCCCTCAAAATCCCATGGGAAGGGTCCTATCACCCCTGCACCCCCTGACATGGGAGTAGTTGGGTCCCACTGCACAGGGAAGCAGTACCAAGGTGTCCCCTCCAAACCTTTGGCAGGAGGAAAATCCTCCCTGCAACCCCTTATGATAATAAATACCTTAATAATGTTGTAATCAATAGGTGATTAGCTGGGAATGCTTGGGAAAGTTCACAGTGAGAAGGAGGCTTACTATTCTAATAATAACCTGTTTTAGAGATCTGCGCAATGATTTCAAACTATTTAGTGGCTGACGATCTCGCAAATGATCCTGAGATCCACGGCACGCTCATTTATAAGCGTCAGCTCAGGGAAGAGAGGCCCCTGTAACCTGGCTTCTCTTTGTGAGCTCCAATTAATCATTTATTCTTTATTAAATATTTACTCACCTTGCCTGCGCCAGGCAGTGGTTTGGGAGATGCAGGAAGGTCCCTGCTCCGGGAGAGTTTGGCTGTGGGGGTTCTGCCGGAGGCTTTGGGGTAGCTCTTTTTCCCCACAGAGGGAGGAATTGATGTTCAAGGCGATGGTGTCAAACACCTCCAGGATGATTTGATGCTTTGGGAACAGGGTTGGGGATTTTTTTTTTTTTTTTGCGTGGGTCACGCTGTCCCATTGTACATCCCAGACAGCAGCAAAGAGGGTGCAGGTCTAGGCGGGTCAGATTCAGCCTGAGAAAGGAGCTGCGTAGCATGGGAAGATGCTTTGGACCCCAAAATGTGCTGCCGGAGGTGCGCAGCAGGGTGCTAGGATGAGGACTGAGCCGGCAGCTGAAGGAACATGGGGTCTGGGGTGGGGGGTGGACACATGACATGACACACAAGAATCCCTGCACCTCTCCCAGCCCAGCTAGGGATGAGATGTTTGGCTCTGGGTTGCAGAAAATAGCTGCATCTCACAGAAGGGCAGCCGAGGGGGCACACACATGGGTCCCCTCGATACTGAAACAAAGTCACCCTGCTTTGATCTCCCCACCCCAGACCCCTCCTTCACCAGCGGCACCCACCCCGAGCGCCGACCCGCTTCACCCATCCACTTCAAAGGCTGTGCCAAGATGAAGGGGCCGTTAGACTGCACCACTTTGATCCCAGCATCTTCTAGCTCTTTCCCCAGCCTCAGGAATATATGCATCACCAATTACCAGCTACAAAGCCTTTGAAGTCCCCTCTTGTCCCCCGGCCTCATCCTTCACCTCTCTAGCATCTTCTCAAGCTTCCAGGAGGTTTAGCTCCTTGATAGGAAACAGTATGGCCAAAATGCGGAAGCTGGAGCCACCAAGTCGGGAATCTCCATGCTTGATTTGCAGCCAATAATAAAAAATCCCATTAAAACCCAACAATGCTCCAGATGTTCAACATCTGCCTCAGCTGGGGAAGTAAACATGTGATTTGGGACACCCAGGCTTTTATCTGGAAAGCTCCTGCCTGCGAGTACTCTCCAAGAGTGTGGGGACTGTACCTGGGGCGAGGGGAGCACTCAGCACTCTCAGTTGGGCCGAATGGTGGGAGCTGGTTTGTGGGCTGGGGGTGAACTGGTCGGCATCCTTGCTCAGTGCTGGTCTCTACAGGGTACCACGGGGACATGGGCCCATCCCCCTACTGCGCTCCAGTTCATCCTGTGGCTGCTCAAATCTCATCGCTTTGGGTGAGAGCTGAGCACCCTTGGCCACCCAGCACCTGCTTTCAGGGCACTTGGACACAACAGGATGAGGCCCCATGGTGACACCACGCATAGGGTCAAGGGGAATTCTTTTTGCTCCCTATTTTCTCTGCTGCTGGGTACCTCTGGTTTGACCAGGGATGCTCTACTGTCACCAAAAAGGTGGCTCTTTGCAGCAAGGTGAAACCTAAAAGTGAGGGAGGATGGAGACACGTCCTCTCTCAGTCACTCCCGTGGCACCTCCAGCACACACCCCAGCCCTCCTCACCTGCTTGTAGGGGGACAGAGCCACCCCAATTCACTGGGGATGAGAGTATCACCAGGGTGTCACCCCAAACCACCCGACCCCAGGTCTGGTCCATCCATCCTTCCCTCCCCATCGCCCACCCCAGATCCTTCTGCCAGCTGGCCTCAGCTAAAAATCTTTGACAACCTGCCTCAGGAAGGAGACAAGGGGGGAGAAAAGCCCAAATCCTGCTTTACATTTAAATCCTCAGTGGGTACCAAGTATCACACAGGTATTTAACACCCTTCCCCCGCCACCACCACCGGTTGCAAATAGAAAGTGCTTTTAAAAATAGCCCCGATTGAGCCACCGCTGATGTGACACTAATCCCTGTGTGCCGTGTTGAGGACCAGGATGGGCACGTCCCTCCTCCTGGCACCCACCAAGCCTAAATCACAGCAGGTCCCTTTAATGAGGATGAGCAGGGCCCCTGGGTGACAGGCATGCAGCTTGAAGCCCAGGGAAATGCTTACCCTGAACCTGGTGTTGTAATCACCGAACCTTTATGAAAACAGAGGTAATCTCATTTTAACTGAGGGTTTCAGCAGAATCATTTGCTGCCTTATTAAAAAATAATAATAGCCAGGTGTTTCCCAGAGAAAGCTCTTTTCCTGCCCTTTTTCCTAATTCTTTCTTGTCACCGAGAAAGAAGAGGTCACATCATCTTTTTTTATTCTCTTTCCATCAAGTTTCACCCATTCTCCTCCACAGAAAAAAAAAAAAAAAAAAAAAAAAAAAAAGAGAAACCTGGCAGTGAATTGGGAACAGAAGCAATTGCCTTTTCTAATTTCAAGACTTTCTTGTGGATGCTGGCGCAGATGCTCCCAGCTTGCCCCCAGCACCCTTCAAAGCCAAAGCCTGAAGGATGGCTGGGTCCCTGCCTGTCCTCTCTGGAGGTCTTGCGTGGGCAAGGAGGCAGGAAAAATAATTCAGCGATCATGAGTGAGAAGCTTAGGTAAAGCCCATTGCCTTCTGCTTCCTGGGATGAGAAGCACTCAGCAAACTGTCCCCAGCACTACCCTGTTTTGGGGACCCAAAGTCCCTCTAGGTGACAGTGCCATGATGTAGGTCCAAGGTCTATTCCAGAGGCAGCAACCAGGAACGGGCTTCAGTGTACCTTTAGGAGGTCCATCCAGGAGAGGAACCACTTATGTGGCTGGGAACAGGTCCCCATGCTTAGTAGGGTTGTTCTAGCTCTGGGCTGAGCTTATATGGACTCCTGGGCCATGGGCAGGGTGCGGTGAGGGTCCCAGGTGGGGCTGATTGAGGTTGTTAAAGTGTATTAGTGCCTGTTATCATGTGCTTGGGTCTGAGGGTGGGAGCACTCCTTTAATTCCTAACCCAAACTTCATCCAGGCTCTGCTGCACCCTTTTTTTTTCCTGGAAAGATGTTTTTTGGCATCTTTTATTGCCAACGTGTCCAACATGCTCCCAGGCAGCAATCCTCAGCCCTTCAACCTGTGTTTTCCTGGTGACACCAGCCAGTCCCTTCTCAGAAAGGGTGTCCTCATTCCTAGGTCTCCCCAACTGCTCTGCTCCATGTTTGCAGCAGGCAGCAAGTGCACATATCCAGCCCCGTCACCCTCACCCAAACCACATCAGACCCCTGTGCCCCTTGGGGTTGTGCCGCCATGGAGGTGACACTATTTTGTCCTCCAGAGATGCTTACCCAGGTTGGCACACAGCGTTTGGTGGCCAAAGAAATGATCCTAGCTGCAGCCAGAGCCTGGAGATGCCCCACGGAGACCTTGCAGCTGATTTTAAAGGGGGGGTGCTGTGTGCCTGCAGCTGGATCCCCCCAACAAGCAACTGGGAGGTTGGGGTCCCCCATCCTTAGTGCCATCTCCTCAGGAGCTTGGCAGACCAGGAGAGCTGCATGGGTAGGGTTGTTGAACAAGTGAAATTTGGAGCTTGCATATGAGAATTTTATTAAAATTAGGTCAGCAGAGTGTAACAGAGCCACTTCATCTGCTGGCAGTGTAATCATCCCCTTGGGCTCCTGGTTTCAAATGCCCAGACATATTAAATTACCCTTAACTCTGCCCACGCTTCCTCATCCACCATGAGGGCTTTGTGAGGAGCCTGCCCTGATGAGCTGTGGTTTATGGTGCATTTCTAGTGATTTATGGTGTTGGCCCAAACCCCTGTGTGTCGGCATCTAGCAAAGGGATGCAAAGACCAAGGGCAACCTGGCACCTTGACAAGAGTTTTGGGGTGCCCATGCTTGGCCACCCAACACAACCCAACATGGGATGGGGTGTCTGAGCCCAAGGACTGTTTCCCCCAACAAAAGTGCTCAAAAAAAAGGAGTTATGGGATAACAGCAGCATAAAAATGACAGAGAGATGTGCCATAATTAATTATTCTTGGTGGATGAGGAGGTCCAACACCTGTTGATGAACCATGACACCAGTGGAGATATGTCAGGGCTTTTCAGTGGCATGAGAAGGAAACAAAACACGTCTGGCAAGATACTGCGCATTGATTTGTCTTCCCTCCCTTATTCTGGGAAATGTGTGGCTGATTTCCACCAAGAAAGGATGTGCGGAAGAGCAGGGGAAGGAAAAAGATGGGGAGAGAAAGTCAATAATGAAAAATAACCAGGAAAAAAACCCCACATTTATGCATGGAGAAACCACCTGGAAAAAGCTAAGCAGCAGGTTTTTTTCACTCCTAAATGCTCCATGTGTGGGATGGGGGTGCTGGGGAGCAGCAGCAGGGATGCAGCCCCGGGGTGTCGGGGTGCACCGATGTTCGTGGGTGTCCATGTTGGGGTAGGGGGGGAAGAAAAAAATACATAACTGGGTGCACAAATGGGTACAGGGGTGTCGAGGGTGTCCTCCCAGCAGCCCCCATCTGCCGCTGCCCACCTCCTGCTTGGCAGTGCCGAGACCATCCAGGCCCTTTGCCAGCTCCCCCAGAGAGGGGGGAGGAGGCAAGCCAGCAACCCTGCCAAAAATATACACTTCCAACTGCCTCTGAGTTGAATTTTCACATCGTGCTCTGCCTCCCACACAAAATAAAGCCACACACACCCCTGCACACATATACACCCGCAGAAACACCAGCCAAGAAAGACCACGGTGCTCCCGGAGACACAATGATGGCTCCAGCCAGCTGCCACAGCAGCAGGCACTTGGGTGGGACTGGAGAGCCATGGGAAGGATTAGTGCAGTGCTTGGTGCTGGGCAGCCCTTGAGCTGGATGGGATTAAAGACTTGAAGGTGAGCAGTGAGCCTCTTGCTTCCGAAACCTCGGCAAGGTCATTAGATGGAGACCACGGTCCATGAGAGCCATAGAAGGAAGGAGGTCCTTCCTCCCTTACACCCCTGCCCATGGCTTGGACATCAGCTGGGCCATTACATCGATTATTTTTAATTTTTAGGGGGCTTGTTTTATTCATGCCCCATGCAATGTCCCTCCCCTGTGGTGTGGCAGGGCCACGACCTCATCCCCAAGCCACCACAGGTCTTGATACACTCAACACCTTGCAAGAGATGGAGGACTGGGGATCAAGCCCACCAGCATCCCAACCAGGGCAGGGGGTGACAGTGTTGTCACCACAGCTCCCCCACCTTCCTGTGTATTTTGTCCCACGACCTTGGGATATTTTCCATCCCCTGCCTCAGTTTCCCCACCTGTGGAGCCACCTTTTCCAGGGGAAGGAGGTGGCAGTCACTGGTGGCTCCCCATCGTCAAGTGTGAGGGACCAAAGGACGTCACATGCACGGGGATTTGAGGTGACACTCATGGTCCCAGGGGACAAAGCAGATCCCAGAGCCACCCTGAGATGGGCCCATCCTGCCACATCAAGCACCCAGGGGCACCCAAGGCTTCACCGCCTGCTTGGGGCCCATGGATGCTGTGCCACTGGGTGGGCTTCAGTCCCTGCCAAGGGGCTCCCGGAGTGGCTCCACTCAGGCTGAGATCTCCCAACTCATCACGCTGGTGGTGCCAGGGCAAATGGCAGAGATTAGGGATGTGGTGTTATTACAGAACAAAAATGGGAGAGTCCTGTCTGGCAGCTCCTCTCTAGTACCGTCTGTCTGTCCACAGGTGGTGAGCCAGATAGACCGACTGACATCCGACTTCGAGTTTGAGCTGGAGCCAGACGACTGGATGACGGCGACGGCCAGCAGCACCTCCAGCAGTGACAAGGGAGGAGGCGCCTTTGAGCTGGGACCCCTCGATTTAGCCGCCTCCGACATCCTCTCCGACAGCTGGGAATTCTGCTCCTTCCTGGATGCTTCCACCCCCTCTGACCCGGGTGAGGGTCCCGAGCCCCCCCAGCTGCAGCCACAGCCCCCGCCGGCTCGCCAGCCCGATTACCGGCTGATGAATGGGGGGATCCCCATCATCAATGGTCCCCGGGGTGGCGGGACCCCGGATTCATCCAGCGAGGAAGCCTTCAGCGCGACGGCCGGCCAGAAGATCCCACATCACCGGCCAGCGGGCACGCGGGAACGAGTCCGATTCAGCGACAAGGTGCTTTACCATGCTCTGTGCTGCGATGATGACCGGGACGGTGACAGCACAGCGTCCCCGGGGGATGATGGCCCCGAGGAGCCCAGCCGTAAGGTGCTGGCGGGGCCACCCTCGAAGCATCCTTCCACGGGTGGTGGTGGTGGTGGACCCCCGGCGCGGCGGCTGACGAGGAACAGCAGCACACAGACCGTAGCCGATAAAAGCACCCAAACGGTGCTGCCTTATATCCCGGCCAAGCAGAGAATTAAAAATAAAAACTGACGCCGGTTCCGCCACATGGATTTGGGGAGGGCGGGTGGATGGGGGGATTCCTGGGGAGGGACAGAAAAAAAATAATATATATATATATTTACATAAATCAATACTAATAATAAAATCAACATGAAAAGGTGGCAAAGAAGACAAATGTCCCAACTACCTACCCGTCATTTTCAAGGCTCAGGGAATTTTAAACTGTTGTGGGGGTTTTTTTCGGACAGAAGCTTCAGATCAATAAACTGTCCATCATGGAGAAATAATAAAAATAACATATATATATTATATGTACATATGTACCAAGAGAGGGAAGCCTATATGGAGGGGAAAGCCAGCACATCTGAGGTCGTGGCTGGGGGATGGATGGGGATGTGGGGATGCTGAGGGGGGTTGACTGGACTAGGGGGCCAATGTCCCTCCCTAGGACATTTTATCCCTGTTTGGCTTGAGAAGAGCCAGTATGATCTGCTTTGTCATATCTGATGTCTGAGCGGAGCAGGGATGTCACCTCCCCGACCTGCACGTGACCCAAGAGGGATGGAGAGGGGCTTGCAGAAAGCAAAACCACACCAGCTCCAAGGAGTCAGGTGGGGACTTCACACCCCCCCCCAGTTTCCATCCTTTATATCATGTCCAGGGAAAATATTAGTGATCTCCGAGTCTATTAACCATCTTAAAATGATGCAGGAAATGTCTTCAGCTTTCCTTTAGGTACCCACTCCTGGTTTTGCATTTCAAAAGCCACAGCCACGCTGTGGGTGAAAAAAAAGCAGGATTTGCTCTAAAAAATAAAGGAATCTGGACCTCCAAATCGACCCTAGGCATTTTTTTCAGCCTCCAGGTTTTGCCAAAGCCTTCAGCATTCAAAGGGGTCAGCGCAGCACCTGGTCCTGGAGACAAACACCCTGTGTCCTCCCCATCGGCTCTTCTTCCTGCAGAGATGCATTTGCACTACCAGCCCTTGAGCATCCCCGACATGACTGTTTTTTCCAAGCCTGGCAGCAAAAAAACCACCACCTTGACTCCTTATTTTCAATCCAGGTCAGAGATGCTCCATTTCAAGCCTTTTCCCAGTGCCACCCCAATTGTTACCCCAGAGCCGTGACCCTCACTGCTACCCAGCATTACTACCAAGGGCAAAGAATGCTCTTGCAAAACGTCCATCAAAAAGAAAGCAGAGGTGATCAAAACACACTGAATTCAAACCAAACCACAGCAGGAGAAAAGCCTTTCACCCAAATTATGTTGAATAACTTTTTTTTTTTTTTTTTTTTTTTTAGTTTTTAGGACCCAAGGAATATGGCATTACGTGGGGATCAGCGTACATTCCCATGATGTGCAGAGCCTGGGATGGTTTGGTGCCTCTAATCCATGGAGCATCTGTCCAGGTCCCCACCAGGACATCCCACCCCCGGCCAAAGCTGGGAGAGGGAAGAGCCCCACAGAGGGGACCATGCTGATGCATCGTCTTCCTCTGCATCTCCCCCTACCCCCAGGGCTGGGACCCCGAGGGGAGCCTTAACCCCTTGTTTTTCACAAATAGGGCCACGGAGCGACAGAATGTCCCCATTCCACATCCCAGAGAGGGGACAGCCAGGCTTATCCAGCACCAGCGTGGGAAGACGTGGGATGGGACAACTCCACTCCACTCCGCTCTGCTCCGCTCCACTCCACTCCATTATTCCACATGTCAACAGCTGGTTACTTATTTATTTTTATGAGCTTTTTACAGCCTGGCCCCATTGTAAAGGCATGATTAATAGATGTAGCTTTGTTCTTTAATAACTCCTCCTGAAGGATACCAGGAAGAGCACGAGGGAAAAATTCAAAGCAGCTGGAGCTGCAGAAGGAGATGCTTTTCAGCTGATCTGGATTTGGGGGCACCTGCATCACCTGCAGCCCCAGCACGAGCTGCAAAAGCAGTCAGAGGGGAAACTGAGGCACAACGTGGGGATGCAAAGCTCTGGCTCCTGCACAGCTCAGAGCAAAGCTGCTCACCTTGGGGCTGGGGATTTAAAGCCTATTGCTGTAGTTGGGGCTGTACGGACAAGGGTAATAGCTTCTTCCCCCACGTTTCTATTAAGAATGAATTTACAACCATGCAAGCTTTATTTCATGCTCTCTGATAAATCCAAGCAACGGTGGCGGTAAGCGCTGTATTAACCTTTCATGCCCACAGCTGGAAAAACCTCCATAAAACAGGGGTAAACAGAGAGGGGGGCAATTCCTTTGCTCCTGTTTGCTCGGGTTAAGGGGTAATAAAAGCCACTGCTGATATATGGAGAACCGTGGGCAATGTCCTTGCTGCTCCTCTGCACACCCAGAGGGGTTTTGCTATTCTTATTTAGCAGGAAAACCTGCTGGGTTGGGTTTTTGTAGGGTAAAATTCAAGAGGATGGGAATGATTATTAACAAAAATATGGAGAAACCATTCAAATTCATAAAATGGCTTTGTTACACCAGTAACGAAGTTATTAATGATGTTATTAATTGGACCACCAACCTAGTTATTAATGATGTCTTAATGGACTGCTCTGGTAGGGACAAGATCCAGCTCATTGGAGTTATCACCCATGGCCATGGCGATGGGGGATGGAGCTGGACTGGGAAAACACCTTGTCTTTGTTTTGACACCGTATATTAACAAATTAATGAGCCTTTTCCCTCACAGCATCCCAGCAATGTCCCTGTCCTCCATCCCCAGCCCCTCCTTGGACCCGAAAATCTGTTCAGGGACACCAGAAACAGCAACAAGGAGTCATGGGACCTGGCAAGAGAAGGGGCCAAGGGCTCATATTTCCTCCAAGAAGCAATAAAGAAACCAGCAGCAAATAAAATGAGGACATGGACTGGCCAGTGACCCAGAATGGTGGGTACCTCTGCCATGCATCCTGCTGATTTTTGGCTGGGAAGGATGCTCGGCAGCTGCTCCGGCCAGAGTCAGGGTTTGATGGGGTTTAAAGCAGAACTTCAGTTTTGTGTTTGAATCCTCCGGTTCTGACCCTCCCCATGGCTCCTGGTTTGAGTTGGCCTGAACTACGAGAGGCTCTTGCTGGGGTTTGGGTTTTGAAGAAAGTCCTCAGAGCTCACCTGCTCCCTCCAGCTTGTGAAATCCAGCTGGAAAGTTTCCCTCCCAGAATAAGACATCTCGCTACATCTCACTTCGGCAAGGGCTGAAAATAGCCCCCGACTGCCTGGAGACTTCACTTCTGACCTCGCTGACATGAAAGGCAGCCATCAAAGTGGATAACAGGATATTTTCCAGCCTAAGGAAGAGCTCCGGCTCAGGTCTGGGCTTTGGGAAGGCCAGTTCTGCAGGGGATGGGAGCCCAAACTGCACCCATGGGTCTCTGTGCTCATCCTGACCACCCCTGGGAAGCCAAAACCCGAGCTGTCCCCATAGATGCAGCTTTTTTTCTCAAATATATTATGATCCACTCTCAGGGGACTGCAGCAACCTCTCCCGCCGTGGAGATGGGCTTTATTTCAGATAGCCCTGGCTCAGACCAAGCTACAACCAGCCCCCTTGTAGCTCATCAGTTGGTAAGAGCATCCCTGGATTTTTAGCTGGCCCCCCTCCTGCACTGCTCAGGGTTGGTTGCTCGCTGCGGCTGGGAGACAAATGCTTTGTTTTCCAAGGAAGAGGCTATGCCTTCTGCCTCTGCTAATGTACAGCATCTTGTCTTATTTGTTCCTCACTGTTCCACAGCTGAATTACTGCGAGTGATGTACCGGCACTTTGTATAGTGATACTTCTTTATAGCTGCAAGAGGAGCGCTCCTTCAGCCTCGCCTTCCAGCTTGCAGAAGTTAAATCCATCTTGTACCCTGTGAAGGGGCCGCCAAGGCTCTTCCCTCCTCATTCTCATCGCTCCAGCCAGGGTGCTCAGCTCCATGGGGAGAAAAGGAGCATCGTCCCAAAAGCTACAGTCCCATGGGCTGGTGCAGATCAGCTGCATCTTCCCAGCTTGTTTTTGCTCTGCGGTGTGGTGAGCGGGGGGTCGCATCCTCCCCAGCTCTGCCTATCTCCTGCCTCAGAGCCAGATAACTTGCTGGTGGCAGTTAGCTCCTCACAAGAAAAGGCTACCCAAGGAGAAGGTGAGGAGCCCTGCCCCCAGTACAGTGTACCCGTGCTGCTCACGGCACCCCAAAGCTGTGTTCATCTCCAGCCTGTGCTCCCTGGGGAGTTATCGCAGCATCCTGCAGCATCCTGCATCCCTTTGCCTCCTCCCCCCCAGCCCGGGGCATCCCCGTCAGAAGAGAAATGTGGGTTCAGGGGCACCCCCAAGCCACATTATCAGGGCACTTGGTGACTCAGCGCTGGGTTATGGAGTCACCCCAATGCGATTTGGCACTAAAGCCCCAACCAGAGCAGCTCCCCTGCTCATGCTCCTCTTTGGACTCTGTCAGCCAAGCCCTCCTGGCAGCCATGGGATGGAGATGTATAAGTTGAGCCTGGCCAGACATAGGCTTGAAATGGGTACTCGTGGCCATGGCACACTAATTAATCCTCGTTTGCACCTAGCACTTGCCAGCCTGTAATTTCACAGCTTGCTGGAGGTATCCCTACTGGATGGCTGCCAGTCACTCCATGGCCAGGGCAGCTTCCCCATGCTCATGGATGGAGTGGTGGGCTCCAACCTTTGCTGGGGCTGGTAACTCAAGGAAGGAGCAAACACCGGAAGAAAACCTTCTGCTCTGCTAGAAGAGGGAAAGAAAGGGATGGGGAGCCTGGATGGATACCCAGCGGTGGGGCAGGAGGCATCATCCCACCCCAGCAAGGGGGGAATGAGGGGGAAACCGCTGTCAACAGGGAACTCAGAGTGTCAGACAAGGTGGTGAGGATGAGGTAGGTTCAAGGCAAGGTGGGAATAAGTTTGTGGTCAATGGGCATGGCAGGAGAGCAGCATCCCTGCAGTACAGCTCAAGTAGGGACCGATAACCCCAGGCTGAGCTTAAATGGGCTCCTGGGGCCACGGGCAGGGGTGCAAGTGGGGGTTCCAGGTGGGGCTGCCCAGGCCATTTAATGTCCCCAAGGCCATGGGAGGCCAGACTCAGGGTGAGAGCCTCTGCCTGACATGCTGAGCTGAGCTGGCAGCTCCATCACACCTCCAGCCCAGAAAACCCTGCTTCTTAGGTGGCCACCATTCCTGGAGCTCTAATCTCCAGTACCTGGATATTGCCCTCACTACGTCAATGGGAAATGGATATTTATTTATTATGTTATCTTGCCTTATAAAACGCATTTTGCTGGGTGATGGTTGGGTGTTCTCCCACCACTGGGTGGCAGTGGGCACACATGCACACACATGCACATGCATGCCCCACGCAGGGGCTGCCTCTGTCCTCACCAACCCTTCAGAGACCTGTGCCAGGCACTGAAGGTGGCCCCACATCACATCACCTCCATGGGTGAATGTTGTCATCACCCCATGCTTCGTTCCTGGTGGGAACATGGGGACGGGGCAGCTTCAGCCTGGCCACATCCTGCTCTCAGGAGGAGAGCATCCCCCCACAAAACACAGCCAAAAAGAGCAAATTTGAGACCAAAAGTGCTTCTTACATCCATACCCTGGAGGCAGCAGTAATCTAGGTCTTGCCTTGTCCCTGGGACAAGGGGGGCTTGGCTGGAGGACCCCCCATTTGCAAGACAGTGACCCCCCAGAAGAGCCCCAGGCCCCTCAGAGCCATCGTGTCCAGCTGAGCCTCCTGAAATGCAGCCCTGCTGGAGGAGCCCTGGAGGTACTTGTAAGACAAGGGATGACATGCTTTATGGGACTTCTTAATTAGATCTCGCTAAACCAAAATGTACCGGGGCTCCCCTGGCAGAACAACATCAGACAAAACATTAATCATGCTCCAAATAAATAATTAAAATGTTGGGAATCTTAGAAGTGAAAAAAAGGAAAACAGGAAAAAATCAAAGGCATTGGCACCAGCGCATAATAAGGAGCACTGCTGCTGGGTCCGGCAATGTCCTGGCCTCGGGAGGCAGCAGAGCTGTGTTTCCAAGGCCACCTGAGCCAGGTGGGACCCAACGTGTTTATCGAAATCTGTGCTCAAAGTCCCAGGAGGTGTCAGGATGAGGTTTGAGACCTCGTAACCTCATACCTGGAATCATGGGATTACATCTCCACCTCAGCTTTACGTTAAAACATGTCTTTTCACAGCTAGCACCTATGGACTCAAACAATGGATTAGAAAAAATTATTTCCCCACTGGTTGGCTCATGCAGTGCCCTAGGACATCATCCATGGTCACCTTTGGGATGGTGGGCAGTACCCAGATCTTGGGCTCCAGCAGATACCTGATGCAGCATCGGAAAATCTTTTCACCCAGCACTTAGGAAACACTTTTGGGAGAAAACAACAAAAAAAAGGCTTGAAAAAGGAAGCTCTATCTCCCCATCCCCTCTTAGCCAGAGCAGAGATGATTATTCAGTGTAAGCAATGCAGAACTTAAATTATGCATGGAGTCATTTGCATCAAAGAACACGATTGAGGCAGAGCTGGTCCTGTCCCTGCCGGCTCCCCAGCCACACAAGCGGGATGGTGGGAAGGCTCCTTGGGACTGCACAATCCCTATCCCAACATCAGCCTTGGGAAAAGCCTCTGGTGCAAGTTTATGAGGGGAAGAAGATGAAAAAAGAAGTAGGAGGGGCTGCAGAGTGATGTTTTCCCCTGCCTGGCCATTGAAGCCACTTGGGGCACCAGTCTTCAGAAACAAACATCATCTGTCCTCTACTTTCTTCTTTATCTTTCCTACTTGTTAAAAAGCAAGCTATATTTATTAAAAAACAAAGCCAGGACTGTGGTGGGATGGGGCTGCTCCCCTCGTTCCACCGATGAGCTGACAGTTGATGATGAATTTAATGCAATGTACAATATTTTTTGATCTTCTGCTTTTGCCTCCCTGTAAGGCTGCGATGCTGTAGGGAAAAGGGAAGTTTTCTGCCAAGGACAGAGCCCTGTAGCCCTTGGACATGGCCACCAAGAGATGATGCTGCTCAACCAAAAGCCGATGGGCACCCATGAAAACTTGCCGGTGGGCAGCATCCCTGACTTTCATCTTCCTCTTCCTCCCAGCCCTTCCCTAGCACATCACCTAGCTCACTAGGAATGAAGGACTCTGCCAAACCCGCTTTATTACATTAATATTTACTGGTAATGAAGCTAGCTAGCACTTAGAGTTCCAATCAAATTAGGAAAGCTATAATGAACAAGAAGTGGCGCATTAATTCATTAGCAGGGAATTACGCTAAATTATCTCAGCAAATACAGCAAAACTTTAATTTACTGGCGGTGTTTTCAAATGGCTTTTGCTCCTTTGTCTCCATTTACACCACAGCACATTTTTCTGGCAGCAAAAACACGAGAAGTGAATTAACTCCAGCTCCTTAGGGAAATGTTTTTATCTCTCCGATAGGAATAAATACCTGTAAGAGATACCAGAAATTTTCCTTTTTGGCTCCTTTTCCAGGTCTACGAAGAGAAACTGGATATTATTTACAATAAACAGCTTAAGTGCTCAGGAAACACCTTTGCAAAGGTCACTGCTGGTAAAAGCTCCACCAGCAGCATCCCAAGGCTTAGTATAACATTCTGCTTTGCTGATCATCACAGAAAGGCAAAAAGGAGGAAAGAAAACGTGTGGCAATTTCCTTGAACATGTGCAGGCAGGACATTAATAATATACATCTCGGGGAAACTAGCCCTGGTACTCAGCTGCCAGTTCGTACATGCTTAATGCACAAAGTTGGGCATGAAAATGTAATATTCTCTTTAACGTCCACAGACATGAGTGGATGCAGAGGGCTGAGGAAGGACACAGCTCGTGTCACATCTTCAGCCTGACTCACCTCAAGAAATAAATGCCTGGACCCTTTTCATCCATGTGCGTCACATTTGGGGTGGTTTCCCCTTGCAAGGGCCAGCCATGCGTAACATCAGCGATGGAAAATCCCCTCTTGCAGGTCCCCTCTTCCCCACACTTCTTAACTTTAAAAAGAAAAAGTAGAAGATAACTTTTAAAAACACCAGGGGGTACTTTTCCTGGGAGGTTTTTTCCAGTAAAAGGAATATTTATTTATTTTTACTGAGCTTCCCATGTGCTCACAGGACTCCAGGAGCTGCTGATACAGGTAGGAGAGCATGGCTACAGCCCCTGAGCTAGGGGCCAAAGCACGGCCTAAAAAGCAGGGCAAGGTCCAGA
The DNA here is from genome assembly GCA_008921705.1 of Burhinus oedicnemus. Classification (NCBI taxonomy): domain Eukaryota; kingdom Metazoa; phylum Chordata; class Aves; order Charadriiformes; family Burhinidae; genus Burhinus; species Burhinus oedicnemus. The sequence continues at coordinate 849,813 of VFFE01007604.1, forward strand.
AGATATTTGAGGCAGAAAGAGGATCCTTGGGACACCAGGGAGCTTATTCACAGGGGTAAAACGAGGGTGCAAAGGAGCCTTTTGCACCACAGGGCACAACTACTTGCAGCCTCCTATTTAAATGACCAGGTCTGCAGCAATACATAAGCAGCATTTGAGGCAAGAGGGCGTTTGGCTCGGGGAGGGGAAAAAAAAAATTAAAAAAAAAAAAAAGCAATAAACACGGCTGAGAAGTGCTTGGGCTGCACAGATGTACCTCCCTGCGGCTGCCGGGCTCCAGGAACCAGGTTTTATTTGTGTTTAATTGCAAGGCAGGCAGCTCAGGGATAACAGGGGAGGCTCCTTCCTTTCTTAACTGGAAAATAACCCCCTGAAATGACACCCTGGCCTCAGCCACCTGGAGTTTTCAATCAGGTTTGGAAATTTTGGTTGCCTTTTTTTTTTTTTTTTTTTAACCTGTCTACTTTACAGACCAGGAACGCTTTGCAGAATGGTGCCTCCTGCTGGATGGCAGTGCCAAGAAGGAGATGGTCCCGCGGGATGAACTGCAGAACCTCCGGTCTTGCCATGTCTAATAGCCTGCTTAAAAATAAACTGCACCCCCTTGAATTGGAGGATAAGGGTGAACTATGGTCAGAGAGAAGGCTGTCTGGCAACACAAACTCTTTGGGTGCTGTAACAAGATATTAAGAAACAGCTAAAATGGACATTTCCTCCTTTGCCCTAAATTTTCCCTTTCACTGGTTGCTGCTGAATCTCCAAGGAGGTCATCTCCAGCCTGCCCCCAAATGCCACAGCACCATGAAAAGCTGATTGTCCAAGTGCCTGCATTCAGGTTGGTCCAGGCTGCTGCTATCTCTCCAAGATCAACCCTGTGGGGCTGTGGCCAGGCCACCCATCAAGGCACAGGCAACAGGAAGCCACCCAGATTCCCTGCAGGCTTGCAAAAGTGAGTTGCTAGAAGCACCAACTCACTTCTTTAGAAAGTCTTCCAGTAATGATTTTACTCTATCTTTACTTGTTCTTGCTGTCTAACAACAGATGGGCCATGCCCAGAGAGGAATGGGACAGAGCAGCTCCTGCTGTGCAGAAGGGAGGTGGGCATCGACACTCACACCACTTCCATGAGACAGCGCAAGGCTGCAAATGAACATACCAAGCAGCTCGCTTTTATCCTGAAATTCTTGTAAGAAGTATTTGATTGTTCTGCTATGTGGTAAATTATTTTCCTTTTAATTAATACCTTGAAGGCCACTTATAGCCTATCACCAACATCTCCATATAACTGGGCATTTACAGCAAGCTGGAGACACAAATGAATAACCACAATGCATCCTTGTTCACATTATTAATTCCCACAAATTGATTGTTCTGCCAGCATCTTACAGCTTTCTAATTAAGTCTTTACTCAGATGCTCATGTGTGCAAGGGAAATGAATGCCAACAAAGTCCAGAAGCAGCAGTTATGGGACTGGGGTTGGTGGGGCTCACAGCTGGGAAAGAGCAGGTGAGTCAGGCATCACATGCCATGTACTTTCTCTCTTCACTCATCAGGCAGTTGCACAAGGTTGTGTTAAACCAGACAGGGTAAGTGGACCGGCAATGTCACCTACTACAGCTCCAGCTGGCACTGCCCAACTCTTCAGAGCATCCAGTCGCAAATTCCTGCCTGGTCCCTTAATCAGATAACCACTCCATCATCCTCCCTGAGACATGTTTTTCTCCCCAGCTCCTTAATCTACCTACAGCAATCCTGGCTTTGAGAGCCTTAGCTCAGGGCTGGATTTCTGGGAGCAGTTTCGACATCAAGCCCTTCTCCTCCTTGGCCTTCCTATCAGATTTTTTCCTGGTAAACAGGAACTGGGGGGCAAAGATTAGTTTGAGATTAATAAATTATTAGAGAATTAGTATTATGGTTTAACACAACTACTAAAATCCACACATGTGCTGGCCACCTCAGAGGAAGCCAACAGTGTTACAAGCAGCAGCAGCTGACATGCAGCCCCTCCTGGGCTGGGAAGGGGCATTGGCAGGAGGAGAGGACAGCCCGGAGCACAGCAGCTCCCAGCACAGTTCTTTCCTGCTGAAGATGGGTCTCAAGAGGATCTGAGCACAGGCTGGGGGATTAGTGCTCGTAGGATGGGATCCAATGGTGCTTGAAGCCCAAAACCCAACCAGATTTCCTTCCCATTTCCTAGCCTGGATACTGAAGCCCTTAGAGGGGACAAGACCCATGTTGATGGTTACCTCCATAGAGCCTGCACCAGAGGAGGTCACAAGTCCACAGCTTGAATTAAGAAGAAATAACCACAAAGCTTGGATTGTTTACTAAGCTCCTCATGGGTCTGGGAAGGGAGGTGGTACTGGCAGCACATATCCAGTATGGGACTGCGTTTTCACAGCTGGAAGAGCTTGCAGGAGAGATATGACACCCAGAGGAGCACAGTCCCAGTCAAACCCCTGTGGCATAGGACAACAGTGACAAGAGCAGCAGATTTCTTTGGAGGGTGGGAAGAAAGTGGCTTTATAGAGCAGCAAGGAGCCTTAAGACGGGTGGTTGAGAGGACTACGCCTGTAAAGGACAACCTCCAGCTGGCACCCAGGGGACATGGCTGGCTTTCTATGTCCTTGGGAGGAGCATCAACAGGCTTTTGGAAGTTTAGCATCACAGTCTGACCACACACTCAGACCAGCCTCACGGTGCATGTCACCCTGTCAAGGTAAAAATTAAGGAGAAAAAAAAAAAAGAGAGGGGGTTTAATCTTCCGTAGCTCCTTCAGGAAGCAGCTTGTGCATTAAACACGAAAGCTGACAGTCTGATCTGGGAAGATTTTTAGCCAAAAAAAAAAAAGGCACTTACATCTCTCTCTCATTTTTCCACCCTATTATTTTGGCTCAGCTGCTTAATTCATTGAAAACAGAAGCAGGAAACATTTGCCCTAAGCACCTCATCCCTGGGCTTTCAAAACCAAGCTTGCCTGGGGAGGGGGTTCCTGCTCCACAGGCTGCCGAGCCCACAGAGCACAAGTGCCAAGCTGATTTCTTGGTGTTAGGGAAGGCTCATTTGCAGAGCTATAGTTGCACTCAGGCTTTGTTGGAGTATGTTGTAAGGAGAGGCAGCGCCACTAGATTGCATCCTAATGGCTATGGGAATCACAGCCCAAGAGCTTCAGGGCAGAAGTGCTATTCCCAGCCTTCAGCTGCCAACTTCAGGTAATGCCTTTAACAGCAGCAGTTTTCAGAAGGCACTAGCAAAAAAGCAAAAGACTAAACATGTGAGAACTGGGGCTGCTGGCATTGCTCTGAGTCAACCTTGCCGCTTTACTCCTTTTTACTCTTTATCCAGGGCCAAGAGCAGCTTCCTCAGCTCAGAAAAGGCTGTTGCAAGCATCAGGTCTTTGACTTCTCCCAAGATACAGAAAGCAAGAACATGAGGCATAAGGTAATTCAGACTAGAAGGATGGAGGGGAGTCAAACAGGCTTGGGGATTCTCCCTGCAAACCACATGAGGGTCACCAGCACCAATTAAGGCATGGTCACCCTTCAAGGAATCTGACCCCATTGCTGTGTTGACTCAGGCGCACAGGGTCCTGCACTATATGAAAAAAATCAATTAGTTCACCTCATGCAATGTAGATAGTCTTTACACCAGGTAGCAACTCAAAGCACATGGGCCTCCAGCCCTGGGATGAGAAAATCCTGCATCCTCCAAGTTGGCCTGGAGGTGACAACTGGTCCCAGGGTGTCCTCTGGGGCATGGGGCTGCAAGTGGCACACAGCCCAGGGTAAGCATGCTACTTTTGAGAAATATCTGTGTTACTCAAACTCTTGAGAAGCACAACTGGTGTTAAACTCACCACATCAGGAACTGAGACACCAAGAATCCCACCAGACAGAAGACACCTCAAGCCTTCAGCAGCATAAGCTAAGAGGTCAGAATAAGCCTATGGTGCATAGGAGGAAGAGGCACAGAGCAAGGAGAATGGTTTAACATAGCTTTAAGGCCTGTCTTATGCATATTGACTCCATTTAAGTTTGATGAGGACTCCTGTGCCCCATGGCACAGCTCCTCCAGCACACCAGGGACAGTCCCCAAGGCTGCTGCAAGGAGAGGTGATGACAGTCTAGGTTATATCTTCTGACCTACTTACTAAAGGTTTCCCCCCTACACTTTATCTTTCAAAAAAAGAACTGCTTAGAGTGGGTCAGCCAGTAGCTTTCCCTATTTGTCCCCTCTCTTAGTTACAAAGTCACTAGTTCCACCTCCCCATCCAGCCATTGCTTCCTACTCTCCATAGAGCTGAGGCCATAGCAACTAGAAGTAACGCCCATCTTCATCCCTTGTCTGCATCCAACACCAAGTTTTTCCCAGTTCTCCCAGCAGCAGAAGCCATACTCAGCCCCAGCACCCACAAAAGTCCCAGAGTTAGAGCTGCTGTTGTGTCCTTCAAGGGGTGGTGCCTTCTCACCCAGGCTACATCAACTCACACCAACAAGCTCAAGACAGAGCTGCTGTTGTTGCATCCTCCAGTGTCACCCCTGCCAAGGAAGAGCGAACAGGACTTCTCGAGTCAGGAATCCATTTAGTATCTGTTAGTGGCATCAATTCTTCCCTCATTTGCCTGAAAATAGGAGCAATACCTTGTTTGCAGCCAGCATTTAGGAGTCCTTGCCATCAGGCACAGCATGGCGTGCCAGGTATACAGTATACAGGGAGCCCCAGCAGCAGCGCTGGACGTTTGGAAAGTCTTCCTGCAGAGAGACACTTTCCATCTGAGTGCTGTGGTTTGGGAGATGCTTTCAGGTGACAACAGCCCTCCATGGTTTTGGTCCCACTACTTGTTCATTGGTGGCTTCCCAAGAGCCACCCCAGGCTTACCTGGAGGATGGTGCACAAGCAACTCCTCAACTCTGATCTGAGCAGACTAGAGTAAAGGTTGACTGTTGTCCCTTCTCCCCACTGAGGACACAAGTGGAGGACAGAAACATTTCTCTTTATTACGGTTGGGGATTTACAATGACACTCCAGGAGGGCAGCTATATTTTCTGCATGCAAGAAACAGCCCAAGAGCAGTTAGGCTCAGCACAGTGGCTGCTGTGAGCATGGCAGCTTGGGCCAGCACAGGAAGTCCTTCAGCAACACCTGGAAGAGAAGAGAGCCACTTACTACACATTTAATGTCTTTCCACCATCTATCAGTGTATGAACTTGCAGGGAGCTTTGGGAAGAAGTCCCTCAGACTGTCTTTTGGTGATTATACTTGAAAGTCTCTGTCCAGGCGTGACATCGTGAGGGATTCATTACTAGATCAACCTGGAGTCACCTTCAGTTGAGACCTAAAGGCACAGTCAAACAAAACAAGAAGCACCACCTACCACGTGGGGTCTTCCCTGCTGGTGCAAGACCTTCCAAGGAACTCCATAATCCCTGAGTTGGATCAAGGATTAATAGTGGTCCAACCAAGACTTCAGCCTCTGCTGCCCTTGAGGACCCACCTATGAAGAGATGGCCATGAATGAGTTCACAGGGGAGATAATTCCTGCTTAGTCTGAATTTCAGGGCTTGCAGGGTCTGTCTTTCTGTAAGAGTAGCTTTCTACTAGTTTTAAATATAAGGACACATAGACACAGTTACTTGCTCAAGGACATTGGAAGAGTGCTAGGTTTGTCCTTAAGATGAGATGCATTTGCTAAATATTTTCCAGCATCTTGGCCATCCCAACCTGTCAGGTCACCCTGCCTTAGCAGTACATTTGGGACACACAGAGCCCTACCTTGCTTGGAAGAAACATCTCTCTTCAAGCGCCTCCCTGGCCATCTGGCTGGAGAGTTAATTCTCCGGGAGTAGCCTCCATACAATGGACAGTTGCCAGTCTCACAGCAGCTGCAGATGTCTCCAGTACCCTCCACCGGAGCCCAACTGAAACAGAATTACCTGTAAACCCTCTTCTCCAGGCTGGTCCCCTCCCTACATGCACTAGCTACTCACAGGCTGCTGGCTTTGTTGAAGGAACAGGCCTTGTTCAATGGATTTGGTGCTTGGTCAGCTGGGGAGACCTTCAGGTGGCAGGTGATATAGATCTGGAAGGGAAAATTAAACCAACATCAAGGTTAATTAAATTTGTTCATGCAGAACAGCACAGCTTCTGAACACGCTGGGGGAGGAGGGGTAGGCACCACATCTCACCAAGTTTCTGTCATCGCCTGCAAACTTGAATGCATCAACCGTGAACTGCAGTGTTTCCTGCCTCAGCCTTGGAGAGATGAAGGCTGAAGTGGTGTCATCTGATCTCCCATCCACCAAGCACCTGGACAAGGATCAGAAGTCAGGGACATCCCAGCCAGCTACAGCAGACCCACTGAGACAGCACCGCACCCCTTACCCGCTGAGGTCAATCAAGGCATATTGGGGAGAAGAGTTCCTGTCTGGACTCAGGGTAGCAACACAGTCATCCACAAAGAGCCTTAGAGGTACATGGTCCCCAGAAGCAACATCAGCCTGGAGGTGCAGGCTTTCCCCCAGCTGGAAGCCATTGGAGAGTCTCTCAGCACTCCAGTCATCTGGAAGGTAGATCCAAGGCTACAGGTCACTTTGAAGAAAAGCACATTGCCCTCCCTTGCACATGGGACCTCTTAACTAAGCAGCAACCCCATGTGTCAGTTCTGCAAGATTTGATTTTAGCTCTGTTTGGGCACTTAGCGTGTGGCCAAGAGCTGGCAGGAGCAGGGACCTGAGGGAAACAGGGCTGCCAGGTCTGCACCCACCATTCATGAGGCGCAGGGAGAACATCAACCTCTCGTCTGCCGACAGAGTGGAGCGGAAGGGAGCCCACGTGGGCTGGACAGCATTGCTGCTCACATTGCTCTTCCTAAATGGAAGAGAAGAACATTAACAGAGATGCCACCACCACCTCAGGTCCATAGGAGCAGAGACACAGCCCACATTTGCTCACCTGGGATAGTGACACTCAATAGGAACCATAGCTGGGTTAGTCCTTACAATGACCAGGTTGCCAGAAGGAGTAGGTTTGTAGGACAAATTTGTTTTGTAGATCAAGGAGTCTGGGGTCAACTGGAGGAAAGATTTGGGACAGCTGATAAGTCAGTAAAACAAACTAGTCAACCAGCAGCTCAGCACCATCAGATACCCAGCACTGACTGTGCTAGGACACACAGGTTCATCAGCTGTAAAGGCTGTCTTCCACATTCCTAACGCAGCGCACACAGGGTGCCATGAAGCTTTGTATTGGCAACCCAGCAAGGTGCCAGCCCTGTAGGAGGTCAGTTGCAAGGACTTCAGCACTCCAGCAAGTAGCCACATCAGGTGGGCAGGAGCTGTAGGACAGTAGGTCTATAAACTTCCTACCCCAGGTAAACTGGGGCACACCAGCTCCAGGCAGCCCTTCTCCTCTCCTGCTGAGTAGGTCAGCAAGTCCTCAGCAAGCCCTTTTCCTACTTCCCCAGAGTGTCACTGCAGTTTGAAGCTATTCCCAGTTCTCCCATATACTCATGCCCCCAGTTGTGTTTGTCTGAGTCCTAAAACCACTAAAAGCCTTGCTTGCTGTTGAGTGTGCAACTCATCTAGGGCTTGATGATAGTACCCATACTCCAAAAAGCTAGCTCTGCTATGGTCACCCCACCCCTCACTGGAGGGCTGGTGCAACCAGATGAGTCCCTCCTCACCGCAAATCATGACATCACCTCTACCATGACATTTCTAGGACCAAGACCTTTGCCAAAATGATTTAGGCAGCATATTGCTCTTCAGCAACTCCCATTTACCCACCTAGTGCTGGTTAAAGCCCAGAGAAGGTCTGTTCCCTACACAGCATTACCAGGGACGGAGCAGCCCCTCACCCCAGCATCCCACCTCACCTGCAGGGTGCTGCCACACTCATGCAGCCCAGCCACAAAGGTCACCATGCTCTCAGCAGCACTCTGGGCCACAGGCAAGCAGGCAGCTGAGCCCAGGGTCAGGTCCGCAGCCTTGACCAGGCGTCCTGTGCCAAAGAGGTCCCTATGCACGGTGACCACCACCTGTGCCTCCTGACACTGAACAGCCACAGGGTGCAGTGGGGCTGCAGCCTGGAGCTGGGAGACATCCACCCATGCCCAGGGAGAGGGCTGGGAGAAGGAAGGCACAAGGGGCCAGCTCCAGGAGGAGTCCCCCTGGACCCTTAAGACCCCTGAGTCCCTTTGAGGGAAACTCCAAGGGCGGTAAGACACTGCTTCTGTCAGCACCCAGCAGAAGAGAGCAACACCCAGACTGCCTCCAGACCCCATCCTGACCACAGAAAAACCAGCTCATAAAGAAAGTGCTGCTCAGGAGCCTTTTATAACAGCCCTCCCAGCAGCCCAGCCCAGATGGGCACAGCTGGGGGCTGCAGGCATGGCCCCCACCCAGCAAGGAGCAGCTCAGGACAACAGGACCCAGCTGGGACCATCTCTCCCTCTCAGGGCATGGAGAGTGATTTCCCTGGACCTGCACCTGGAATTTGCCCTGGAGCAGCTTGTCCCATGTCCCTCTGTCTTGCCTGTTTGGGGTGGCATCAGCTGGCCACAAGCCATCTGCTGTTGTCCCTTATACCTGCCCCTGTGTCCTTCTTCCTATCTGCGATGGAGACAATTTTGGCCACCAACATGGCAAGAGCTCAGTCAGGTTCCCACATGCATTTCTCCACTGGTCTCCACCACATCATCAGCATCAGCAAATACCAAAAAAACAGGGCACATTCAGAAATGGAGAGGACTTTAACTGCAAAATCCACCTGGGCTCTGGCCTGTGTGTGTTGGCAATCTGTCCGTGCTTGATTTCATGGCTATCTGCGCTGGGTAATTGTATATCGAGTAATGAAGGCATCATAACCAGCTTATTTGCATAGAAAGCAGAGGTACAAAAGCCGATCTTCCCATAATAGCAGCTGATAAGTGAATGGCAGGCATAATCAAGAGATTAATTGGCCCTTGTGTGTTAATTATGCTAATTGGCACAGCTGCTCCTGTGTACAGTACGATGACTAATGGCTCTACATCATTGAGCTGGATGAAGAGGTTGGGGGTCACTTGAAGCTGCTTGCTGTGGTGACAGAGCCTGGTGAGCGGGGTCCCCTCAACACCGGGGTGATGCCCTGCACACACTTGCTCCTCAACAGTGAGGCTGAACAAGCCAGGAGGGTTCTTTTAGCCTGAGCGGCTGTATTCATTGTGTGTTTCTAATCGTGGGTGCCCAGAGAAATGGGGTTTACTGGCTGAAGCACCTTCCTCCTGGTCTGCTAGGGTCTGCAGGATGGGTTTAGGGTGAGGTGACTTGCACTGTTTGCTTTTAGGGGGGACCGCAGTGATGAGCTGGATGAGCAAAGCTCCCACTAAGACCAAGGTGGGTGCACTGAAATTCCTGGTGGGATCCCCCTCCCTTGCTGGCCCAGGCTCGCTGTTGTCTCCCCAAAGCATGAATAACGCCACACACACGCACACCATCCTTTTCTGGCAGTGTCAGACACACCTTTCTCTGTGTCCCAGCCGCCTTGCCCCTTATATTTTTATGAGTGATGAATAAATTATACAACAAGAAAAACCTCTCTGGCAGCTCAAGCTCTTTTTATTAATTCAGCAAGCACTGGGTCATCTCCAAACCCAGCTCATTCCTGTGCTAGGTGGGTGTCTTTTACCCTGCAAGCTGGGTTTGCCTGAGGGGGCTCCTGCAGCTGAAGGCAGCCAGGAGGATGGGAGGTGATGCTCGTGCTGCCCACCGCCCCATCACCCAGCCCAGCAGCAGGACACGACACTGAAGGTCCAGGGGTTTATTCACCCACCCTCCTGCAAACCATCTCAGTGAGGAACCAGGTCAACATGGATGGGTGTCTGCACCCCATGCACCTTTGCTCCTGCTCCAAAGGGAGAGGTGCAGCTCACCTAGAAACCCAAGGAGCCACATACAGCCCAAGCCCTGTGTCTCACGCTAACACAGCCCAAAGTTTCTCTGCTCAAAGTTGTGTTTCTCACACCTTGCAATAGCTCCAGCCTAAGGTTGGCAGGTCAAAGCACCGGGAGCAGGATGGTGCAAAATAAATTCAGGTGTCTGGGATGAAACGGGGATGGGAGATTCACTGGCCTTAAAAGTCTGAACCTGTTGGGTAGGGAACAGCTTTTATTCTCATTTGGGTGCAAAAGAGATCAATAGGCAGCAACAAAACACCCCCATCCACCACCTCCTGTCTCTTGCGCCGCAGCAAGTGCCGCATCCATCACTGTAATCTGTATTTAATAGCTCTGAAGGAAGCCCTTTCCATCTGCAAAGTCTCTGACTACAGATTTCTGCCAGGAATGAAGGACACTGGGGGCCATCTCTTTTTTGCCAGTGGACTGTCCTTCCCTGGGCTAACAGGAGCTCGGGGTCTTCACTGAGCCCCTGCTAGAAGGGGAAGGCCAGCAGTTGCGTATGCCCCATCCAAGCTCCTTGGAAAGCCTTTGGTTGAGCAGGACGAGTCGTACAGTGGAAGCCTTTGATCCATGCTGTAGGAAGCGATATCACATCGACCCTTTGGGATGAGTCGCCTCCTGAATTTTTCATTTTTATACACAACTTCAGCACCTGAGATGAGAAAAATAATTTCTGTCGGGCACGGAAAAGAACTGCACTGTCGGCACATATTCTCTAGATAGCTTATCCAAAAGCATCCGTTTATTTGCCAGGGTCTTTTTCACTGGAGTGTTAAATATTGTATTAATAGGGGAATTGAATACTTCTCTGGCAATATTTAAGCAACATCTCCTTACCTGAGATGGCACATGCTTCTCTAAGGCTCATTAAGCAACACCAACCTCTCTTCGCCTGTCCCTGAGAAAATGATGCTATCACTGAGTCTGTGGCACAGCGGCTCAGAACCCACTTGCGAAAGCATTGCTGGGGGGGTTTGTCTCACCCACCGTGAGTAATGACGGTAAAATGACATTAGAATGCCACCCCATCGTAAAATGACATTGAAACCTCACCCCAATTCCCTCGGCCCCACGTCATGCTTCGGTTGCGCATCCCAAAGAGAAACGAACCCTGCTTGGCTAACGCAGGAAAAGAGGGTAATTGGAGTTTGAAAATGATATTGCTCATTAATTTTCCTGGCTGGAGACAACTTCTTAATGCCAGGTAGGGTTTTTTTGAGCAACATCACTGTTTCATTTCAAATCTCTCTTAAACGACTTCTGAGTCACCGCGATAAATACTCCCTGTGCTTCCTTTCTGCTTCAGATCCCTTGTAACTGCTGATGGATAAATTGCTTGAGTTGGCCCGGATAAATCATGCAGGATAGCCAAATCTGTAATTAAAATGTCTCTCAACCCCTCTGTTAACTCTGACTTAGCAGGACCAGGTTCATTGTGGCTGTGGGGAATAGCCTGCTTGGGATTTGGCTCCAAAAAAATGGGTCATGGGAGGGAGAAACTGGCTCTGAAAGCACCAACTCCACACAGTTCCCTTGGGAAAACCACATCCCTCTTCATCGCCCATCAAAAGGATTTGGGTACCAGGATCAATGGCACAAGTGGAGAGTTTTTCAAGGCCTTTTTTTGCCGAAAAGGAACTTTTGAGCATGCCAGTGCTTTGCATTGGCTCCGACTTGCCCATGTAAGACAAATTCCCCAAGGAGAGCTGGCACAGAGCTAGGTGGTTTCTCCATCCCTGTTGTTGCACTGGAAAGAAACAAAAGGGAAATAAAATAAAAACTGGTCATATGCAACAAATCCTGGATTTTTAGACCGATTTAAATCTGGTTTGGACATTGCTTCCCAGGAAAAGCTATGAGCAGAGGTAGAAAGTGATTTTTTAAATTTCCTCTCCCTAAGAGGAGCTCCCCGCCAGGCTCACAGCCCGGGCTCAGAGCTTTGCTCCTTGCCTTCATCAGCTGAGCAGCAGGAAGATCCAACCCTGGGGCTGCTTCTGGGCTCTGCTTTCCCCAGGAAAGTCAGATATTATGTTTGCTATGGCCTTAAAATAAGAAAGCAGCTCAGCCAGGTTGCTCTGAGCTTTCCAGCTGAAGTTGGGTCTGGCCTGGCAATGTTGAGGCCAAGAACTGGGTATTTGGGGGCAGCGTAGGAGCCGGACTCTGCTCATCCTGATGAAAGGCACTCCACCCCATGGAAACAAGCCCATGTAGAAAATGGTGCTTCTCACAAATCCCTCATCTCTGGAAAACAACGCTGGCCTACATTGCAGGGCAGGGGCGCCCATGGGTGCTGGGCAGTTCCTGGGTCCGACCCACCTGGCAGGGTTTCCAGAGCATCCCTGCTGCCTTCAGGGACACAGCCCCATCTGTGAGCAGGACACTGCGACAACAGGGACAGACAGCAATGCCACTCCCCGGAGCACCCACAGGGTCATCATCCCATCCCATCCCATCCCATCCCATCCCATCCCATCCCATCCCATCCCATCCCATCATCCATCATCCAGCCTGTGCGGTCCTTGGATGGAGGTAGCAACAAGGCTCAGCATCTCTACCCTCCCTTCCCCCTGTAATTAGGTCAACAGGAGAAGTGGAAGCCCTTCATTTATTATTGATGGGAAGAATCAAGCTGCCATTGATCGGCCCTGGGGAGACACTTGCCCCGGCGCTTTCTGAAATAATCTGCCAAATGCGAATTTTTGTTGTGTTTTACCCATCGAAGGTGTTTGGATGAACTTGTAGCCTCGCCTGCTCCCAGGAGGGATGAGAGCAAACACGAGCAAGCTCTGGCAGCCGAGCTGCTGCCAGCTCTCGGGGCTGGGTCCTTCACACTCTGCATCCCTGTTAAATCCCACTTTCCCGGCTGCCAGGTTCGCTGCTATTTGGGAGCGGGTGGAGAAGGATGTTGGGGGTTTTCAGGAATGGAAAAAACCCCACAGAGCCGTGGCATCGCGGCCGACCAGCCTCGTCCCTGCCTGGGTCTCACCCACAACACCCATAAACCAGCGTGTTGGATTAAGGAGACCTCAAAGAAGAGGATGGAAGGTTTCCTTCCCCAAAAAGACCCATCACCTGTACAGCCCCAAAAGCATGATGGCACTTGGGGACAAGGGGGACAACTAAGCTCCTCCTGGGGTGCTTTATCCCATGCCACAGCACAGTGCATCCTCCCAGGACAGTGCTGAGGGGCTCAGCCCTGAGCAGAGGCTCACAGTTTGGGATGGCTCATCAGCCTAAGCCACCTAAGTAATATTTTTCCTGGGCTGCTGCAGCTTAATCATGATTTTGTCCCTCGCCACCCTCAAGATCTCCCTTCTCTGCATGGCCCAGGCTGCATTTTACAAAAAAAACCAACCTCAAATGTGTCCAAAGAAATGCCCCAGAAAGCTCCTAGCTGACGCAGACATCCCCAGCGATGCTGGCACAATCTCAGGACCTTTAAAGATGTCCTGGATGTGGGGACAACTCAACCCGCCACCCACCAAGGAGCTGGGGGTGGTTAATGGCTTCATTCCCCCAGCCCAGCGTGTGGGTGCTAAATAATATTAATGGTACTTCCTGGCACCTCGTTAAAATTGCACCAGTGCTTAGTGCAGGCCGTAGATCAAAGCCCCTAAATGAAATCACCATCCACCCCCTCCCTAATCCCAGTTTGATACCAACACGCTTTCCCTTGTCTCACTTTTAGAAATATTTTTTCTATTGAAATCCAGAACCTGCCTCCATGCTCTGGGAAGGACAGCTAAAAATAATCCTCTGCAGGTGATTTAGGAAGGTCCCTTCCCCACCGGCCCCCATCAGACCCCAGTCACACCCCATGGCTGGGATTAACCAGCCCCAATTTCGGAGTGATCTCAGACAGATGACAATGTCCCTTCATGATTCTGCTCTTCGTTCTGTTGTTCGAGGTATTAAAATAAAGAGGAGGGATGAGGGCAGGCACCTCTCCATCGCTGGAGTGGTTTTCCACCCACGCTGGGTGATGGATGAGGCCACCACAGTGCAAGGTGCTGCGGTGGCAGCAGGGGACCAAGAGACAGACAGGGCTGGGCTGAAAGGGAGATAAAGGTTTCATTCTGGGAATTTCAATATTTAAACTAATTACAGACAAAGCTGCATCATGGAGACCACACCGAGCCTGGAAAGCACTGTCCAAAACAATGCCCAAATTTATTTGTCAAGGCACAAAAACCCCCTTTCAGATTCTGGATTTTAAATAATGACGAAAACCAGCAGAAAAACCATCGAGGGGCACAGTCCACCCACCGGAGTGGGACCAGGGACACATTACCCTGTTCATCCCGGCAGCTTGGGTGTCCCCACACACCCTGCAGGTACCCAGGAGTGGAGGGAGGACCCCCAGGGTATGCACAGGGGCAAAGACCCCCCACAGGAAACATGAAGGCTAAATCCCATGCACCAGCCAGGTTTGTCCGCACCAGTGCTTTAGCCCCCCAAAGCATCAGCTTTGTCACTACAGGGAGGGCAGCGGGGCTTCACCTGGTCAGCAGGTCCCCCCCAAGCCCTGCCTTTCAC
>VFFE01007604.1:864306-876285 GCA_008921705.1 Burhinus oedicnemus
TCCCCCCAATTAATTTGAAGCAGGGGATAACCACCCCAACAGGACTTTGCGTTTAAGGCAAAAACAAAAGTTCAGCAGGAATCGGCCTGTCAGCCTCACCTCTGTGCCTAGGAAGACCATGGAAGAGATCCTCCCAGAACCTATGCTAAAGAGGACAGGGAGGTCATTCAAGACAGCCAGCACAGCTTCACCAAGGGCAAGTCCTGCCTGATTGACCTAGCGGCCTTCTACGATGGAGTGACTACATCAGTGGACAAGGGAAGAGCTACGGATGTTGTCTATCTGGACTTCTATACGGCCTTTGACATGGTCTGCCACAACATCCTTTTCTCTAAATTGGAGAGGTATGGATTCAACGGGTGGACTGTTCGGTGGATGAGGAACTGGTTGGATGGTTGCATCCAGAGGGTAGTGGTCAACAGCTCAACCACCAGATGGAGATCAGTGACAAGTGGTGTCCCTCAGGGGTCTGTATTGGGACCAGTACCATTCAATATCTTCATCAATGACATAGACAGTGGGATTGAGCATACACTCAGCAAGTTCACAGATTACACCAAGCTGAGTGATGTGGTCGACACACCCGAGAGACGGGATGCCACCCAGAGGGACCTGGACAAGCTCAAGAAGTGGACCCACATGAACCTCATGAGGTTCAACAAGGCCAAGTGGAAGGTCCTGCACTTGAGTCAGGGCAACTGCAGGTATCAATACAGGCTGGGGGATGAAAGGATGGAGAGCAGCCCTGCCGAGAAGGACTTGGGGGTACTGGTGGATAAAAGCTGGACATCAGCTGGCAATGTGCACTTGCAGCCCAGAAGGCCAACCACATCTTGGGCTGCATCCCCAGCAGTGTGGCCAGCAGGGCGAGAGAGGGGATTCTGCCCCTCTGCTCCACTCTGGTGAGACCCCCCTGCAGTGCTGCCTCCAGCTCTGGATCACTCAGCACAGGAGAGACATGAACCTCTGTTGGAGCAAGTCCAGAGGAGGGCCACGAAGATGATCTGAGGGCTGGAGCACCTCTGCTGTGAGGACAGGCTGAGAGAGTTGGGGTTGTTCAGCCTGGAGAAGAGAAGGCTCCTGGGAGACCTTATAGTGGCCTTCCAGTACTTAAAGGGGACTTACAAGGAAGGTGGGGACAAACTTTTTAGCAGGGCCTGTTGCAACAGGACAAGGGGTGATGGCTTTAAACTAAAAGAGGGAAGATTTAGACTAGATAGGAGGAAGAAATTTTTCACTATGAGGGTGGTGAAACCCTGGCCCAGGCTGCCCAGAAAGGTGGTGGATGCCCCAACCCTGGAAACATTCAAGCTCAGGTTGGACAAGGCTCTGAGCAACCTGATCTAGGTGAAGATGTCCCTGCTCATGGCAGGGGTGGTGGACTAGATGGTCTTTAACGGTCCCTTCCAACTCAAACTATTCTGTGATTCTGTCATTCTGTGAACCACAATGGTGCAACGTGAAAAAATAATCGTCCCCATACATCCCCAGAGCGGTGCATCCATTGGGGCCAAGAGCACCAGCTCTGTCCCCCTGTGCCTGAGGGTCCCACAGATCCCATCCATCCTTTTGGAGCCTCCAGGGCTCCATCTGTCACTCCCAGGGACCTCGCTGAGCCCATCATCCCTCCTGAGGCCTCTGGGCTTGGGAAGGGCACCGCAATTTGCCCTGGAAGGCACCTGGAAGGCACCTGGGAGGCACCTGGGAGGCGGCTGGCTCAGCTGCAGCGATGCAGGAGCAGGCACAGAGGGTGCTGGAGGGAACAGTCAACCCTGGTTGCTCTCAGCCCAGTGTGGGGACAGACAGATGGACAAGGAGGAGCCTCCTCCCCACGCACACCATTCCCGGGAAGGATGCACTGGTCTTCAGGGCTCACCAGGGATAAAGAGACGCAGCCTCTCTCCAGCCCCAGGGTGCCCCGAAGACATGGCTGGGGAAGGAGAAGGGTAACAGGGCCCAGGACAAAGGGTGGCAGCAGGTCCGTGCCCTCCCCAGGGGACCCAGAGCTCATTCCTGCTGGAGACATCTTGGCTGGTCCAGGGCACAGGGCACTGCTTGGGGGTGTCCGAGCTTCCATCAATCAATTTCTTGCTCATTATCTGGAGAGAAAAACAAAAGAAATAAAAATTGGCAATGACATTAAAAAAGAATAATAATCCACGGGTCCAAATTAATGAGTTAATTTGGTCACCAGCAGCTCCCAGCTCTCCCTGCACTGGAAAACTGGGATCACCCTGGAATCCTCCCCACTCCCAGGGCTGATGCCAGCCCCAGGCAAATACGACTAGACACACACAGGTGTTTTTTTATCCCTCCATCCATCTTCCTGGCTAGAACACCCGCCCCCCTCCTCCCCCCCGCAGCCAGCAAACCCTGGGAGATGGTATTATTCAAGCTTCATTTCTGCTGAAAAAGCAGTCAAGGAGCAAGCTGGAGATGTCTCGCACATGGGGTTAAGCAAACAGGCTGCACTGGGGATGAAAAGCCAAGGGGCTGGGAAGATGAGTGCAGTCTGTGGCGGCTTGCAAGGGGGAGATAAGGGCAGGGAGGAGAGGAAAAAAAAAAAAGAGGAAAAGCAGAGCCGGATGATGCTTCACTAAAGGTGTGAAGGGAGAAAAAAGGCTTTTATAAACCTATCGGGGTGGAAGGAAAAATGGCATTAGAGAAAAAACAGGGTTGTTAATAAAAGAGGAAGAAAGGGTTAAATTAGCAGCAATTCACCAGCAGCAGAGGCCAAGCCTCTGCCTTTAATAAGAAAGGAAATAAATTAAAAAGATTGAGATCTTGGGAGGAGGATGAGTTGGGGAAGAGCGGGGCTGACCAGGCATGGAAAGTGCTGGAGCCCATCACCGGGCTGGGATGGGTGATGAGCTGTTGGCAGCATCAAGCCGGGAGGTTGGGAGAAGATACTGAAAGGCAGAAACAGGAGCTGGGACTCCAATTTTCATGAATTTCCACCAGAAATTCGGCACCAGGCTGCTGCTGGGGAATTCTGCATGGGGAGGGATGAAGCTCATGCCTCCCTCTCCGCAAGGCAAGGACCGACGCCAGCAAACCCATGGCAACACTCAAAAAAAAGACCTCACAAATTCCTCACAAAGACCCAGGTTGGTGGCACAAGGCTTTTCTCGGCACCAAGCTGCCCAGGAAAAGGAAGGATAAGAGAAGAAACACCACGTCAAAGCTGTCGGTTACATCGCTCCATTGCTGCTGGCAGATACGAGCGGTTGCCAGAGCAAGCGCAGCTCAAAGTGGAGTGGAAAAGTGCTAGGAAAGAATTGATCTGGGGAAATTTGATTGAAAACTGGGGGGAGGGGGAAAGAAAAAAAATAATGAAAAAACATGAAAAAATGGAAAAAAAACCCAAAACCCTAAACCAAGACCCGATGATGGAGATGCAATAGATGCTTTACACTTGGATCCGAGCATCATCTCCAGCGTGCTTAGGAAGAAACCTTAATCTCAAGCCAGCCTGGGGTCCTACACAAACGCACTCACCGTCTTTGCTCTCCATGGTCTTCAGCAGCTGCAGAGCTGCAAAAAGCAAAACAGCGCGTGGTCAGACCCCACCATGCGGGATGGTGTTGGAGGCGGGGCACGTGCAAGGGAATGCCTCCCTGGAGGAAACAGCTAGGAGCCCCGTTTTTGGGGGAACCCACCCCAATAACTGTAGCCACCAACTTCCATCGCAAACCAACCCTCAGTCCCTAAATCTCCCCAGCAGGGAAGGAGCTGGCATCCCAAGCGGGCTCGTTCCTGTGCCAGCAGATAAAGGCAATCACTGGGCACATAATTAACCCATTTGATGACAGCAGAGCATCATGAGTGCTTTTTTTATTAAAAGATAGTGTGGCTTATCACGGAGCTGCCAGCCTGAGGGGTGCGTCGAAGAGCAGGGAACAGCACGGGGGTGCTGAGCATCGATGGAGGGTGCAAAGCACGTCCAGGTGTTTGCTTGCCTAGGGGACAGTGGCATGAGCACACGCTATAAGGTACTCGCGTATATAATACATGAGCATCATGCACCCACCTGTCTTGGGTTCTTCCCCCTCCTCATCCTGCTCCTCTGTCCCTGCAAAAGAGCAAGCTGGACCATGTGAAGCATCTGCCAGGCTTCACCCCAGCACCCACCCTGAACCCCACTTTCCCAGGCGGCCAGGTTTGGTGGCTGTCCCTTGGATCGCCGCTGTCCCCGGCTGCTCAGAGCCACCCACTATCACCACATATCCCTGGCTCTGCTTGGGACCAGCCGCTGCCAAGCCACTGGTGATGCTCAGGGAGGATGTGACTGGTACCCACCTGCACCCAGCACCCCTTCCAGCACCCCACAGGGGGGTTACTTCCCCCAGCACAAGGCTGTGCTGGGGTGGCACACCCCCTACAAGCCAAGCAGAAAAAGCCACAGCTCCAGGTGACGCAGCGCAGCCACTCGCCTCCCTGTTTATAGCACAGCAGCCATCTGGAGCAGCGCTCGGCAAGGGGCTTAGTGGGGAGACCACGGATCCCCCGACACCTCTGAGAAACCCCATCAACATCAAGGGATGAGCTTCCCCGTCTCCCTCCTGCAGCACCCACCGAGCTTGCCAGGCTGTCACCCCCTCTGGGAGCCCTGGAACTTCGCACCCCATGGGCAGGACATGCCACGATGCTGTTCCCAGCCAGAAAGACCACAAAAATTTGCTGTTCCTGCGTCCCGTGGCTGCCAGGCTCACAGGCAGGGTCCCTGCCCAGTTTTTGGCTGACCAAGAGCCACAGCAAAAGGTCACTGCTAAGGGTGTGCAGCTGTCAGTGCAAAACATCGTGGGCTGGAATCAGTGTCTTGATGCTAAAGGACTGAGGTCAGCTGGCCCGGGGCCACAGCTGAGCATCACGGCACTGCAAATCCCTTGGCCAAGGAGAAAATACTCTGTAACAGAGGGGGAAAAAAATAAAAAAGAACTATATATATATTTTTATATAGTTCTCATGCAGATGATTCCCTGGGACCTGGTGGGAAAAAAACATCTCGGTCCCCGCCGCTGGGGACACCCGACAGCCAGGCATCACGGTGGCATCAACCTCCCCGGCAGAGAGAGGAGGAGCAAAGCGGGAGCTCCCGGGGGAGGGTGCGGGTCCCAGCCCCACAGCACGATGCTGGCAGGGAAAGGCTTTGGCAGAGCGAGCACCTCGGGATTCAGTGAGAGAAAACAAACGGGAACGTCAGCAGAGCTGCTTCTGCAGCCATTTTCAGAGCATGGCAGCTTTTTTAAAGCAACAAAGCCCCCCTTTTTGTGCAAACATCTCTCCATAACAAAAAAAAAAAAAAAAAGACAAAAAAACCCCCAAAAAACCCCAAAGAAAAAACAAACAGGAGAAAGATGCAGAAAACAAGAGCATGGAGCTCTCATGCTATTTCCACATGTCAAAGTGCTTGGCATTTCCACAGTGGCAAGTGCTAGAGGCAGCCTATCAGAGGAGATGCTCCACATGTGCCCAGGTGTGGGTACCAGACACACAGAGGATGCTCGGAGCAGGAAGGTGAAAGAGGGAGATACACAAGGTGGAAGGAAAACCAGGTGTATGTTTGAAAGAGCCGCCTGGAGCGATGCACACAGCTGGCATGGGCTCTCCAGCATGGATCTGCTGGTGCCCACCAACCCCAGCAGCTCTGAGCATCCGCTCATCCTTTAAAAGATGCCACCACCAAGGCAAACCCATGCCGGTTAAAATTTGCTCCAATTCCTCCCCATCCATCACCCTCCATCTATCCATCGTTCCCTGCAAACCCCGTCCGTTTTGGGAGGGTACCCGCCACATTAGCTGCGTTTTCCTCCTCTTCCTCGTAGCTCTGACGGATTTTCTTCTGGCACACGTATGCCAGGACAGCAAGTAGCCCCACGACGCAGACGGCAAGTCCCACCGTCACCCAGAGAGCCACAGCAGGGAAGGCGAGGTGTTGGCCTTGTATGGAGGGGGAAGAGAAATACCGCCATGGTGATCACCGCAGCCCAACCAGGGGAACACATGCCCAGCATTTGGGACCCCACAGTGGCAAGGGCCCATTCCCATGGAGGGAGTTGGTGGCACAAGGGGTGGCTTTGGAAAAACCATCGGTGCCTCTAATTATGGCCTCCCCCAGCAGGTCTGGATCTGGCCAGGGAAGCAGCAGGTTGGGTCACTCCCTTGGTGAGAACCTCAAAGGAAGCATTTGATGATGCTGCATCCACTCCTTTTCCCCTCTTATCTCAGGCCATGGGGCTGGGAAGGATGGGGACATCTTTCCCCGGGTTCAAGATGGCCTGGCAAGGACCACTGGGATTCGGGGGATATCTCCTGGAGCGCTGGAAATCTGATTTTTTTGCCCCATAATATTGCTCCTTCTTCAAATAAAGTCTTATCCCAAACCCTGATCCTCTACTGACATCACCCCAACACTGACCATTTGCTCGCACACTTGGGAGCCCATGCAAAACCCACCTCTCTGCTCCCAACCAGCAGCATCCGCATGAGTTTTTGGTGCACCCAGCCAAAAAGTTTATGCCCCATGAAGGACCCACCTTCCCAACCTATCAAGTGCCATACCAAGGGTAATTAAACACTAATTAATGCTACTGGGGAGCACTCAAGGTTATTAAGAGCTCCAGGACAGCGGGAAGAGCTCATAGTGAAGCGGTGAGGCTGAACGTGCTCAATGAACTCCTCCAGCCTGTATTTCTGAAGTAGGATTGTTGCAGCTGTGATAGAGAACCCCAAATTGAGAGCATCCCACACTAAGGAGAAGCCAACTACCATCCCCTGTGCTGGCTTTCCTGGGTGGTTTAGACTGGGACAGGGCAACTAGCAAAGCTAGAGACTAAGAACTAGGGACGCTGGTTCTACTGGACACCAGCGTGGGGTGTTGGGGAGGACAGCACAGCCTCAAGTCACCCTACAAGGTCCATACGCTGGTTCTACTGGACACCGGCGTGGGGTGTTGGGGAGGACAGCACAGCCTCAAGTCACCCTACAAGGTCCATAGGGAGAGAGGTAGAGTGGGGATATGGGGTAGCAACCCCCAGGGTGGCTCTGAGTCACAGTAGGCATCCCAGTGCCACCACAGTCACCTTCTTCAGTCAGAGCCCATCCCTTCCTTCCCCCAATTTTGGCCCTTGCTGGCTCACCTGTGATAGTGACGGAGGCTTGGGTCTCCTGCTGCAGCACTGGGTTTCGCACCAGACAGGAGTAGGTGATGCTGGGCTCCACCAGCACCTGGAGGACACTGTGCACGTCAAAGAGACCTTCTTCATTGGCCACCTGGGATGTGGTGACGTTTTCCGTGATGTTGCTGCCCCGGCTGTCCTGCCAGAGGACGCTGGCCTCGGGGTAGCCATGGGAAGTGTGGCAACTCACAGCCGCCAGATCTCCTGGCTTTAAGTCCTTGTTGGGCTCCAGGTTCATATTGGGCTTGGAGTACGGAGCTGCAAGGGAGAGGATAGTCGGCATGAGGTGATGGAGAAGACCAAAGGATCAGGATCTGAAGCAACCCAATGAGGTTGGGCAAGCGCCAGGACAGACTCTTCCAGCTGATAAGACCAACCAGCTGAAGCCTCCCCAGCTTTGGTTCATTTATTGCCACGCTTCCAGGTGGCCTCTCAACTGAGAGCCACTGTGGTAGGGAAGGGACCGCACCCCCCACCAGCAATATTTTGGGGACATGCAGCTGGTTGGTCTCTAACAGGGATCTGACTTCATGGGGAGACCATGGCAAGGGTGGAGAGTGAAAGAGGCTCCATAGAGGAGCAAAACATGATGGAGAACCCTTCTCTTAGGGGCAACATGTAGGGACATCCCAACTCTCCATCTCTCACCTGCTACCTGCAAAGTCACAGCTGCCCTGCTGTAGTCCCGGACACGGACAAAGCAGGTGAAGCTGCCCTCATCCGAGATCTCTACGCGTCGGAGGAGCAGCGAGACATTGCCCTGGGCCAGCTGGTCGTAGAAGAGGGCAGTACGGTTGGCATAGCTCCCAACCTGGTCTGCCAGCTGGTCCTGGCCACCGGAGAATCTGTGGACCAAGCGCTTGGTGTCCGTCAGCTGCCAGATGAGACTGAGGTCATCAAGGCTGAAGTTGGCCTCGGGGGAGAAGGAGCAGCGCAGGGTGGCGTCTCTGCCAAAAAGAGCCACCACGGGCTCATCTGGAACCTGGATCTCCATGGCACCTGCGGGAGGGCAGTGAGGGCAAAACCACATGGTGGTGAGACCCTGCAGAAGCACCTTCTTAATTCTCTATCCAGGTAACACCTAAGCAAATCAAGGGATGCCTATGGGAGGGACCCGTGGGCAAGTGGCATCTCAGGACTGTCCCCATCACTGTCCCCCAGCCAAGCCCACCCTGCCAGCAGGGAGACAGCCCCACATCCAGCACCAAACCTGGGGTATCACTGCCCTCAGCTGCCAGCTGCAGCCACAGGCACCCAAACCTGCACTCCCCTGGGACATGCAGCCCAGTTTCTCCCCATGGGGAGAGGAGGTCAGTGGGTGACAGCAGCAGGGACACAGTCCCGTGTCCCCAGGACGAGCCAGCTCCGGGCAGCACTGTGGCCAGGCTGGCAGGCACTAGATGGCACCACTTCTCCAGCGCAATGCCAACCAACGTACCACAGCAAAATGCCAACCCTGTACCCATGCCATGGCAAGATGCCAACCCCATCCCCAAGCCACAGCACGATGTCAACTCTGCCATTGCCTCAGGAAGCGATGCCAACCCTGCCAGGGCTGCTGGACCCTCCACGCTCGGTGCTGGTCCTGGGGTGCCCGTTGGCAGCAAGCAGCAACGTCCCCCAAAGCAGACCTGGGGCACCATTAACGCTTCATTCACTGATTCCTCCCAACCCCAAAATGGGCAGGAAAAGGGGAAAAATCTCACTTCAGACCACGGATTTGCTTTATATTCTGATCTCACCACCACTGCAGAACACAGCAAAGCTGTGACCCACAACAAATCCCTCCCTGGGGACGAGGGCAGCAACGAGACCTTAAATTTTAAGCAAGAGCCTGAGCGGGGAGGATGAGGAGCTGCGGGAAGGAGCCAGGCTGGAGGAGACCTGCCAGGGGCCGCAGACAGGCAGACAGGCAGGAGAAGAGTGCTCGGGCAGCCTGCCTGGCTCTTGGCAGACTCAAGAGCGTCACTTCTCCCTCCAGCTAATAATAAATGCCAACGGGTTTTAGGAACATAACCCAGCCTAGCCAGAATCACTGCTGGCTGCTGAGCATCCCAAAAGGATTCAGTCCCGATGTCTCTCCCAGGTTGGGGTGCTGCAGCCTGGGGGGCCAGGAGCTGCAGCACATGGGGACAGACCCAGGTGAGTCAGAAACCTTCAGGATTTGGTCCTCCCGTGGCTTTGCCATTCAGCTGTAGCACAAGGGAGGGTGGTGGTCCCTGCTACGAGGGTGGCCCACGTGCACCAGAAGGCATCACATTCAGGGGGTGATGCTCTGGGCAGCTGGAGGACCATGAAACCAGGAGAAACACCTTGTGGGCGCTGCCTCCAGGAACCACAGGTCAAAGGTAGCTTTGTCGGGATGAACACGGCATTCAGAACATCTCCGTCGGGGTGGGGACACGCAGACCATGCCAACCCCAACCCACCCCTACCCCCAGCCCTGCTCACCTGCCAGGCTGAGCACCAGCGCTCCCAGGGCAAGCAGTGGGCAGAGCATCCTTGGCACGAGCAAAGCCTGGGTAAGAAAGCAGAAGTGAGCACGGCCCCCGGGCGTCCTTCTCACGGGGAGTCTTCTCTCTCACGACAAGCACCCTGAGCTGGGGAAAAACAGAAGAAAACACCGAGATGGTGCTGGGGACCGGGGGCAGAGAGGAAGAGAGGGGAGGAGACCGGCATCAGGCGGGGGATCCCATGCTGGCCAGCCTCTCCGACTGCTGCGCAGCAAGCAGAGCTCCCACCCCATCGTAAAACGCAGGAGGGGCTTTGCCCCCCACCTGGCACCAGCCAAGGGACTGGTGCATCCCCTGTACTGGGGACATGATGGACCCAGAGGCAGCTCTTGTGCCGGAGGCGCTGGCCGGTGCCCTGGGAAGCCACGTGAGCCTCTTCCCCTCCTCACTGCTTCTCCTCCCCTTTTGTTTCTCTCTTTCCCAGCTTTTCCCCGCAGCGTTGGACCGTTACATCCCCATCCTCCAAGAGGCGTCAACTTGCTCCCGGTGTCCAAAATGGCTAAAAACCAACCATAAGAGGTTTGCAGATTCCTGGCTCCACCGGTGGCTGCGAGGTTCACCCCTGCTTGTGGCAGGGAAGTCTCCAGCATGAGGCTGCCCCAAAAAAATAGGGAATAAAACCAGAACTTCTCAGAGCTGGATGTGGGGAGAGGCAAGGGCAAGCTGCCCAGCACCGCTGGCTACCGTAGCTCGCTTCCCAAGCATCCCTCCCCGGTCGTGCCAAGAGCTCGCCGGGCCCCTCGTGATACATGTTCCTCCCTCGTAGTATAAATGAGCCCCAGATATCGCAGCCAGCATCGTCGCTGCCATGTCCCATCCCTGTCCCAGCACATCGCAGAGCCCCACTGCTCCGCCCAGAGCCTTTAGCATCGACGGTCTTTGGCACAATACCAGTATTCGCAATAAATTGGTGTCACGACACAGGTTTCCTGGGGTGCCATAGGAACAACTTCAGCCATCAGCACCTTCCTCCTTAAACCATCTTTAATGGGGGAAATGGCAGCCCCAAAGCTCTGCTCAGCTCGGCTCCCATGGGGAAACTGAGGCATGGGGAGGGGGAAACTGGGGCACAGGGAGGGGGAAACTGGGGCATGAGTAGGGGGAAACGGGCACAGCTCTGCCCCAAGAGGTCTGGGGAACCATCTCCTTCCCTCCTGAGCACGAGGTTCCTTTGGGGAAAACAAGTTATCCAGCTTTTTTTTCTTTAACCATATCCCTAAGTCTTGCCTTTTCCCAAGCGGATGATCTCCGAAGCCAGCCCTGTGCCAAACCCCAGGCAGCTGGGAAAGGAGGGAGCTGCGGTGGGAGAGGGTGACGGGGCATCGCTCAGCTGCCTGGGGAAGGGAAACTGACTCATCTCCCTCACGCTCACCCTTGGAGCTCTTTCCTTTTCCTGGTGATGCTAAAATAAATTTTATTTCATAGATTCTGTGACCTACGAGAACTGCCGGGCCATCTCAGAGGTGTCACAGGGACACCCATATCCTTCTGCAGTCTTTGGGTGGGTCTCTCACCTTTCTGTGACTCATTCCCCATCTTTGCGGCATTAGCCCCCGGCCAAAGGATGGGCTCTACCCCAGACCTGAGCTTTTGTCACAACTCGGGACCCCACAAACACATCCCTTGGAAGAGGGATACACTCGTCCATGGCAAGCCAGGAGGGCTGAACCCCTCAGAAACCCAAGGAATAATCAACCCCCCTGTTGCAGCAGGATCCTAGTGACCCTACGTCACCCGTTCCCCATTCAATGTTTACTATCACGCAGCCAAAATCTTGCTTTTTTTATAATACTGAGATTTTCAGCTGCCACAAATTATCACCCTGAGATGGCTGGAGGTGGAAAGAAAATATCTACTGGGCCACGGAGAAGAAGTCCTCACCCACCAGTCCGGGTCGGTCCCAGCTTTTGGGGGCGTGCCTGGGCTGAGCCCCCCCGCCATGCCCCCGCTTTGCCCGGGTTTGTGCCAGCGAGGAGCCCGCTCTGCTCTGGATTATTTTTAGTCCCCTCTTAACTCCTCGGTGATGGGCAAGAAGCTCCCTGCTTACCAAGCCGGACGGGACAGGGGGACGGGGACGGGGACGGGGAGGGGGGCGGCAAAGGAGGGGTGGAAAGATGGAGGTGCAACCCCCAGATCCCAGGCAGGGATTTGGGGTGCGGTATTTGGCGATGGAAAGGCAGGGACGGGTTATCCTTTTGCTCGTTCCGGGGAAAAAAAGGGAACAATCCCTTCTCCTCGGAGCTCGGGTTGGTTTTTGTCCCACGCGGGGGTGTGTGTGTGTTTAGCTC
>VFFE01007604.1:876305-896053 GCA_008921705.1 Burhinus oedicnemus
CAGCGGGATGGGGGATGTTGGGGAGCACCGGGATGGGGCATTGGGGTGCAGCAGGATGGGGGATTGGGGTGGATGGGGCTGGGGGATTGGGGAGCACTGAGACAGGGATATTGGGGTGCACAGTGCCAGGGGACTGTGGAGCACGGGGTGGGGGGTTTGGGGAGCAGTGAGACAGGGGATTGGGGTACACTGGGCTGGGCGATTGAGGAACACCAAAATTGGGGTGCATGGGGCTGGGGGATTGGGGAGCACAAGGCTGGAACATTGGGGTGGATGTGGCTAGGAAGTTGGGGAGCACAGAGCCAGGAGACTGGGGATCATGGATCCTGGGGATTGGGGTGCATGGAGGCACCAAGACAGTGGATTGGGGTGCAGGGAGCTGGGGAGTTGGGAAGCACTGAGATGGGATTGGGGAGAACCGAGGCAGAGGACTGGGGAGCACAGAGCCTGGGGATTGGGGTGCACGGGGCTGGGGGATTGGGGGTCCCCAGGCTGGGGCATTGGGGAGCACCAAGACAGGGATATTGGGGTGCATGGGACTGGGGGATTGAGGTGGATGGGGCTAGGGAGTTCTGGAGCTCCAAGACAGGGGATTGGGGTGCACCGAGACAGGGGTATTGGGGAGCACAGAGCCAGGGGACTGGGGATCACAGAGCTTGGGGATTGGGGTGCACCGAGCTGGGGAATTGGGGAGCACGGAGCTAGGGTGCACCAGGATGGGGAGTTGGGGAGCACAGAGCTGAGGGATTGGGGAGCACCAATTGGGAAGATTGGGGTGTGCATAGCTGGGGGTTTGAGGTGCACATGGCCGGGGGGGGGTTGGGGAGCACCAAGCCTGGGATATTGGGGAGCACAGAGACTGGGGATTGGAATGCACAGAGCTGGGGAGCACCAAGATGCGATTGGGGTGCATGGGGCCAGGGGACTGGGTTGCACCAAGGCAGGGGGGTTGGGGTGCACTGAGGTAGGAGGATTGGGGACTGGTGTTCATGGAGCCAGGGGATTGGGGAGCATGGAGCTGGGGGATTGGGCTACACACTGACCCTGGGCTTTGGGGTGCACAGAGCTGGGGAACCAGAGCATATGGAGCAAGGGGATCGGGGTACACATGGCCTAGGCACTGGGGTGCATGGAACCGGGGTACACACTGACCCAGGGCTGTGGGGTGCACAGAGCCAGGGGACCAGGGTACATTAAGCCAGCAGATGAGGGTGCACAGAGCCAGGGAACCAGGGTGCACCAAGCCAGGGGATATTGGAGTGCACAGAGCTGGGGGACCAGGACACACCAATCCAGAGGACTGGGGTGCACAGAACCAGGGGATGTTGGGGTGCACGAGCCCGGGGGGGCTCAGGTGTACAAAGCCAGGGCGTGAAGCCCTCAAAGCTGGGAGGCACAGACATGCAGACCCAGGGACAGGGGTGCACAGAGCCAGGGCATTGGAGCACTCGTAACTGCAGGCCTTGGGGTGCACAGAGCTGGGGCTTTGGAGACCTCAGAGTTGGGGGGCTGGGGTGCACGGAGCCGGGCTGTGGTGAGGCAGGAGGCCAGAGCCGTCTCCTCCGGTGAGAACAAAAGGCAGCTGGAGTTTCGCCTGGCTAATAATTTACCCACACTAGCTGCCTGGAGGCACCAGCAACCCCATGCTGTGCTTGGTGGAAGATGCTGCTGGGGGCTAAAGCGGGGACCCCCAAATGGTTGGGAGCCATGGTGCGGGAATAGGGCACCCATGAGGGTCCTCCACCTAGAAGAGCAAGACCTCAGATGCACGAGGCATTGGGGCAGCATCAACCACCCAAAGGGACTGCAGTTTCCTTGGAAAACCCATCTCACCATCTTTTGGAGTTTCCTTTTCTGGGGGTGCAGTCCAGTTGGGCTCCGAGGCGACACCACCATCACTCCCATAACCCATTGGGTCACTTTTGGCCGGGGCAGGGCCGTGGCGCTGAGCTTCCTCCTCCCATGCTCCCGCACACAATGTCTCCTTTTATACAGCCTCAGGCAGTCGGGCACCCAGCACCGCTCCCTGACACACACAGGGCAGGGGGGATGCATCGGGATTGAGACAGGGAAGGGAGCACAGCAGAAAAGGAGGAAGAGGAGGAGGAAGAGCAGGGCATTTGGAGGGAGCTTGGCTCTTCACAAGGGCAATTTTTCAGCAGCGCACACAACAGATGTTTCCCTAAAGGAAGCAGCTTCTTGGTTTTAACCTGTTTTTCACAGAGGGCCCCTCGATACCAGCTGCTCTACGCCATGTCCCTAAGGCTCTGGCAGCTGCGTTCCGTGCTCTGATGCCCACGTGGGTGGTTTGGGTTTTTCATTGCTCCAGAGCAAAGGAAGCTCCTCGCCCTTTTGATTACAGAGGAAAGCTGAAACAACCAAACCTGGACAGCTTAAAATTAAAAGGCAAATAAAAATAACCCCAAACATGCTATATTTAAAGCCATTTGATTCCTACCCCGGCACCTTGCAGACAAGGAAGGATTTGGCAGTGACAGAGCTGGTAATAAGGCTGCATGTCTTGACCCAGGCACTGTGGGTGATGGCAGCAAGAACAAGAAAGGATGAAGCCAAGGTACTTCACAAGCCCGCGACTAAATCGTGAACCCTGTGCTCAGTTCACAGATGTGCCCTGCAAATCAAGAGGATTTCTCTTTCCCTGCCAGCCTGGCATGGGTAGTGCTGGATGTGCAGAGCAGCTGCGTGATCCCACAGGAGCTCCTGGAGACCAGACATGAGCCACGTCAACCCTGTTGGCAACATTGTCCCCATCCTTTTTTGGGGGCTGCTGGAGAAGATCCAACCATTAGCCCCCAGTGCTGCAGCAGGGAGCAGGGACCTTCTGCATGAGCCAATTCCCCCTCCCAATCCCCATCAGCCATGAGTCCATGGGCATCTCCAGCATCAAAGCTCAGCAACCCCCAAAAAATGCAGGTGGAGCCCAAAGGTTTTGCAAAGACTCCCAAAGACAGACACAAACTCCCAGCACTGCCCAGAGAAGGGCTTCATACCATCACAGCTTCAGCACTTTGTCCCGTCTCCCAACAGTTCACACGATAAAAGCAGCATTGCGGCTTTGATATCTTAACTGCGAGTGCGACTCCGCTCCTGTTAGACTTTGAAGATACAAAGTGAGCATCTAAGCACCAGGAGCTTTCTTAGTGTTAAATACAAACACATACACACAAAAGTAAAAACTAAGGAGCTTGGAAACAAAGGCAGATTTTTCAACATCAAAACTAGCTAAAAATTAAAATCTGTGCTGCTTGCAAGTCTGCTCATAATCAACAATGAAAGGGCTTCCGGGGAGGAATTTAAATAGTAGATGTTCACCATCCCAAATGATTATTTTTGGCTAATTTTCCTTCCTTCCTCAAAACCTGCAGTACCCAAGGTATGTGCATAAAAAAATGTGCATAATAATGAAGCTGACAAAAAAAAAATACAGAAAGGCAAAGAAAAGGGCTGCAATTTGCAAGTTTAATTTCACGCTCAGCCAGAATTTGATCAAGGGGAGAAGGGATAGCCGGAGAGAATAGATGGAGGTGCCAGGGCAAATCTGGAGCCTCCCAACAGGGTGTCCACAGCAGCATGCGGGTCAGCTCTGTGCATCCCAGAGGGCTTGCATGGCTGCTTCTCCTTCCCATCAACAGCATGGAAATACTGCATGGCACCAGCAGTTCCCAGCTGCTAACAATGTAGAAATCAAATATGCAATGCCCAGGAGGATCTCCTGTATTTCCTTCCAGCACGGAGCATCTGGCACACATCATAATCTATTTGGTACAAGGCAGGGGAGCAGAGGGTAAATCCCACCTTGGCTATGTGCAGATTTCCATGCCCCAAAAGCCACCCAGATCATCCATTTCGGAGCACCTAGGAACCGAACATCACCTGGATCCACATGTTGGTAACTGTGTTACCTCTATGAGTGAGCAGCTGCAGCTACTCCACTGTAGGATCCTTGGACATATGGAAAATGGCTCCAGTTCCTCTCGCTGCAGCCTCAAACAAGCGCAAGGAACATCACAGTGGCAAAAAGCAAAGGACGTGGAGGAGCAGGAGTGAGGTTTTGAGGCTGCTTTGAACCAAGAGGCAGAGCAGCGAGCCAGTCGCAGGAGCAGACACACACCACGATGCTAACCTGGGGCTCCCGAGTCTTTTTCTCTTTTTTTTTTTCTTTGATGAGGCTGCATCTGGATAACCTCAATCCTGCTCACTCAGGAGGAAGAGAGCTGAAACACTTTGGATGTGGCCATCCCAAAACGCAGGGTCGGGGCTGGGGATGGTGAGTCACTCACCACCAGCCAAGCGCAGATGTTTGAGGTCTGTGCACGTGGCAGGAGGCTGCTTTGGAGAGAACTCAGCGTTTTTACAGCACACAAGGGGCATTCATAAGCAGAGCGCCCAGCAATGGACTCCAGATGCAGAACCACCCCAGTGGGATGCTAGCAAAACTGGGATGAGTTCCCAGATGTGGGTGCATGCCTGGCCGAGCCCTGATCCTGCACTTGGGTGGCACCCAGGTACGCACCAGCCCTTTCCCCTCTCCTTCCCAAGCACAGAGCCAGCAGGTCCCCACCACCAGGAGGTGCTCAAATTAGAATCATAGAATTGTCTAGGTTGGAAGGGACCTTTAAGATCATTGAGTCCAACCATCAACCTAACACTGCCCAAACCACCACTAACCCATGTCCCTCAGCACCACATCTGCCTGTCTGTTAAATACCTCCAGGGATGGCAGCTCCACCACTTCCCTGGTGTCCTGGTTTGAGTGACACAGGACTAATTTTTCTTCCAGTGCTTGGGAAAACTGCATTTTTAGAAGACTCTAGTGTCTGAATTTGGGAAAATATTTACTTTATAGCCAGCTATGGTGTGTGGGTTTTAAGGTCTCAGTGTTTTCGAGCTCTCCAGATGCAGGGATGAGGAGGAGCGAGACCCAGGCACTTGACCCAAGCTGGCCAACAGGATTATTTCATACCATGAATGGCACATTCAATAGAAATCAGGAAGTTTGCTGCAAAGTTCTCTCTCTCTCCCTTGATGGTGGCGACCCAGAGAATGTCTTGCCCTGGTGCCGGAGCCCTGAGCCCTTCCCTTCCTCCTGAAGCTGTGTCTGACATTGGTTGTCCCCTGCTGGGAGTGCACAGCTTCCTACGGATAGAATGGGCTGACTATAATCCTTGTGTATTTTATATTGGTATTGGGATGAATATTGGTTCTTTAATGTTATTAATATTAATTATCTAGTCTTATTCTATTAAATCTGTTTATATTTTAAGCCCCAGATTTCCTTGTTTTTTCCCTCAATTCACTTTCCCAGGTGGGGAGGGGTCATCAGGTGATAGAATACTTGTCTGAACAACAATAAATTGTTGTGGGTTTCTCAAACCATAACACCTGGGCAGCCTGTTCCAATGTTTGATAACCCTTTCAGTGAAGAAATTTTTCCTAATATCCAATCTAAACCTCCCCTGGTGCAACTTGAGGCTGTTTCCTCTGGTCCTATCGCTTGTTACTTGGGAGAAGAGATCGACCCCTACCTCGCTACAACTTCCTCTCAGGTAGTTGTAGAGAGCAAGAAGGTCTCCCCTCAGCCTCCTTTTCTCCAGGCTGAACAACCCCAGTTCCCTCAGCTGCTCCTCATAGGACTTGTGCTCCAGACCCCTCACCAGCTTTGTTGCCCTTCTCTGGACACGCTCCAGCACCTCAATGTCTTTCTGGTGGTGAGGGGCCCAAAACTGAACACAGCATTCTAGGGGGGGCCTCACCAGTGCCGAGTACAGGGGGACCATCACTGCCCTAGTCCTGCTGGCCACACTATTCCTGATACAAGCCAGGATGCTGTTGGCCTTCTTGGCCACCTGGGCACACTGCTGGCTCATCTTCAGCCGGCTGTTGACCAAAACCTCCAGGTCCTTTTCAGCCAGGCAGCTTTCCAGACACTCTTCCCTAAGCCTTTGAGCCTAGGTTTGTCCTTCAGTTCAGACTAGCTACCGCAAATGGTTCCCCCCTAAATTCAGCAGAGCTTTATCTGTCCTAAACTCCACATGGGACCGAGGATGGCAATAGCCAAAGGTGCTAGAGGTCTTGGTTGCCAGTGCTGGTGCTCCCATAACCGCAGATGAACCAACTTTGATTTGAAAAGTTAACAATTTAGTGTGATCAGCACCTGAAATTCACACTGGGGAGCCCTGCTGCAAGCGAAGGGGTGGGAGCACGCACTGGGGAGCGGCCAAGGGGCCAGCACCGCAACAACCTTTACTTAGTTTTCCCCAACTGTTGTGAAATAGCCCTGAGGGGTCTGCAACAGGTGATGAGGGAAGGCGAGCAGAGGGTTCCCCCATGACATATGGGTCTGCCACCCCCTGGAAAATGCTTATAAAAGCCCATGTCAACAGAGCCTGCTGACACACATGTGTGCCAAGGGCACTTACGTTCAATCAGGGGCTCTCTGTAGCAGAACGGTGAAGTTGCCCTGTTTGCAGAGGCTTTTCTGCTGCCTGCCTCTGTCCAGACACTGCAGGATGAAAAGGATCCTTTTTGTTTCCGCTGCATTGCCTTTGAGGCATGAAGGAGCAAGCTCTGAAGCTGAGCTGTGCACCAGGCCTTGGGACAGGACTTCGCCTCCCCCAGACATGGAAAATGAGGCTTTTTTTTCCTCTTGTTTTCCTCCTCCTTCATTTCCACATCCCCCCCAGACATCCCCCAGCCCTTTCACCCAGCCTTGCCACCACCAGCATCTGCAGCATGAAGCCTGCAGCCACCACCTCGGCTCTCCAGCAACCCCACCAGACTGGAAGTGCTAAGGAAGGCTGGGACTCATCATCACCAAACAGCCAGCAAGGACAGTATGAAAAAGGAAAAAAGTCTTTTTCCCCCAAATCTGAGAAATATGAGAACTGCTCCTCCAAAGGCATTGCCCTTCTGTGCTTAGCTCCAGGCATCGCCAGAGCCTTCATCTGTCCCCACAGCATGCTCCACTGTCCCAGAGCCACCCGCATAGCAGGATAGCCAAGGCCTGTCCCCCATCATCATCCTCCTCCAGCTGGGCTGTGGGTGCCTGCCTGGAACAGAGCAGGCAGGAACATCACACCTGCAAAACGTGAGGTCAAAGAGGTGCCCCAAGTCCAGCACTGACAGCTTCGCAAAACACATCTCCATGTCCTGCACGTGTCTGGGACCACCGGACCCCACCAGCTCTGGTCCTGACTCGTGTGCTCTTTAATATAGACTGAGCCAGAGGTGGGGGCAGAAATGGGGGGCTGCAGACTCTGCCCTAATATGGGGTGAAGGTCCCACAGCGCTGGCAGCTCCCTCCCAAATTTCACATCGAAGAGGCAGGAGGAATTTCACAGCAGGGATGTCTCAAAGGTCACATCCATGCATTTCCCTCTTACCTGATGGATACTCCCATTAACCCCCGCAGCCTTCATCGCTTTCCAATGATGGCAACCAGACGCAGCTTTCTGAACACTGCCATGTGGCCACCTACTACCTGCTTGCCATCATCCCTAGCAAGCACATTTACCTGGTGTTCCCAGACCCATCATCACTATCATGGGCTCGGTCTCCCGACCACACCAGAGAAATTGCCTGTTGACAGAACAGCAGGCAGGAGCGCAGGGTTTTCTGGTTCAGTTACAAAGCACGTGCTGCATTTTGATCTCCCATGAAATTAATTCACTTCAGAGCAGACTAGCTATCTGTAAATATTAGTAAGATATTTTCTTATCAGAGAAAAGTCACAGGGCTTTTCTTTTCCCCAGTAACACCTTCACAAGATTACTTTCACTATGGTTTTCATCAATTCACGATTTAAAAAAAAAAATGTTTTATCTCTAGAACCTTTCCTTAAGGTGTTTTCTTCACTAAACTCAAACCCCTACATTGCAACAATAAGCCAACCCCACCTAGGCAGCACAGCGGCAACAGCACAGCCAGCCTCAAGTGCACACGCAAGGGAAATCAAGCAGAATAAATACCAGGGCAGTGCCAAAGTGGAGCTGCAGCATTGCAGGATGGGATCACCACGTCCCAAGGAAAGTGGTGACACCACAGTCCAGCCATGCAGAACTTCAAAAGAGCTCGCACTGGTGAAGAAAAACTGTGCCTGGGCCATTAGGTACTCAACCCATTTACACACAAGATAAGCTGCAGCGGATACGTGCTGCTCACCATTTGTGTGCGCACAAACACCAGGTTTGCCCAAAAGCTGCGCAGACTATTAAGGCAAACTCCTAAGGGGCTGACTCAACACTTTATAATTTCAAAGGTATGTGAAGTTGGCCAAACCTTATAGCAGGGTGTGACTGAGCTAATGCAAAGCTTTATGCTATTCCCCCACCAAATACAAGCTTAATCAGCCATGGGGCTGACTTAATGTAAACAATGGGGAGTCTGAGGCTGCATTACATCCTCTGGACCTCGGTTCCTGACTGGGAGATGCCCACCAGAGACTGTACAGGACCTGGCAGAGCCGTGGGCGGAAGGTCTCACTTGGCAGCCTCCACCACCGGGTCATTGCTCACCATCTGCTACGTGAGCTCCTAAGCCAGAGCCTGCTGTCAGCCTGCAGACGGACACGCAGCCACGACCTCTCCTGCGCAGCATCCCCACTGCTCCAGCAAAAACCTTCACAGCACAGCAGCATCCCTAAAGTAAAGAGACCACGATGCCATTAGCGTCTCTGCTGTTAGACACACCAAATATCCCTTTTAAGCCCAGTTTCCTAGGGAAACCAAGCACTGATCACATTGCTGGCTGTCCCTCCTCTCCCCAGGAATGCACTAGCAAACTTTACTTAAGCCTGAACTGAGGTGGAAGCCTAAGGGGTGGTTTGGTTCCTACCAGCTTGGGTAGAAATTCAGCAGAAGAGGGGAGTCAGAGCAACACAGGCAGCCCGGGGTGGCAGCCAGCTGGCATTGCAGCACACATCCCAGCTGCCCATCAGCTGCTCCATCCTAGCCATAATCTGTGCCATAGCTGTCCCGAGAGGTCACGGAGGAGAAGGAGTTATCACAGTGGTGGGAAAGGGATGAGTCGAAGGAAAATGAAGCCTTGAGAAGGCATAAGCCCCACACTGCTGCTCCCGGAGCAGCTGATTTCAGGAAGCTGAGCGCTAGTACACCACATTTCCAGACTCACCCACACATTTTTGGAGCTCACCCTGTGCTGCACGGAACAGAGCTTTTTCCAAGAAAAGCCCTTCCCAAAGCAGCTCCTCCATCTAAGCACCATCGTCTTCCTCCTCCTCCTCATTCTCCTCTTCCTCCAAGGCAGCTGCCAGCGAGGAAGGGAATACGGCAACTGCAGAAGTCACCATGAAGCTTGTCTGTGGTTGATGCTTTAGACTTAGAAATTGCAGCTGCCCCATGGCAAGGTATCAAATATGTCACACACAAGATGCCACGTTCACACCATTATCCCCATCGCAGTCCTCCCCATCACCATCTGTTTGGAACTGGGCCCCCTTGACAGGTGGATGGTGGGACGGCAAGAGGAACCGTCAGCTTTTTAGGGGATCTTGCAGCACGGGATACACCGACTTTCTCCCAAATATCCTGCTGCCTGCTCAGGAACAGTGCCACAAGGAGATTCCCACTCATGAAGCCAGGTGAAGACGTTGTCACGACAAACTGAAGATCAGCTGTTTGTTCCCCCACGCTTTTGCAGCAGCTTGATGAGCCTTGGGGGAGGTTTACAGCATGGACCACCTTGTCCCGCAGCAGGACCCACCTGGAGATGCGGCCACACGTCCTACCTTGCCTGCCCAATCCAAGCAAAGCCCCATCAGGAATATGGGCAGCTTCAGGACAGTTGTTTGAGCTCATGCAAACACACTCCTCGAGCAGCTTTTTGGTTTCTTAACCTTTAGCCTGTGGTTTGTTTGTGCTGTGCTCAAAGCGAGCCCAAAGAAGGGCAGATGTCAGCAGAAACCTGAAATAACCACATACTTCTGCACCCTCCTCATCTACTTTTTCTGGAGACCACATGGCCTCGGGACTGAAGTTTATCTGAAGTTTGGAAACCATTCCCAAAGCCCACCAGCATCATGGGGTACAATGCCACATGCTAGAGCCTGGTGACCCTGGGGAGGGGACGGAGGGTGAAGAGATGCTCCCAGTTGCAGCTGCACAAGCACCCACCTCTGCTCCTTGCACTCCAGCCTTGCTGGAGCACAGCCATCCGCCACCACCCACCCAACCACAGGCTTTGAGAGGCAAACCAGCCAGGACTGCTGGCAAGGACCTCCAGAGATCAGATTTCCAGCCTTCCTGCCACTCTTCAGCCTTTCCCAGACTTGCCACTTGGTCCTGGCAAGCTCAGAGCTGGTTCCCTTTCCATGCATACATCCCCCAGGCTCAGCATCTCTCTACAAGGTCCCTTTTAACACATCCTTTGCTCTTCTTTAGGGGTTGCCCTGCCCACTTTATCATCTTTTTTCCAAAACTAGTTCTGCTTTCTAAAAGCACACAGGAAGGAGGTTTCAGACTTTCCAATGAAACGGGCTTTTTCCTCCACCTGTGCTTCCCTAGAACTGTAATTCAAACAACTTTAATTGTACATTATTTTCTTTCTGAATTGGCCCTAAGGATAATTTATCTTCTTTTACTGTAGCTATAGGGAGCATAATCTTATCTTTCAGCTCCAGCAATGCTGACAATTTCCTATCTTCTGATGCCTTCTGCTCTTTACTATGTGGGGGCTTTGTTATATAGTTGATTAAACCAAAATTGCTTTTTGCTGCAATTTTACTGCAATCTAACCCAGAAATGCCCAAAGAATCATAGTCATCTTTCACAATGCTCATCTGTTCGCTGCTATAAAAGTCCTCCCTGCTCAGTCTGGAGCGTCTCTAATTCTGTACCAGCCATAATGTTTGCCATCAATTAAACTTCCCCTATTGACACTCCTCAGAGCTTTTGTAGGCGAGATCCTGAAGATAGTCAGCAGAGTGACCATGGGCTCAGCTATCCCCCGTTGTTCGTTTTCTCCTATTGATAAAAAGTCCTTCTGCTCAGAAATTGCTTTTCTTTTTGCATTTGCATCCAGAAGCTTTTTCTCAAGCCCTCTCCACCACAGCTTCCTCAGTAGCTTTTGTTTCTCAAAGGTGGAAAAAAGTCTGAAGCCCAAACATTTTCCCCGACACACACACAGCCTAAAGCCCCCATGAGAAACACTTAATTCTCCCAATTCAGCTCATTTCCAGGCCTCAGCAATGCATGGCACTGACCAACAGAGCCCCAGCCCTGAATCCAGTTCTTGGGGGCTATATAAATACTTTTTGGCTACTCTAGGTGATTCAAGGATTTTGGCTATCCCCAGTCACCTGCGAGAAGGTTTCTGGATCTGGATAGTCCATCAAAAGCAGTGTGGCCAGCAGGTTAAGGGAGGGGATTCTGCCCCTCTACGCCACTCTGGGAAGACCCCACCTGGAGTACTTCGTCCAGCTCTGGGGCCCCCAACATCAGAAGGACATGGACCTGTTGGAGTGAGTCCAGAGGAAGGCCACAAAGATGATCCGAGGGCTGAAGCACCTCTGCTGTGAGGACAGGCTGAGAGAGTTGGGGTTGTTCAGCCTGGAGAAGAGAAGGCTCCAGGGAGACCTTAGAGCCCCTTCCAGTCCCTAAAGGGGCTCCAGGAAAGCTGGGGAGGGACTCTTGATCCGGGAGTGGAGCCATAGGATGAGGGGGAACAGTTTTAAACTGAAAGAGGGGAGATTCAGATTACATATTAGGAAGAAATTATTTACTCTGAGGGTGGTGAGACACAGGAACAGGGAAGTCGTGGATGCCCCATCCCTGGGGGTGTTCAAGGCCAGGCTGGATGGGGCTTTGAGCAACCTGGTCTAATAGGCGGTATCCCTGCCCATAGCAGGGGGGGTGGAACTAGATGATCTTTAAGTTCCCTTCCAACTTTAAGCATTCTAGGATCATACCTGAGTTTCTGGAAGGTTTTCAGCTGCCCCATGCTCCATCCCTCCTCTTCCAGCTCTGAAGGAGAGGCAGCCAAATGCATCATGAAGATGGCCCTTTTCGTTGCCCTAATGACACCTTGGAGTCTCACTGGGTGAGCCCATGCTTGCCATGATGGGGAGCCCCAAACTCCCACCTCTAGGGGAAAGGGCACAATGG
This sequence comes from Burhinus oedicnemus, assembly GCA_008921705.1. Taxonomy (NCBI): domain Eukaryota; kingdom Metazoa; phylum Chordata; class Aves; order Charadriiformes; family Burhinidae; genus Burhinus; species Burhinus oedicnemus. The sequence continues at coordinate 888,446 of VFFE01007604.1, forward strand.
ACCTCTTTGCAGCTATGTTGGAGGACACAGCTTGCAGACCAAGAGACAGACCTGGCATTGCCCCAGGACAGGATGCTAGGAAGACCCTACCTGGTAGGAGGGGACATGCAAGCCATTTCAGCCACCAGCACATTCCTCCTCATTGTCCAGGCAAAAAGTCAAGTCCAAGGAAGAGCTCCTGTTTCAGACATGAGGGTTGAGGCTACTGACAGCCCCCCAGACCCCACACCAAGGGGTGCCCGTGCAGAAGAAACACTGGCCTTTGAATGACAACAGACCCACTGCCTTTCCCAAGTGTCAGTGAGGAACAGGAGTAGGACTGAACCAAGAAACAAAGGTGACCACAGTACAGGCAGGGACCTCACCAACAGGGAGCATCCTGCAGGACCCAAGCTACCCCAGGGAAGATGCCTGCATCAGGGATCCATCCAGGAGCAGCAAGACAGAATTAAAAGCCCACCCCAGAAAGGCCAGCCTGGGAGCCCAAGCTAGGACAGACTCATCCACACTCCAGCTCAGACCAAGAACAACTACCTGGCTCTGAGCTTTTATGGAGCAATGGGCAGAGGGTGTGTAGGTGGGGGTCCCAGCTGAAGCTGCTCAAGGCCATTAAAGCTTCTTACTGCCCACATAACTGGACCAAATTCTTTCTCGTGACTGGCATTTATCTTAGGTGTTGTACTCCCAAGGGAGAAGGGAGCCTTAGGTTTCATCAAATCACTTTTATTAAACTATTGCATCATTGGCTAAAATAAATGCGCCCCAGGCCAGCACAGACAGCCCCATCTCAGAAAGCCTGACCAGAGAAAGCCAAGAAAACCATTAAGGCCAGAAAAACTCACATGTCTAATCTGACCTGTATCATACAGGATTAGGAAAATAGGTTGGAGTTAATTGTATCACTTACCATATGGTAAAGGACAGCTAACACCTTTAATTTTCATTTAGCTGGTAAAGGCTGACCTGTAGGGGATGCTGAAAATAAATGTCATGTACGATGTGATAACCAGCACACACAATGTGTGCGGTCCCCGACTGGCCATCATCATGAGAAATCTGTGCTGCCACAGGCTCTTGTTTGTCAGCTCCATAACAAATTGCTTGCCAGGCTGTTCCCTCTGTTGTCCCCCCAGTGATCCAAGCCTGATCATCTTCGTTTCATTGTAATCATTGGCATTTAGTCAAATGTATCGGCATTTCTGCCTGGTTGGCTGCGCGTGGCTGGGACCCAGGGGGAGGCAGCGAGAGGACTGCGGTCAATGTGAAGCCATGATAGCACAGCTGTCATTGATGTTTGGGGCACTGGGCTGCCTCCAGCCCCCTGGAAGCAGGCTTGAGCATCCCCGCAGTGACACCCATATGTGGGTGCTCCTCTTGGAAGAGATGCATGTCATGGGAGAGCTGGGACCGAGAACCATGAGCTCAGTAGGGAAGAGTAGAGAGCCAGGGTGGCATGGCCAAATACAGCCCTGACAAGGAGGTCACTGAGCTGTCCTTTGATGCAAAAACCAGTATGCAGCGCTTCGGGTATGGCACAAGCTCTTCTACCTCTTGAGCAACCTATGATACGACTGTAGGCTGGGTGACAAGTCCTGGGGGCACTAACAGCCCACCTGGGACTCCCACCCACACCTGCCCATGGGCTTGGGAGCCCATTTAAGCTCAGCTCAGGGCCCTCAGTCCTTGTTTGAGCTGTGCCCCTGGGATGCTGGTCTCTAGTTTGGCCCCCAGCTACAGTTGTACCTAATTATGGGCCCTGTTGATCTGACTCTTGATCCAGACTGATTTCCTAGCTTGAACTCAGGTCTGTTTTCATAGAATGGTTTAGGTTGGAAGGGACCTTAAAGATCACCTAGTTCTAACCCCCCTGCAATGGGCAAGCATGCCTCCCACTAGACCTGGTTGCTCAAAGCCTCATCCACCTTGGACAAAGCCCTGTCACCTTTGACCTGCCTGGGGATCACCTGGTTGTGTCTGACCCTGGTTTCCCTCACCAGGATTGATCCTGACCTGTGGATTGATTTCTCAGCTTGATCTCAAGCCCACCTTATTGCTGTGAACACACCTGATGATTGGGTCTCTTGGCTGACCCTAGCTGCCTCCTCCTCTCTTCTCTTCAGGTACCTTGGGGCTGGTCCTTCCCTGCCAGCCATGGTGTCCTCCTTGCTTCCCCACCCCTTCATGCTCTCTGGTACAACCCCCCTGCTTGCTGTAGGCACCCCTTGAACAAAGCCAGGCCTAATCCTCAGGCTAACAAAATGTGATGGGAATAGCCTGAGTGATGAAGTGCTCCAGGCCACCCCACACAGGACACAGAGATGTCCCTGCATGCAATCAAAAGGTCCCATTTCCCAGCTCTTCTACCTCTTCAAGGAGGTGAAGCTAAACCCTCGCTGCAGACATCGCCCAGCCTGGCTTGTGCTCACCCTGAGCAAGCCCTGCGCTAATCCATGGGTGCCACCTGCCGTCTACTTCTGACGGCATCATACACAACATCATCTTTGCATCACACAAATCACTCCAGATGTTCTGATTTCCCCTTGTGCCTTCTTGGAGGGCTCTCGCTGGGACCCACAGCCTGCAAGAGCAACTTGGGGTGGCAGCATGGCTGTCCCTGTGAATCCTGCCTGTGGCTGGATGGGGCTGCTCCCACTGACAGCAGAAGGATAATGTGATCCCTTTCCTCGGGGTAATGAGGTCAGGGAATAGCTCTTGTGTATCTGTAACAGGAAACTAAGCTGTTGGACCTGGTTCCCTAAAAAATTGGGTGGAGAAGAACATTACTGCATGGCTGAGCTGGACAAAAAATTTTCAGCGGAGAAAAATAACTTTGGGGTTGGGTCAGAGAGAGCAAAAAAGCATTTTCCTTTCTTTTTGTCCTTCTTGTTCCTTTTCTGCAGAAAATAAGGTTAGACAAACTTCAGATTTTTGTCATAACAAAGATGAAATCAAATATGGTGGTATTTCTCATTGGACTCTTTGTTTACATTGCAAATCATTCTGACCAAAATGACCCTTTCTGTCACAATGTTTGTTTTGTGTGAAAAGACATTTCTTCTCAGAAAAAAAACCCCAAACAAAACAGTTAAAACATTTTGACCAGTTCTGACAGGAACATTTGAACATGTAGGAGGATGGGAGATCGCTTGAAATAACCAAACTGCCATCATCCAGTGGGGCTGAGATGCGTAAAGCCAGCTTCCTGCAAAATAAGAAAGCACATCTATATTGTCTTCTCATTACTACCCTGGGGTCTTCTTTTTTTTTTTTCAGAAAGCCCATTTCTCTGCGATTTTAGAAGCTTTTCTTTTGCCTCTCATTCCTCAGAGCATTACTTTTTCAGTCCAATCTTCCTCTGACTATTTAGGATGAAAGCTTGTAAGGAGTCCTCCTGTGCAGCACACCCCTGTCTGTGAGAAGAGCCAGAGAACCTTTCTGGTGACTCACTGGGATGGGTGTCACCTCCCTCTGGTGGCTCCATTCTGTTATCTGATTAGGTTAACGGTGTTCCTCGCCTGCCATTGTACCTTTGGGGAGATTAATATACATTAATCAGATGTATAACCCAAAGGCCAGGGCTGCCTCTTGGGATGCTTGACCTCCAGCAGTACCGCTCGCTGCAGAGCTGCAGACCTCTGCCACGCTGTAAGGCAGGTAATGACTGCTGAGGGCCAGAAGCAGGAGTTTGAGTCTGGCTGGCCTTATAGAATGTATATACGTGCACACACATATTGCATTGTGTTTGCTCATTCATCTCTCCCCTGCGCACACAAAACAAACACAGAGCGTTATCTTGATCATGTAGTTAACAACGCAGTCTCACAGCGCCGAGGCATTCTGGTTTGCAAGTACGCCGTGTGCATGTGTCTGTCTACAAGCTGATTTGAGCCTGTTGGATATGGATCTGTGTTTTCCATCGTGTGTCGCCCTCAAAGTATTAACCGATGTTATTCAGGGTTTCTCAGCCCTGAGAACAGCTGCAGTAGCTGAGTTTCACTGCTAGACGTCAGAGAGCGTTTCATGCTCTACCCTACATTTTCAACTTGCCAATAACAGATTCAAAAGAAGGTGACTGCAAGTAAAACTTCTAGAGGCAAAGCTTTCTTCAAGTGCCAAAGCGTATCAATAAATACATCGAAATAACAGGGAACTCTTAAACACTTCCAGTTCCAAGAAGACAGGCTCAGAGATTATACAGAAAAAAAAAGAACAAAGATGATGCCTCTTTGCTGTTCTGCGATGCAAGAAGAATTGAAACTCTTTCCTGAATTTGCTGCTGCTGTTGGTCTTTTTTTCATTTCTCTTTGCTTGTTCCAAATCTAAGATTTTCTGTCCTGCTTCTGCTGAAATCCCAGTGAATAATCAAAATTGAGACATCCCAGGTGAAAAGAAGTCAGGTCTTGATTGAAGGGAAAATGCAGGGATTTTGAGTTACTGTATTTGGAAACTTTGACACATCTGAGTTCCCGCTGCCACTCACGAGGTCAGGAATCACCATACCCGCACAAGCACCCTACACAAGACTCAATCTGCCTTTGTAAGAAACCTCTTTCCTCACTACCAAACCACTATGTTGACTCCGGTGCTGGTGAATCCTATTTTTCTCCACAACTCCACTGTAAGAGCAACCTGTTGTAAGATGATATACTCCTGCATGGTAGAATAGGTTTTTACTCTATACTAGCCATGGCCAGATATGTGAGTATGGCAGGAACAGATCCTGCTATATATATTAGGGATCTGCAGGAACCTTGTTTATGTCCCCCAGAAGACTCTTGAAGGCAACAGCAAGCTTCAGATCAGGTCTGTCAGCACAGTCCTCTTCTGGCCACGGCGATCTTCTGCTTTTCTTGTGTTCTATGTTGACACCACCTCTGCATCAACCACAAACCCACAGGCTAGCTCAGTCTGTGTGGCACCTTCGTTAACCACTCTGGGTAACCATCTCCGATAAGAGCCTTCGAGGGAAACCTCGGCAGCCATGGCTCTGGCTCTGGCAGGGCAAAGCTCCCAGTGAGCGGGCGCATCAGGGTGGAACCAGCGGTAAGCAGGGCAGCGTGTCCCGGGGTTGTCCCCAGGACAGAGCCAGAGGAATGCGAATGTGACGGGCGAGTTATGCAATCGTGGGGAGAAGACCTAGCAAAACAACAGTGTGCTGAGCTCGTTACAGAGGAATACGAAAAAAAAAAAAGCCTTCTGCTAACTTCGGCCCAGGCCTCTGGCAGGATGAGTCACTGTGAGCTGCCATGGTTACGAAACAAGTATTACTGTGCGGATACAAACCATGCTCAGAGGCAAGCACATCACTAACTAGTTCCAAACTTGGAAAACAGTCGAGTGTAGGTAAGGCCTAATACTGAGTGGGTGTTTGCAAAAAGGAGAGTTACAGCAAATCCTCTGGAGCTAATGTTCAGCAAGCAAACCAGCATGCAAACAGCAGAAAGAAGGACACCGCCGCATGAAACATTGATTTCTGGGTCTTTTTGCCTATTCCTTCTGGTTTGCAAGTGCTACTGTCAGAACTGTTCCACAGACAGGGGAAAAAGAGGATGTTTCTGCACCATGGCAAGAAAACAAATAGTAGTGTCACAGATGATTCAGCTGGCATGAAGAGTGAGTCATGGAAATGCACCATGGAAATTCTCCAGCACAGGATGCATGTCACAGTGGAATATCTGATGCACATCAAATCTAGTACCACAGCATCCTTGGAGAGCTAGGGGCAGCCAGGATTACATACAGCACTAGCACATGCCCAAATGTTTCTCACGTGTGACCTCAGCCCTGTGAAGCTGCAGTCGTTAAGCCCACAATGATGATCGTCATCAAAGTCCTCGAAGTGCTCCAGCAGCGATTTCACTGGCTTCAAGCGAGCAGTAGCAGGGTTTTCATGAAAAAGATGTGGCAGATTCTCCTTTTCACTCTTTGAGTCACACCAACAATAAAAGGACTCAGAGTCTGTCTGCTCACCATCAGCTGAGAATAACCAGGCCAGGGTAAAGGATGAGGGATGCAAGGTCAAGTGGCTGCTTTGAGGGAAGAGGGGGAGCAAGGGCATGAGCTGTGCAGCTGCTGCAGGCTGCGCCCTGGTCAAACAAGGTCTCACTGCTGCGGTAGAGTGGTGTGAGGAATTACGACTGGTTTGGAGGTTACCACTGTGAGGCAAGCAGGCGCTGCACCCACTCCCCCAGTCCATCGCATTGTGCATTCACCGATGCCTGCAGAAGACTGGAAACAGAGGACTTGGCAGAAAGCTGATAAGCTGGTTTTGAGGGATTTTCTGTTTTTTGTTTTTTGTTTTTTGTTTTTTTTCAGCATCCTTCTCTGCTGGTCTGTCCCACGGTGTCCTGCAACTCTTGTATTGCCACACTTCGGGGGTATGTTAGAACAACGAGCTCACATTCAGCAGCAGCTTCCAGCCATCTGCATCATCCTATGAGGGAGAGCGGCTGGAAATCTGGCTTAAATATCTACATCAGGCTTACCATCAGCTGGGGTCACCAGCACAGTACAAAGCAACCAGAGTGTAAGGAGTATGCCTGATCTGATAGCTGTGTTTTAGTCAGGGAAATAAAGAGAAAACCTGCCCAAAGCTCATCAGTGGCCATTTTTCAGGACATTTGGCAGGTCCATTGAACTGGGAGTGAGCTTTTGTGGTTTTTGCCCCCAACTCCAGCACTAACCTGGGGCAAACACCTTTGCTTCCTGTGGCCTTTGTTTCCTACTCATGCAAAAAGGACAGCACCCTTGAAAAAACACATTAGCTATCTTATTTTTTTATATAAACAAGTAAATAAATGGTGTTTAAAATAATTCCAGTCTTTCGTGGGTGTACGGGCCTAAACCTGAGTACTTTGGGATGGATGTTGCACTCCTCCAACACCCTCCAGCCCCTGCAGCATGGCATGTAAAACTCTTGTTACCCTTGTGACTAAGACTGGAGCCAACCTACCAGCTCTTGGCCTGCCTTCCTCCCTATCTGCCGGTATTTTAAGCCCACGGGGAACAAAACCAAGGAGGTGTGTGGCGTTTTGCAGACTGCAGCTCTCTGCGCAGCAGGAGGGACCACCATCCCGCCCGCAGGGCCCCCGAAGGGACCAGAGCCTCAGGAGGGACCCCCATCCCGCTCACAGAACCCCTGAGGGGACCAGAGCCTCAGGAGAGACCCCCATCCCGCCCACAGGAGCCCTGAGGGGACCAGAGCCTCAGGAGGGACCCTCATCCCGCCTGCAGGGCCCATGAGGGACACCACAGCCTCAGGCAACACCCTCAGCGCTGGTGCGAGGCCCAGGCAGCCCACCGCTGGCCCGGGATCTCGGAGCCTCAGGGGTAGCTGCCGGGCTGGGGGAAACAACGGCTACAACATGGCGGCTGGTGGGAAGGCGGAGGAGGGCGGTCAGCGCGACACGTGACATCCCCCCCGCCTCACACCCGGCCCCGCGCGGTGCCGCCCCCTTCCTTCCTTCCCTCCCTCCCTCCGTCCGCCCCCGTCAAATCTCGCGAGAGGTAGCGGCGGCGTTGCGAGAGCGGGCGCTGCGCTGCGGTAGGAGGTCGGCGGAGAAGGACGGAGCTGGAGCCGGAGCCGCTTCGCTCCTGCCGCCGCCCGCC
>VFFE01007604.1:896073-984640 GCA_008921705.1 Burhinus oedicnemus
GGGGGGGCTGGAAGAGCTGCGCGCGGCGGTTTGTGTCCCCTCCCCTCCCCCGGCTTCTCCTGAGGCGTCTCGTGCTGCCGGTAAAATGGAACATCTCCTCCCGCCTACTAAACCTGCATCTGCTGGGCTGCCTTAAATCATTCATAATGCAATAAAACCGTAGTTCCTTAGCAACTAAAGAGGTCCTCTGATAGGATCGTAAAAGAAGAAGAAGAAGAAGGAAAAAAACCAAACACCAAAACCCCATCTCTCTTCCTTGTAGGATAGCATGAGCTAAATCTAGCGCGGCATACCTCCTCCCTGATGAGTTTGCAGCCAAGTGTGTGACAATTAGTGGCAGAACGACGTGGGGCCAAGAGGCTGGCCTGGCCGAGAGTGAGCCTTCTGCTTGAAGGAAGGTCCTGCAGCGCTTAGGAAAATGCATGGCTAACCATGCCATCTCGAAGGTGGAGAGCGAGCCGTGGAGGCAGGTTTTGTCTGCCCCAGAAGTGCCCCAGCACGGTCTTCCTGGGGCGGCTTCTTGTGCAGCATCATGGTGAAGCTAATGTCAGGGATGCTTTGGCACGTAAATGCTGCAAAGGGCAAGGATCTTGGCTCACAAGAGACCCCCGTCTGTGTGTGTGCAGAAAATTCACCTAGAAGGAAGGGATACCATACCAATATACCAAGCCCATGCAAGGTTTCGTCGTTCCATCCTTCTTCTTCCTTTCTGCTCTGCAGATATTACTCAGTCCTAGTGTTTTCCTTCCATTGAGGTGAATTTTGCCTTGCTTCAGCTTCGTTGGCTGTTTGCTCTAGAAGAAACATTGAGGCTTTCAGTGTATTTGATAATAATAGGAGAGATGTAAACGAGAGAAACAATGTCCCAAAGATCCTAGATCAGAATTTTTGCTTTAGTATGTGCAGATTTTGCAGTCTGAAACCAGAACGGAGCCCCGCGTCTGTTAACCAAACAGGAGAAGCTTTGCCATCCACACTATAAGAATGAAAACTGTAGGCTCTCTGCAATGTGAAGGACTTTTTTTGGAGCCTAAAAAAGTCTGGGCAAATTCCACTGGAATTCGGTGGGAATTAGGGACCTGACTTCTGTGAGCTCCCAGGAACATGCTAGTTGGGCTGACTTATGGATAAAGTCTGGTTCTCTGTTGCAGAGATGCTGTCTGCTTCCTGTGAGAGCTGTGTCATCTGAGCATCATCGTGGCAGGGTTAATCTGCCTGTGCTGTGTTTCCCCTTGTATTTGGGTGAAGCGAGGTGAGCAGTCTTCAGACATGGGAGTTAAATGGGTCGTGTGCCTGAAGCTGTTCCTGTGCAGAGTTAGCAGGCAAGGAGTCTGGTGTTATACCAGCTGGCAGCTGGTATAACAATTCCAAATAGCTGGTAAGCAGTGCAAACGTGGTGTTTGACGGTAGTTATATGTCTGGATATGAATGAAATAAATTTTTGGGATACATGGAAGGCTTCAGCCTCTCTATGTCTTAATCATGACTTCCATTCCTGACATGAAGCTAACCAAGCAGTAGCAGATCTTGGCATAAGGTAAGACTGCAGACCCCAGGTGTATCCTGAAAGCTTATTAATTTTTATTTCACTTTCGAGCCAGGTGAAGGGTGGAGATCTTTCTGAATAGGGTTCATTGCCACTGTTGGTTTTTTTACTCCAATTTGAATACTGTTGCAACAGAGGGAAACAAATTTGAAGCTTGTAGGCCTTGCTGCAGAGGAACTGTTTTCTTTCAGCAAATAACGACCAATGAGATGCTTCATGAAACAGAACGATTCCTCTTTTGCTTTGGCATGAAGGATAGGTACAGCCATTTCCTGAATCATGTATACTCCTTGTAAGTCATTAGAAAAATGATGTGGTTTGAACAGGCATGTGCAAGTATGTCAGTGACAACTCCTTTAAAAACCCTGTATCTAACACACCGGTGTGTGCTTTGAAGGTACACAGAAGGATCTCAATGTATATATGCAAGAATTGCATTATCTATTATTGATGTGAAGCCATCAGTGTAGTGAAAAGTGATAGTTCAAGTGCTGTTGAACATACAGTAACACCACGTGAGTTTAGGATGATAAAGGAATGGTAATGTACTTGTTGAAACCGCAGGGCAGGTCACCACTCGCCTGGCACAGAAAATGCCCAGTGGAATCCTGGGTGTCTGTGGGAAGCAGCCTTTTTCCTGCTTCTAACAGGAGATCACTGTTGAATTGCCGGTGATTTTTCCAGAGTTAATGTCATTCAGAATATTTTGAATCAGACTCGCCTATAGATTTAAGCTTACTAAAACTAGAAGTAGGTTTTTGACACTTGTATGGATTATTTTTAAAGCTCTTGCATAAACACCTAAAGATCACAGAAAAAATTCCATGTCAGAAATTTAACTTTTCCTGTATGTTCTTCTGAGAAACTTGTCGGGTTCTTCGAGGCTACATTTCTGATGCACGCCAGCTTGTCAGTTGTATCCAGAGCATAGTTTAGATGAAGTGACAGAAAGGAAGGTTAGAAGAGAGATGAGGAAGCATGGGGAGGAACAGCTGGAAAAAGCCAGTCTGTCAAGATGATCTGTGTTAAACCTGTAGTTTCCAACTGGTATTTGTTGGAAAATCACTTTAGTGCTTCAAAACAGACAGCATCGTCTTTACGGAATGGTGCTTGACTTGCTGCTTGGTGATGAAGAACATGCCTTTTCCATGCAATTCCTTTGCAATATCTCTGTTTCTCCAGCTGCTTGTTTAAAAATAAAGACTTCAGTGTACTAATACTTTCACCTTAGAGTGTTTGGATTTAAAGGAGCATGGCTGTATTTTTACTGGTGTTTAAAATAGATGCTTGGACTGCCCCCATGGAATCCACAGTGTTTCTTCAGCACACCAATGTGTGAGTTGAATTGTTAGCAAATTCTCAAGTTCTCCCCTTTTCAGAGCTTTGGTCTGGCAAAGTGCACTTAAAACCAGACTTTATTGTTTGTTGTGTGGAGGAGGGAATTCTTAAACATCACAACATTTTTAAAACTGAAAGCTGACTTAATAAGATTGCTTGGGTTATTCAAAGCTGGACATAAGTGGAAATAAAAGCAAATTAAATTAAGTGGTACTTGTTCAGGTCTACTCTCTTCATCCTCTGTTTGGATGAATGAGAAGGAGCTAACTAGCTGGCTAAATATATGGAATGTGGCTTTTCTGTTGGCAGAAACCAGTATAGAAATGGCCATAAAATCAGGAAAGAGGATCTTCTTAAAATGAGTTGCTTCTTGAAAGAGCAAGTGGAAAACCTTCTTTATATCCTTATAATGCTATTTCTGACTGCTGATTCTCATCCATTTTGCACCGACTGTATTCTGACATGATTTTAATGGTCCCCAGGTAAAACTAAGAAACAGCTTCATACAGCATTTATGGAGTGTGGGTGTGGGCTGAGCATCGAGGAAAATGTTCAAAGTTCTGTTCTCTTTCCCACTATTGCTATTCTCTTTCCTCCTACAACTCCCTCATGAGAAACTTAAATACAAGCAATATGACTAACGTGTATACACTTGAAAAATACACAAAATTCTGACAGATCTCAGCTAACAGGTAAAGAGGTAATAACTGCTAGTACTGACATTTCAAACAATAGTTTTAATTATGTCAGAGAAACAGGTCGAAGTGAGGGACTCAGTAGAACTACTTTTCAATGATGAAATACATTAAGAGTGTGAACTGTCCTTACAACTGCTGTATCAATCAAGATACTGCTGTATCAAGACTACTTCTTGTTAAATTAATGAATGAGGTGCATTCTCTCCTTCACAATGAGCCATTTCTTTTGCTGTAAGTACTGCTTTAGAGGAGGCAATTGTAAAAACTTCCATTGTAAAGGACAATGCTAGCCTGTGATTCATCCTTGGGTTGTAAAGTCAAAGTGTTCAAACTCTTCTTTAACTTCAAGTACTGGAGGTGCTGCAGCTCCCACTGTTAAGATTGAAAGTTAGGTAAACTGTTTCTGCTTATCTGTTAGCTGGAAAGGTCTGTAAATCTAACCTAAACGTGTTTTCCTGTCCTTTTAGGTTTTTTATTCTTTTTATCTATGCAATTTAGAGTGGGACGAGGGTGTTACCTTTTCATCAGAAGTTGCTTTCTGTACTTCTCCAGATTAATTATCATGGTTGTTCTTGGTAAGTTGTATTTTCCTGGCTGTTCCTGATGCTTTTCTGTGGATTTTCTTCAGTCATGTTTTCAGGAGTGTGATGGGTAAAATTGGACACACTTCCAGCTGGGACCAGACCAAGATTCAGTGGAGTGGAAGGATCACTCAATGTGTCTTGCATATGGCATTCGCGTTTGCATCACAAGACAAATGGTTTCTTATAGTAAAACATTTTTTGCCTCGTGTCCAGTGAGATCCTTTGTGGTGATCAGATCTTACATTGCAGGACTACTACTTTGCATTCCTTTACTGCCTAAACCAAGCAGTTCTTAGATGTTCTTAAGTGGCATCTCACCTACTTCTGATATCTTCCCCCGGTTGTCAAAAGTCCTATTTTATCTTCTCGAGCGTGAACCTCTACTTTAGCTTGCTTTGGTTTTATCAGCTTAAGGGACCCACTAGCCCATCATCTAGGTTTATTTCATTCTGTTTTCCATCTACTTGTTCATGTACTATTATCTCATAAAAAACACGCACATGGTACACCAAGCTACATTAATGAGATTTTATTTTTGGTTATGAGGCTCTTGTATAGGGCAGTATTAAAAGCTTTACTAAAATTAGGAAAACTGTGTCTGTTCTTTCTCCTCTAGGGTCACCTTTGGTTTTTATTAACTTTATAGTACGCGGTCTGATTGTCATGGGTAAGCTGTATCAAACCACAGGTACGCCGTACAGCTCAGTTCTTCCCTCCCCCAAGCCCTTCTCCATTTTTGGGCACTTCCAAGCAGATTTCTTTCTGGAGACTGAAATTGGATTGACTGGTCCGCAATCCCACAGTTGTTCCATTTTAATGTTTTAAACATGGGCACTGTCTGCCCTTTTCCATTCGCCCATCTTACACAAGTACTGCAGGAGTTGAATTAAACCCAGCAGCTTGACACCCCCAAACTTTCCAAAGCAACCTGTAATCCAGTTTTAGAGCTGTTCCCCAACACTGTTTATCAGTATGATCATACTTTGTTTTGCATGGCGTATGTGATAGCAGGCTCTCCTTCCAGTCTTTTCTGTGCACTTGAGCTTTCTGCCCGTGCCAAGGTTGCGCTGAGGCTGTTTGCAGAAACCCACCAGTGGTTAAGGTGCTGCTCCTGCTGCCCAAACTGGGGGCTGAATGTGCAGATTTAGTATCTGATCCTACACGCAGTCCTTTAGATGCTTGAGGACAGCCTTTATGTATTCAGTTAAACTTCTTAAAAACAAGCTGCTTGTCAGTATTTCGTGATTGTAGTGGCTTGTTTTTTTCCCCACTTAATTCTAGAATATGAAACCTGCCTTGTATAAAGCTGGAGGAGGGAGAATGGCTGTTAAAACATAACTCTGGGGTTATCAAAGCTCCATGTCAAGTATAATATCCAGTTGTTCAAAACATAATTATCTGAAACATTGTTTGTGTGCCTTTAAAAATCTTACTTGATATGTTAAATTTATTTTCACTCTGTAAGTTAAACACTTTTTTGATGTCTTGTACTGCATGGGCTTTTTTTGATGTTGAAGGAGATTGAGTCTAAACTAAATATAATTTCAAATCTGGATTGAACGTCTGTGTCTGTGTCAAAAATGGGAAGTATTTATCCCCTAGTAAGATAACTGCTGTAGACTTTTAAAAATTCATGCCCTGTTGATAAGCTTGAAGCTTATTTAGGTCACCTGTGTGGTTGAAGTCACCAACTTATGCACTGATGCAAACTCATTCAAGAAAAAAGATAGTGACTTTTGAAGCTGTGAAGGCTTCTTCATCATATGGCATCAGAAGCTGTAGATCTCTGCTATAATTAAGAATGGGAAGTTTTTTGAGAGTAAGATGGTTGGGGTTTTTTTTCCTGTTCAGAATGCGGTGGAAAACAGCACCATCGTGTCAGTGTAGTATTTTGCTGCTGGAAGGTGTGTACACGTGGTGGAAAGTGTGAACAGTGGGCTCTGATCCTGGGAAGCAGATGTTGAGTAAATATGACCCCAAATGGCACGCTGTTGAAGGAGCTGTAGGATAGGAGAGTCTTTATCCTTTTTTTAATGGCTTTGATGTTGAAATGGGGTAGGATGGCAGAGATCTCTGCTTTGTAGCTGCTTTTGAAGGAGGGAAGAAGAGGCATTGAGTCTGTCTTCCGCTCTTTGGAGGTGTAGTTGGAACTTCAGTATGTAGGATGGAGTCTCAGAGAGACAATGTTTATTTCAGCTGTGTTAGCTTTTGATATCAGGTTGGAAGGCTTTTGATATATCAAAGAAAAAGCAGGGGCAGGGACATTCTGAAAGAATAAATTTTCCAGATGAGGAGGAGGAAAGTGCTCAAGACAGTAGGTGACTAGCTAAATGGATTTGTATTATGAGACCTTTTTGTAGAGGAAAATGAGATCATAATGTCCTGTTCTGATTTGAATAAAGGAAAAAAGAAGGTCTTAGATTGCTCTAATTCATATCGGCTTGTTTTACATTACGTGTTTTAAAATGCCACATTAATTAATCTGTTGAGCCAAAGTGGTACTTAGTGTAGCTAAGCAGTGTAGCTACTTGCTACTTCCCACATTTTGTGAATTATTGCTAGCTTTCAGTGCAGATAGGGAATGTAGTGGCTCTCTCTAGAGCTTGTGTGTTTGTTTGGAAACCTAAACTAAATGCATTTTCTAACAGGCATCTTGAAGACAAGAGCAAACAAGAGGAAGGGGAATAAAATGGACTAGAAAAGGGAAGGTGTGAAAAGATGCAATCGGTCCAAGACTTCAGCAGTAAAAGTGGGTGAAAAAAAGATTTAATTCCGGCAAGTTGATAAAACTGACAAAGAATATATTTTAAATTAAAAAAGAGAAAATTGAACTTAAATGTCTAGAAAAGAGCTTGACAAGGATTTTGGCAATGCAGCAGGCTCCCAACAGACATCATGGCAGACCAGAGGCAGACCAAAATAATTCGGTGAAGGCGTACAGCAGGAGTTTGAAAAAACAGATGCTTCAGTGCATTTTTAAAAACCGAATAGATACCATATTGACTGATCACTCTTGGATTTTTTTCTTTTTGCCTAGTTTGTTAGAAAAACTTTGTGTTAGTTAACTAGGATAATCTACCTCAGCAGGGTCAAGTTGTAAATGTAGAACTATTTTAATTCCTATTATATTCATTCAAAACTCCTAATAATGAATGAAGTGATGCTAAACTGGTTTAAATGCAGTTATAAATTGGAGTTCAGCTGCACTGTTTCTGTTAACCTTGTTTAAATTCATGCAAGTGTTGTAATGTTAAGAAGCTCTTGTCTTTCTGTGATGCTAAACATAGTGTGTAATGACTGATGTAAGTGTTCAAAATATTACGTGATACCTTCTTGCTTGAGGAAAATCTCAAATTAATATTACAGCCCAGAATTTAAGAGATTGACGATTGCTCCAGGGATGGTTGTGTAAGTTAGGGTTGCTTGGCTTGGAAAGGAAAGGAAGGTGCCTTGATACAGGAACTGAGATTGTGAAAGACGTCATGAGAATTGGATATGGGTGGGTTTGTTTTATGTTTTGGTTTTTTAATATATGTTTTTTAATTCTCAGTACAGTAAAGGATAATTAGTAGACCTGTATTTGAAAAGGGCAAAATAAACACTACGTGGGTATTGCTTTGATCTGTGATACGTAGCTTTCCATGACACCATGAAAGCTGGTCTCTAGCCTTGGGCACAAGACTGACAAGATTAGCCAGGCTACTGTGTGTGCAAGGATTATCTTTTGCCCTGAATTGTAAGTGGGTGAGGGTAGCCAGGTGGTAAAAATCCGTAGTGTTACAGAAGATGGACTGATTTTAATTCCCTGTTTGAGCAGGTTAGAATCATTGTTACCAGGAGGTAATGCAGGCTGACGGAGCAAAGATCAGAAGATTTGTAACACACTGTTTTGCGGTATGGTGTTGATCTTGTCTTCTATAGGTCTTCAAGCAAGGGCAGCAAATTTCCGTTTGTTGTACTTTGGTTGTTAATTTCTGCTTGAGCTCTTCTAACCTGTATGTAGAGATAGTTTACCTAAGGGAGCATTTCGCAGGGAACTTAATATCATTTTGTCATCTCTCCTTTGCTTTAAGCATCCAAGGTTGCGAGCAGCTGACTCCCACTCTCACATTTTATACCACTGTATCTCTATGATTTTTATAGAAGTGTGATGATATTAATTCACATCTTGGGGTCTAGTTTGAAATGGGAAGAACTTATATCACAATATGTAAATTGAAATCTTTCTTATTTCTGCACTGATCCTGACTCTGTGCAGTCCTGTGTAATCTTTATTTAGAAAGGGGAGAGTATAGCAGAAAAAGATTGAAAACTATTCCAGTGAGGTTTGAGGAGAGAGTTAAGAGTTTGAGATCAAACAAAGCCAAGAATAAATGACGTGGAGGAAAGAAATATATATATAAAGAAAGTCTGCTGGATTTAGTATAGTAAGAAGTGTGGTAAGGGATGTACAAATTGCAGGTTTAAGCCAGTTAGTCATCAAATAAGCAAACTTTTGTTCTGAGCGTGAAACATTATCCTGTTTCTGGAGTTGGTAGCTGATGACTTGCAGTGTAGGCTCTATCAGGCAACTTAGTTTACACTTGTGATGGATGACTTGATGACTCTAGGAAATAAATAGGAAGCTCAGAATTTGGAGATACGACTTTATTCTGTGTTTGCATATGGTAAAACAAGTTCTGCAGCAAACTTCTTCCTCTTGTTATGACTGCCAGGCTACATAAACAGTGACTTCAGCAGTTAGTTGCTGTTGAGGCTTACCACTTCACTAGAAGAGAGTTGCCTTGGGGAAGTGATTTCAGAATCCCAAAGCACCTGAACATCGAGGTTTTGTGACTCAGAGCCTGTCTGCACCTGGTCTTTGGAAGTCTCCTCTGGATGGATTCCTCTTCTGTATTTATGTATGTTGGGAAGCTAGATACTTGGCTGGTCTGGCTTTTTTGTTGTGTGTGTGGGGTTTCCCCCCCCCCCCCCCCCCCCCACTGCTTTTTCATGCTGAGGAAGAAAAAGTCTGTCAAAGTGAGCAGCACCATTATTGGTGCTGCGCTGTATATGACCCATATAGAAATGAGTGATTTTTATTTAACCTAATGGTAAAATCTGTGTCTGAGGCATACTGCGGGACTTGGTACAGATACTTCCAAACTGCAGGTGCAAGGATTGTCATTGGCAGTTGGTTGAACAAATAGATGTTTTGGTTATAGTCGGGAAGCTTTTCTTTTGTACAATTGCTCTGAATCTGCACTAAGAGAAACACATTCAGGTTGCTGCTCCCTCGGTACTTAATTTTGCTTTAAGAAGTGGTATGTGTGGTGCCTGTTTGGTCCCCATAATCTAGAAACTAACACTGCCAGTTATTTCTGTCTATCTTATTTCATTCAGGGTACTTTACCCTTTTGCTCTTACGAGCTTCCCTACTTTGCACAGGCCTGGGGATGATCATCAGTCTCTGGTCTGACACCAGTGTTCTCAACTTGCCAAAAAAGAGTCGCATTTCACAAAACTGTCTTCTCTCCCTTCTACTGTATTTGGGCTTGTGTTTCTGTTGATGACTGGCGCCCATCATATAATGCTTTAGATGTCGTTCACCTTTGGATTTCCCCTTCCACTGTAAGTGCTATCGCCTCTGACACTTGTATTTTTTAAGTATTTGAGCCAATTCTTTCTTTAGGCTAAGAATTCCATTTTTTGTATTTGTGCCAATTCTTTCTTTAGGCAAAATGGTTGGGAATGATGCTTGAGTACCTGGCTGTAACCATTTGGTACTGTGAGAACTTTTCTGCTTGTTGTCAAATGTGATGGTAGCATAAATGTGTTGATTTTTTTTTTTTTCATTTCCTTCTATTGTGTTATTTGTGTTTAGATTGGTTATGGCGCAGCTCTCCCCATTTTCCCCCTGTAACTTTGACAGAGAGGACAGCATGGGGTAATGCAGTGTTCCCTTCCTGGCTGTTTCCTTTGAGGAACAAACTGCTTGAATTAGATGGGACAGTTCTCATATCTTCCCAGTTTTGAGGGTACTGAACCTAGTATGAGACTAAGATATACAGTATTGATGGTTTGCTTTTGGATTTAATTAGTTAAATTTTTAACTGAGAGGTTTTTCAGCAGTTTGCTGCAAGATCTGTAGTGCTCAGTAGCAACGTATTGTCTCATTTAAGGGTACAAGATAGATTTAGGCAAAGCTGCATGTTTTGGGTCTCAGACTTCCAAAGCTCCTATTTTTAGCAATAGAAGGATCAATTTAGTGACCCCAATCTTCAGCCATATGGAGTAAGGAAAAAAAAAAGTTGATTTTGGTTTCTGGGAAGGGAACTGATTGGGAGAATGGAGCAAAAATGACAGGACAGAGAGAAATGGCTTTTAAGGAGCTACAAATAATGGCCAAGGCAGGAACTGTAAAAGGGCATGGATGAATATGGTACTGCTTAGAATATTCTCTTTCCCTGTACACCTCCATCTTCAGCTTCTCAAATCTTGCTTTAAGTAAATACAGTAAGGTATGTGGCTTTTTAGTAAGTGTCCAGGAGTTACAGTTTGTCAGTGGCCTAATTCGTATTTTTCAGCAAACCATTATGGCATTTTGTTTGTTGTCCCTTTATTTATGCCTCTTTTAGGCAGCAAATTAACTACAGAGATTATTTACCCTTTTAACAGGACCTACCAAATGTTAACCTGGCATTGGCTGCCCAGTTAGTACCAGTAAGAGTGTGCCTTGTCCTGCATTGCTGCTCTCCTGTTTTGGAGCCTTGGTGCGACAAAAAGAAGTGGATTTATAGTTCCCAAAGAGTTTTCCAAATATTACACTGTCGTCCTCTTTTTGCAAACTGAACCAGAGCTCTTGCTGCTCAAAGATGGAAAATTACTAAATAAAGGTTTTCGGTTTCTTTGTGGAAATGTAAACTTGCTCTAAGATGGCAATGAGAACATCAGCTCTGGTTTAGGACAACCCTCAGCAGCAAACTCTTGAAGGTTGGCAGAAGATCACTATGTTCGCTCTGTTCTTACATTCTTGCCATGACCACCATGGTTAAAGGCCTGGCACAGGATAGATTCTTTCAGTGCTTTCGCCTGATCTCTAGTAAAGTATTTGAAAAATACCTTTTAATGCTTTTGTAAAATGACTGCACAATTGAATGTGGTCTTTGGTTCAAGAGCACATGAAAGACTTCTTAGTGTCGTCATTGTGTTAAGTACGACAGCTCTTTAATAGTGCTATGATATAAAGTAGATGGAAATACCTTTTTTTACTTGAGTTTAGGGAGATGATTCAAATTAGATTTTAACCAGATTTTTTTGGTCACTAATTATATTTTTCTTAAACACCAAAAAATCTCTAAAATGTAGTTAAGCAGCCATTTAGATGTCTCAGCTGTGGGACTGGATCGCCTGGTGTCTTGAATAGGCTGGACTTGAGCTCTCCTAATGGTACCAATTTTATAGTGAAGTCATCTCAAACACTTGCCTTTCAAGCTTCTGGTTTTTACTCCCATCAAGCTGTCTGTGTAATATGTTGTATTGGTGATGTGGTGTACTGTTGCTGAGCTCAAAAACTCAGAAGAATTTCCAAATTAGTGTTAAAAGACTGCTTAGTGAACTGTTAGGGGGCTTCGCTTTCATTCTTGCAGAACCCTTAGAGCAAATACAGTTTTTGGGTTCCCCCCCCTCTATAATTACTATTGGTAACATGGTGGTGTTTTGTAAATTTTCTTCTTTATACTGAAAAAAGGAACAGGTTTTTGTCAGTATTTTTTGTCAGCTCCCTTTTATGCTGCCTACTTGAAGAGTCCAAATCTGCTTGGCCCTTAATTGAGTTGCTTCTTTTGCTGCGAAAGAAATAGGAGTAGGGGAGCCTTTGGGCAATCAGCAGAGGAGGGCTTCAAGTTGTGTTTAAAGCTGTAGGGCTGACTCTCTTAGCTAGAAAACCCAGAAGCTCAAAAATGGACCCCTTTAGCCATGACTGCCAATTTGGGGGGGTTTGTTGCCCTTCAGCACGTAATTTGTGTGGGGACCAAGTTATGAGATCTCAATGGCTCGGCTCCATGTGGTGAGGAGCCTTTGGCTGCAAGAAGGTGGTTTCCACATGTGGATTAGGATGCACACTGTGGGTAATCACCAGTTAGGCTTGCATTAGTCTTGGCTGATATTGAATTTGAATTTCATCTCATAAATAGCGATATTTGGTGCTGTAGAGGAGCTCTTCTCAGAAGTTTATTTTTGTACTAATAATCTAAGCGGTGTCAGTAGGCCATGTGAGATCAAACCCTTGGTCCAATTTATGACATAACCCCGATGCAGCTGGGTACTGGCACAAAGTGGTGGGAAGGACAAGGCTATTTCTATTGGCATGTGCTATATACAAGTGATAAGCGTTGGTAGACAGCTTGATGTGCATGTCTGGGTTAGCAAAGCCTTCCTGTGGTCAAAGGCAGGTTTTTAGAGTAATAGACATGTCAGGGAGAAGCTGAACTGCGCTGTAGAAATGGCTTGGGGGAAAAATATGATTCAGAAATGCAACTTGGAACAAGCATCTCTCAATTTGCAAAGGAGTGTAAATCTGGCAAACAAATTGTGGCATCTCTGCTACCGTTTAATACATTTCCTTCCTGCCTTCCTCTTTCCTGTAACTGGAATATAATATGTTCTCCTGGAGAGCAGCCTGTCTTTGGACTGTCCGCTGCCGCTTATATACACTGCATAGCTTGTCTGACCAGGGAGATGAAGACCTGACCTGCTAGAGGTGTGTCTACTCTGAAGTTAGCAGTTAGTAGGCAGTAATTCTCTCCCTAAAAGAGCATAAACTGGTCAAGTACATAAAGCATCCCTCCTCTAATGCCATCTCCTGCAGTAGGGCCAGTATTATACAGGTTGTCATTAGGCAGATCTTGCTCTGTCAAAAGTTGAACTCTGATTTACATTTAAAAAATGTATTGTACTTTCTGCTAATAGCATTTCTTGTGCATGTAGAGGGATTTATTTTATTTTTTTTTTTCCTGAATGCCTTGTTCTCAGCCCTGCCTGGGATTGCGTGACCTCTTACATAATCCAACAATTCTGTAAAGGGCATTTCTTTTAAAAGGTCAGTGTATTAAAATGTCTGGCTTCTTCATCACGGATGACATGGAACAGCTCATACTTCTGCAGAATGCATAAAAGGGAAAAAAGTTTGCCATTCAGTATGTACTTCCTTCATGCTCAAGAGAAATGTAATCAGTCTCCTTTCAAACACACCTTTGCTGGATCCCAAAAGGTCAAAGCAAAACCTTTAGCCCTCTAATGGCTGAGGATTTTAAATAACTAATCTGAACACATGACACTCTTTTTTTTTTTTTTTTTTTTTTTTTATCCTTACCAACATTTTACAGTGTTTTTGATATCTTTAGGGTGCAAATGTGGTGGTCTTAAAAACTTTTGAGATCTTTAGCATGCAGGCCTCGGTTGCTGTGCTACATGTGAACACTGGACAAATTTAAATTTCTGTCTCCTGTAACTCAGCTTTTCTGTGTTGTGAAGCTGAATTCCTTCCTTATTTCCAAGGAGTGGGTTCCTACTTGTTAGCTGTTATTTTTTGACAACATACAGAAGCTTTTCTGCTCCTGTGCCTTTCTGTTTTAGAGATTCTCTTATATTTCTTAGCTGCAACAATAATATTTCTGTAGCGACTTAAAAAAAGGAATTAAATGCTAGCTTATGTAAACCTTTTTTTCCCCTGCATGATTGTAAGTCTTTTTGTCCCTAAGTTGTGCCAGGGAGAAGCATAAATGGAAAGAACAGGAGAATAATACCTGCCTTTTTTGAGATGATGCAAGCTTAATCTTTGGAAAAACCTTTGAGAAACTAGTCTACAAATTCTCTATGGAAGAAAATCTCTTGTGATAAATGCTTCTCGATATGTTCAAACCAGCTTCCTGACAGCGTGTGCTCTTTTGAACAACGAGGCATGCAAAAGCAGCATTTGCTACACAGTCAGTTAGTTTTAAAAAGGCTTGGTGTAGCATCCTGTGCTACGCCAGCATTGGGCAAGCAACGCTCCCAGCTCCTTCAGGTGATTAGGTTGGGTGCCTGATGCCAACAGCCAGTTTGAGTGTTTGTTCTGTGGGTGTCTGTAGGCAAAGGGATTTTTTTGCCTTCAGATTAGAATAGTTTATAGCTCAAGGCCTTCCTAGATGGAGAGCGTGGATACTTAGTGAACCTTACTACATGGATACTTAGTGAACCTTACTACCGCTTTGATGTCTGCTTTGAATCCCTAAACAGTTGACTAGAGAATGAAAACTGTCTGAAGTCACTTGACTCTTGCATCAGTTCTCCAACTCCAAGCCCTTCAGTCTGTAGTCAGCCAGGGCAAGGTTTTTTAGTCATGCGTGTAGCCCTCGGGAACGTGATGATGACAAGCCTCTTTGGGATTCTAAGATGTTTTGATATGAAGACTGGCTTGTGTTCTGCTGGCATTGCCCTGAATTGAGATGCACATCCTCTGTGTGGATCAACTTGCCGTTTTCCTGGAACCGCTCAAATGGCTTTGTCATCCACGTTTGTTTAACTGGTGTTACGCAAGTTCTTGGTCTTCATGCACTGCTGAATGAAGTTACCCAGACTTGCCTTTTTTTAAAGCACGTGATTGAAATGCCACATAGCTAAATATAATTCTGTTTAGGATGTTGTTTTTGCTACTTGCGGCGTATGTGAGCTACTTCAGAGATGGCTAGGAATAGGTCTTGACTGATGTCCTTTAATATTTTCTTTGAAATATGAAGAAATGTGCTTTTTAAGGCAGTGAACAAATGCGTGGACCTGCTGTTGATCTGGATACCATTAACTGTTTCACAGGCAAGTTAACGCATGCTTCAGATTGATGAGATCATAATGTCTCTATCAATCTATTGTTTATTTGGAGAGCGATGGTCCAAGTGTTATAAGCAAATGAGAGATTTTTCTATACTTCCTGGAGAAGTGAATGCTTTAATATCATGCCTGCAGTGATATTTTAAAAAGTCTGTCCAACCAGGATGTCTGAAGCAGAGAGAGTCACTTTAATACATAAACTCACAGGGCAGAGGGGCTTGGAGCTTTCTAGTTTATACTCCTTCGATGCCTCTAAGCAGATGGGCATAAAACAAAAAGCAGACTTTGATAAGGAAAAAGCTATAAATTGAAAATAGATCTTGCACTCAGTAGAAAATGAGCTATGATAGGGACTACAGAACACGCTTTAAGGACACGCTTGTGCAAAAATAGCATCTTTTTACCCCATGTCGGCTCCTCAAGTGTCATCTGAATACTTAGTTAATACATGTAAACCACTGCTTTAGTTATCAGCGCTTTTAAGTCCTTTGCAGAAAAATAGAATGTTGATATCAAGCTTTGCTTACTGTTTTGAAGTGGAATGTATTTCAGTTTTGTTCCATCGTTTTTCCAGTAACTAAGTGAAACACCGTGTTTCCCAGTTTGTAAAAGACCTAAGTCAGCATTCCAGTCACTTCTTCAGACTATGTTCTTTTATAGTGCCAGGCAACTAGAAGAACTTTGTTCTTTCCAGTTAAAGAACTAGGAAAAAAGATCTGTGAACTCCTACACTTCAAAATGTGACTCTAGTCAGCAGGCTGACATCAATATGGAGCCAAAATGAGGGAGTAGATATTAATTTCTTTTTCTGACTATTCTTCTCTTGCTGGATATTCCAGACTTGCATCTATTTCCACATCTCCTACCTTATGGTATCAAACATACAGGTATGGGGTTGTTGCAAAAGTAGAAGAATTGTAAACAGTGTCTACAACTCATTAAATTGTGTGTGAATATGAGAGAGATGTCCGGAGAAGGTTTCTGAATGCAAGCAGTTTATATAATGAGAGTGTATTTGGGGTGAAAGTAATTTCCTGTAATTGGAAGCATGTAGCTGTAATTGCCATGACACACCAGCGTCTCTTCTACCCAGCAGTGTTTCTATGAACTGTTCTTTGGTGCGTTTTTGCAGTGAATTATGGTTACCGAGGTCAGGTTTTGCACAACAAAAGTGACCATAAAATAGTAGTTGCCCTTGAAAGTCATTGCTTTTTTTATTCCAAGGAAATTCCAGAATAAAAGCATCCATGGTGTGAATGTATGTGGGAGCAGATGAATGGGCAGGTTGAGGGCCTCAACCTAATCTAAGGGTTTTATGTTTGGGGAAGGCAGTTGAACTAGAGGACTCTCGGAAATCCTTTGCAGTCAGAATTCTCAGATTTATAACCCAGAAGCTGATCCCTGGCGTTTCTCCATCCATCTGTGCAGAGAAGTGTCTCTTGGCTACGTGGGGTATGTTCCCAGGATGGTCTTGGAACAGCGAAGGCTCTGAAACGATTTGCGTAAGGACTCTATGAATTTTATTTCAGCAAACAAATGAAATGAGTTTGTCCATAAATCTTTTTGCATGTCAAACTAAGCAAGGTTTTCTAATGCACAGAGGAATGAGGATGTTGGTCTGAATCCAGAATATGTTAATCCTCATGTCTGTGGACCTGGAGAAAGTAATCCACAGGTTTCCCTCTCTGTGAAATGAATCTAACGCTACATCATGGGCTCATGCATTTTATATGATGCTCTCTGGGTAATGTTTTCCTCTGTAGCAAGTCATAACCTACCTTCAGCTATATAAAGTTGCAAGATGAGATTGCAGGAATTAATTTCATGTATTGCTGCAGTTCTCAGTGTGCTTATAGACAGTATAGGCTCATCTGGGTATCTGATATGAATGTCAAAGTGCTGTTTTCAAAGCTGCTTCTGTAGTTGGCTAAAGAATAGGGCAAAGCAGAGCAAGAAAACTAATGCTGATTTTTTTTTTTTTTTTTAATGGAACTGGTGCAGTGCAGTTAGGAGACTAAAGCCAAAGGTTGTCAGATGCGGCGCATGGTAGTTATGGGTGCTAGGGCAGCTGGTGAGTCAGACTTAGCAAAGAGGACAGGGAGTGCAGTGATTAAGACCAAACCCATTTCTTATCAGTGATATGATTAAAACACACTCTTTCTAGTGATAAAAGAATGGGAAACCATCAAACCTACTAGATGATAGGTGAAAACAGGCAGGATGCTTTAGTGCTTTCCGTAGAATTGAGGTGTCTTCACCCTTCTCCAGCTGGCGTGCTGGCTGTCACTTTTTTGTAGATTGACTAATTTCAAATATTTTGCTTTGGTAAAGGTGAGCATTGGAAAGAAACTAAACATTAATTAGGCTGCCTTTTTTTCCATCCTAAATGAAGTAAAAATACAATACTTGGACAAAGTGATGGTGGATTTTTTCCACCCTCAAAAAAATTTATCACTTAATTAACACCCTTCAGTGAAGAAGAAAAAGGTGCTAATTAGAGTACCAGTTTAAGTAGCAGGCACTTGGTGCTCAGGTTTTCAAAGCCCGGATGATGGGTGCAGTGGGAAAATGTGGAGGGGAGAGGAGGAGGCTTCTTATTGGAGTTTTCTTTGATATTCTGATGCAAGTTGTAAGTGAGACTGTTGCCATGTAATAAAGGTGGAAATAAGCTAAAGTGAGGGCAGAGCAAAGCCCCTGAGAAGTGCTTTGTGGACTGCCCAGGATCATCTGTGCTTTCATACTTTAATGAAGGCTTTACAGCTAGCACTTAGTTTCATCCCCTTTCCTGAAACTGCAACCTGTCTGGTCATTCCCTGGAGCTCCAGCCATACTTTGTACCCCAGAGTCCTGGTGTCACCACCAGATGTCCTTTGGAAGGAGGTGGTTGTCTCTGAGACAGTACAAATGCAGCGTTTCAGGAGCATGTGAAGTGTTTGCATCTGGTTATATTATATTCTTCCCTTTTAAATCCTCATAACTGCAGTTTTTTCTTAATTCCACTAGAGAGGATCAAGCGATTTATCTAGTAGCTCTGAAGTATGTGCTGCTGGTGGTAAAGCTTTGCTTCATTTTCCCTGTGCAGAGCCTTGGTTACTGCCTTGGTTACTTGGAAAAGCTGGAAGAATATATATATATATATATATTTTTTTTTAAATAAAATCAGACTGCATAATCCAGAATACCAATTAGAAAAAAGGTATGAAAGCAGTTTAATGAAGCTTCAACCCTAATGCCTATTTTGGTGGCAGAACTTTGATAGCAAGGGGGATGTTGATATGGTACTCTACAAACGCCATCTTACCTCGAGCAATTTGGGTAACACTGGTCTATAGAGCATACAAAACTTCACTTTGGCAAAGATCTTTGGCTTTTTGCTATTCCATTTAGGAAAGGCATTCCTGAAGGCATGTATTTACAAAAATGAATTGCACTATATTAATAAGGAATTTTTTTAATGGGTTTTCAGAGGCAAAGCGAAACAAAAAAAGGCTAGCTTAGCCCTGCTTTATTCAGTCTATAAATAAGTGGAACTGCAGGTGAAGCTGCCAGCCAATGCACGGAAGCAGAATCTCCAGAACTGCTGAAGGTCTGAGAGTTGTGGAGAAGAGGTACAATACAGACATATGGTGGGCTAATGGGACAAATAGGAAACATCAGCCTCTTGCTGTTTACATGATGTTTTTTATTGTAAATATAGACAATCTGTAAAGTGTTCAGTCCCTAAGCAGTGTACATTTTATGTGTGTATTGTAGTTCATACTGAAAATCAGGTGTATTTTTGCACTAGCTTTGCAAAGTCTCTTTTTTGAGCTTTGAACTGTGTTTTCTTTCTTAAGTGGAATTCACTGCGAGATAAAGATAGGATCAGGATAGGATAGGAGCATTATCTTGCTTGACAGAGATGTACATTGCTTTGCCTCTGACTGTAAAATTGCTTTATTACAGCTGTATTCCTTGTGGTTGAAAACGTCCTTGGAAAGACATTGCATTTCCTTCATTTGGGTCACCTTTGTCTGTTCTTGTGCACGTGTCCTGCTTTGAACCTCTCTGAACAGCCCTTGTGCTCCTGGGCTTCATACCTTCTTGTTTCCCGATCTTTGCAGACTCCATTTTCAAGAGGTCTCCACTTGCTATTTGATGTTGGTGGGCTTGAGCTTGTTTTCAGCTTTAATCTGCATGCTTGACAGATGTAAAACCTAGAGAAATTGCTTTGTTCGACATTGTTAGGGCTTCTTTCTTTCTTTCTGCTGGGACTGGTTTAATATTTGTTTTCCTCAGCTAGCACTTACCTACATTTTCTTAGGGCAAAACCTAGCTTTATTTTTCTCTTTTTCTGTCCCTACACCAGACTTTAACTTGGGAAGATCGATATTCCCCCTGCTTTGCTTCTCCGCTGCCATTGGCATTGATTCTTTTGCAACCTAGTGCATCTTGTGCTAAATTTTAGTAACAAAAGAATATTTAAATCAATAGCACAGTCATTTCTATAATTTTCTGTAACTCAGTGTTCTGGTTTGAGGTTTTGTCAGGTACTGCTTTCTCTATGTTCTTAGACTGATGGATCGCTGCTAGGGTATTTTATGCTAATGGTTGATACCTGTATCAAGATCCTTTTTTGTGTGTTCGTTCTAGCAGGTGAGGAAGTAGGGAAGGTCTTTGGTCACTGCGATATTGGTTTTAAGCTATTCAAGAGCTGTCTTTTGTGTTGCCTTTTCATTTGGGCTCTAGCCAAGGTAGGACACAAGCTGCTCTACAGGCTTCAGAAGCTGGTCAAAATTACAGTTAAATATTTCCATGCATTTCTAATCTGTATAAATGTCTAGCTGTATGCTGTATTTAATCCAACAGTTCCATAATCACGTCAGCAAGAGGATAAGCCTTGTCCTTTCTCCCACTCGCACCTCTTCCAGAGGTACCTGGTTACTGACTCTTCTCTGGCTTCTGTCAATGAGGGAAATAGCTGCAGTTGGAAAGGGTGCTGCTGCCGTGTGAAGTTGGAAGGGGTATTGCTGGTACATAAAGCTGTGATTCATTTATATGCCAAAGCTGGAATGTAGCTTGGCTTGGCCTCGCTTGCTTTTGGCCAACAGGTAGCTCATAAATATTGGCGGACAACAAATTAATCTGAAAAAGTGTCTTTCACTGATAAAGCCTCATTAATAAAACCAGTTTGCTCATGAGTGGTAAAGCTAAGCTTTTACAGTCATTTAAACTCACCATCTTTAGGCTTCTTGTCCACTCTCCTCTTCTGAACTCTAGACTTGTTTAAGATGGAGCTTTTCCAGCTTTCTGGCTCAGAGTCTGCAGTACATGTTTCTCTTACTGTATATGGAAATTTTTGGCTGCCCTTTTGAATAGCTCTTAGGTTCTCCCCCAGTCTGAGTTCAAGTGCACCTGTCTTTCAAAATGCATTTTTTTTTCTTAATTTGGATTTAGTGATTCCTCACTACGATACAATTTTAACATACAGAGTTTGCAAGTGTGAAGAGTCCTGCTACGCACTGGATTTCATTCATCTTTGGCAGAATTGTATGTAGAGACTAATTTGTTTCTCTAGTTTTAGAGCTTTAGTCCATTGTTTTCCTCACCTTTATCTTCACAATTGTGGATGAGATCAAATCTTCAATAAACAGGCATCACTTCAGAAGCAGTTTAATAATATTGCCAGTCGTCCTTCATTCTGTCCTTCAGGCAGATAACCATCAATTAATAATAACAAAAAAAAAAAATTGATTGGAAACATAATAGCATACTTGAAGACCTGCACCTTCTGGACCATCATGAGTTATTTTTCTTGTATTCTGGTATATCATGAAGATTTGTAAAGACCTTGTGAGGGATGTTTAGCAGTAGATTCTTCCCTTTTCTTTTATGCTTGATAGCAATTAGCTTTAAAAATATCCAAAACCCGAACAACCCTCCCCCTCAAACACCTTTTTCTTTTAGTGTGGAAAACTCACTGTGTAACAGAATAACTCATTTGTGACTATAATGAAATACAGCTGTCAATATAATGAAAGCTTACAGTATCAAAACTTTGTAAGAATATTTTCTTGTAAGCACTTGAAGGTGCTTATTCCTACTGTACTTGACGTTAAGGATTCACTTAAGATTTGGGCTATTCTGCTACTTCCCGTGGGTCTATACGATCTTAAGGTATGATCTATGGATTATTGCCTCCCTCCTTCACCCTCCCATGAGCCCTGACCTTTGCGAGCTTTTGAATGTTGGCCGCAGTGTTGCTCTGCTATTCCGTATGGGGCTGATGCTTGCAATCTGAAGCTGAAAATCATTCTTGCAACGAGTGCTTGCTACAGTTTACACTTTGGAATTAAGACAGCTATAAATTACAAGGGCAGGTTTTTGAACAGATGTAGTATAATCACTTTAACAAAACCATGACCTCTTGGCTTGATCTGTTTGTATTTTGATACGTATTTGTTTTTTTGGTGCTCCTGTCTCTACAGTTGTGCAGAACATGGCAATAACAAAGCAGTGAGTACTGTGCTTGGAGAAGACCAAGTAAGGAAACTGTTGGGCTCCGAAAGCCTTTTATGTAAGCAATGAAATCTGTATAGTGTCATTTTCTGTTTGGTTTTGAACAATTATGGAAATCGCTGCCAATTGTCAAAAAGCAGGAGTACCTTGATTTTCAGGCTCCTGTTGTGTTACAGGGAGCATTCTCTGTAATATTTAGCCTTTCTTTTCTTTTCTTCTCTTCCTCTCTCTTTCTTTTTTTTTATTTTTATTTTTTTTAAATGTCGTCTTGGTACTAGCAGGTTTCAGCTCTTTTTTGCAGCTTCTGGCTGGATATCTTAATCGGAAATGGCCCTCTGGCAGGTGTACCGTAGCTGGAAGCATTGCCTCAACTTGCTGATGCTGTTTGATGTTTTGCCTTTGCTCTTTCTGAACGACTGAAAATGCAAAGCATTAACCCGAGACTCTTGTGTAGAGTTTTTAATAGCACTGCCAGTCCTTTGTAATGCTAAATTTTTACTAATTTGCATATTGAGGCTTTTCTGCCACCTTCATTCCCATTTGTCCTTCCGGGATTTTATTCTAACCTGGAATAACTTTTTAAAGAGTGGAGGTTTTTTTATCTTTTGGTGGGGTGGGGAGGGCCACCAAATCCAGTTTGTATTTTTCCTTTGCCACCATTATGGAGTTATCTGTGCTGATGACATGGTTGTTACTCAGATGAAGATCCAGTGTTGCATTGAAATTTATCATAATCTGAGACATTGTTTTTCAAGAGGATTTGAAACTGATGGAAGCGTAGGGTTTAAAACTTAAACCCAGAGAATATTTACTAAAGAGGCCTTTTGATGCAGTTGTCCAGTTTAATCTTTTTAAATTATTTTTAGGCTTTGTGCAACAGTTATAATACTTTTAACAGCTTAGCGAATGCAGAATCAGATTCAAAACCAAAAGCTTTTGGCAGCTTGTTTTGTTCAAATTATTGATACTCCTTTTAAGAGGATTTACAGTACTCTTTCATACCATGTATGTCTATTGTGTAGCCCCAGCAGCAGTGCAGCTAACAGTTATTTTAAAAATATGCAATTACACCCCTTCATCCCTGACACAAAGGCTAGGTAAGATGCCTTTCTTGCAGAAATGGTTACTTCGTAGCTGGGACAGCTGGAGAAGTAGAATTGAATTGTATAAGGTTTTGGGTCACTTGGCCTTCGATTTCAGGGATGCATTTCATGCTGGGGGGGAGTTCATCATCTTTGTGCATCAGTGTTTAGTGGAAACTGGGAACCTGTAGAAGGGGGATGGCTTTCTGAGCAATCTTTCCTGAGCCACCATCATCTCTTCAGCTGTGAGAGGCATTTCAATATTATGATGGAAGGTAGGAAAAAAAGGCTTATAGTATAGGAGAGAACCACTAAGATTTGGAAAGAAGCAAGCCTATGCCATATGCTACTGCTTTAGCCTTTTGTGTCTCGTGAACCGCATTGAGATAGGTGTCGATCTCGCTGTTTGATTTATGCCTCTGTGGGAATAAAAAATCTTCCTCATTCAGTATCCCTTGAAATGTGGACAGTCCAGCAGAACAAGATCATAACCTGGTCTCCTGTGTTACTTCAAGCAGCAGTGTGAAAACAGTGTGATCCTTGTTAACCTCAAGAAGCAGTAGCTGCTAGTAATTAGGGCACTTCTAGTGCAATAGGTTTTCCTCTCTCTCCCTGCATCAGTGGATTATTTGCTGTAGTATTTCTACCAAGCATAGAGCTCACCTCCTTTAGTGCTAGAGTACAAGGCTTTGTCAAATTAGTTGGTGATTGAAATGATTGCTGGGATTAATATTTTTTGGGTTTGAATGTTTGTTCCTGTAGCTGTTGCAGCTATTGCACAAGGACTGTGCCAGCAAAGGACAGTTTCTGCTTGTGCTCTAGAGACACTTGGTCTTGCTTTCTTGCCCAAATGATTCTTTAGAGGTGCATGTATAGTGCAAGCTTGCCATGTAATTGTCTGTCAGTGTATAACTGTTTGTCTCACTGATTCGTGAGTGTGGTCAAACGATGTGGGAGGGAATGCCACTTAATGAGCGTGCATCAGAAACTTTACCAGAGCTTTAAGTCCACCTTTCTATTTTCTAAAGTCTATTGAATTGTCTTTCAATCCTCTTCCTGAAAATAAGCTGTGAATTTGAGGAGAGGGATGAAATGGTCTGAGTTTTATCAGCTGTGTGACACTCTGCTTGCTGCCGAAAAGTCCTGCTGCCCAGGGAATGCAACAATATGATGGGTTTTGCTGCATAATCTGTCTGGCCAGCTGTATTCTAATCTTTTAGTTTTTAGGGGGGCTGGCGGGGGAAGAGACTAGCTTTAAGGCAACACTGTTTTCAATAGATACCTTTGAAAATAGAATTGAAGGACAACTTAGTATGTCTGTGCTCTTAACACAGCTCTGAAGTTGGTAAGTATTGAAGGATTTCATGGCATAATAAGGATATATTTTGGCCTGGTCACAAATGTCAGCATGGCACCTCATTTCAGATGGCAAAAGTCGTGTGGTCTGTTGAAGCACCTTTGATGCTGTCCATGTCCTAACTAACAACACGGTCTTTTGGCCTGTGTGTGTATATACCACTGAAATTCCCTTTACCTTAGAAGGCTGTGAGATTCCTGGAGCTGTGGTGATCCACCTACTTCAGGCAAGTAGGTCACTTGTATCTTGGGGAATTCCCTGCCTCGGAAGTCCAAAATAGACGGAATAAAAGGTAAAAGCAGAGCTTACAATTGTGAGCTGCATAGGGCAGAAGATTAGGGTTTTACCCTTTTTCCCCCCTGTAGATAGGTCATAAAATGCAAGAAGACTCTTCACAGAGAAGACATGGCCACAAACACTTAACACTTGCCAATTACAAGGTCCACGGAACTGAAAAAGGCTTGAAAACCCATCAGTCTGCTCTACGGCTTGGAGGTACCTCCTAGCTGGTGTGCATTACAGTCTGTGGCTTCCCAAGTACAGCTGCCACGGATGGATCCTGCAGAGTGGCGAGGATAAAGCACTCGGTGCTGTGAAGCCATGCCTCCCGTGAATACTCTGAGTGGGAGCATGCTGCTCTCAAACTATCGACCTCCATCCGCAAGTGCTCCGTGTTGTGCTTTTTCTATGAAAGTTGTGTTATTGTAGATGCTAATGTCTTATCTAACTCTTGTTTTCTGCACCTCATTGCTTTGTTCTTTATAAGATCTTGTGTTTTCTGCCACTCTGTCACTGCATTTCTGCTGCCCCTCCCTCTAGCTGGGTTTGTCAAGTCGCCCATGTCAGAAACTAAACTCACGGGGGACGCCTTTGAACTGTACTGTGATGTGGTTGGGAACCCCACTCCAGAGATCCAGTGGTGGTATGCTGAAGTCAACCGGGCTGAGTCTTTCAAACAGCTGTGGGATGGCGCTCGGAAGCGCCGTGTCACCATTAACACTGCCTACGGGGCGAATGGGGTGAGTGTGCTGAGAATAACCCGCCTTACCTTGGAAGACTCTGGGACTTACGAGTGCAGGGCCAGCAACGATCCCAGGAGGAATGACTTGAGGCAAAATCCCTCCATAACGTGGATTCGAGCCCAGGCTACTATAAGCGTCCTTCAGAGTGAGTCCGGCACCCTACAGTAGTGGTACTGTAGTATCTAGAGGCAGTCTAGTGACCCTTACCCTCCCGTTACCCCGATAAAACCCTCTGCTACCTTGTCCTGGTGTTCTGAACCCAAGACCGTTCCTCCACCTGTCGTGATGATGATGTCTGCCATCTTTGTCTCTCCTTAGGATCAAAGGACTTGGGAAAATCTGTGGATCCGTTTTATAGCTTCTGTGTGAAAACAAGTCCGGTGTTGAATTTGTTTCTTCCCCACCCCCTTTAGTTTTGTAGTAGGTTTCCAGCCATGCTAATGCTGGCTTCTCCGTGAGTGCCTTTATATTTGATTTCTGTGTTCTTCCCAGGTTTAACTGTTTTATTTCTTCTGTTTTCTTGGAATTTCTCTGAATGCCTTCTCACGTGGTTTTGGTTGCATATATGCTTCTGTACAAATCCTTCCCTTTCAGTTACATGTCACCTTTAATGTTCAGATTTTTCCATGAAGTGGTGTTTCTTTTCCTCTCTGGACAGTAGCGTGTTCCTAATGGGTTCGCTGATGCAGCAGCACTGAACTGATGCAGCTATTCTTAATCCAGACTATGAAAGGAGGGGAGGAATATCCTCCCCTAGTGTTGAACTAATAACTTTAGCTAAATGACTTTCATCTGAGAACGCAACTTTTGGCAGGGAAAAACTTTCAAAAGCAGAGAATATGGTTGACCCAGAATTGCTTTTTGTTCTGTATTGTTACAATACTTTTCTGCATTTAGCTCACTTTTAAAGCAGAGCCAGATGAGTCTGGAAATTTATAATCAGAGTTGGTAGAGAAGAACCCCATTTCACTTTATGTAAGATGCAAAACTCTTGCGTTTGCTAACAAGATGAAGAAAATGTCTAATGAGTTATAGGTAGAGTGAATTAAATCTGCATCTGCAATGTGAGCCTGCTGCATGGAGATACAGAACTTGCTTTCTTGGTGATTTCTTAATGTCCTAAGGTGGCAAGGAGAGTAGAGCATAGGTGTTGTCTTGCTATTGTGCTCTGTGCATAAATAAACTGTTTATGTACCACTTTGAGTTTTGTCTGGGTACAAAAATGTCAAACTTTGTAATTATGTCTCAGTTATGTCTTTGGGTACCTTAAAAGAAAAACAAACCAAAAGTTTCTATTAAGTGTGGTGCAGTCGGCACTGCTGGATCAGAGACCTTGCCTCTGGAAGATGGAAACACCACTGATAGATGTGGAAAAATGGACAGTGAACCCAATGACGTGGATTGACTTGAAAATTTGACATTGGGTTGTTCAGCTCAGACCTGCTCAGCTTTCAGTACTAATGCCTGATCCCTCCTGTGTCCTTTGAGGTCCCAAAGGACTCAGATCGGTCGATTACTTGCATGACCTACAACAGCAAGAGCTATGTAATTTTAGGAAATAACACTATCTCAAGACAAAGCTAAAAAATTTGTCTTGTAGGAAGTAACGTCTCCTGGAAATCCCCACTGCTCCTTTATACCTTTAGTTTTTCTTGAGTGTGGCAAGTCTGTGGTGGTCCTGTGCTCTTCTCTTTGTGTCTAGTCAGTTTTAGTAACCTACTGAGGGAGAAAATCCTTTTCATATGAAAAGTCACCATTTGGTGAATTACTATGAAGATGTCTCCATATGGAAAGTGGGTTTTTCCTCTCTCAGGCCATTGATACTAATACTAACCTGCTCCGGGCATTAAAGTTTAACCTTTTGTCTTCCTCCTTAGTTAACATGGTCTGGTTGCATCCGGTGCTACTAATTCTGGAGTGTGTATCATCACTTCATTGCTAAGTGCCTTGTGCCCAGGATAATTGTTCTGCTTTTGTGTTTTATTCATAGGAGGGGAAGTGTTAATGCTTTTGCTCTGCAATACTGTGTATATTAAGAGATATGACCAGCTGCTGCTTGGGAAACAGACCACTTGGACATCAAACTCCTGTGTGGCCATGCTGGAAACAGAGGATGGGGGGTGGGGGGGGAAGCAGTTTTCCAAGCCATCCCTGAAAGGTGGAGACCATCTTATCTGAAGCTGCCCAAAATGTCTCAACTGCTGTATTGTGTGCGTGAACACAATTTGTCTTTGAAATGGGAATTTTCTGACTCAACAGCGTTAGAGTTTCCAGCTGATGGTGGCCATTTTGCTGCTGACCTTATTTGACGTCAGCATCACTGAAATGGAACATAAAATGTATCAAAAGAGCAAAACCTCTTTTCACTGTCCTTTAAATCACAGCTTGTCTCAAATACCAAAACTTGAATGCAAAGAGGTCAAGTGCAACTTGGTTTTTAATTTAGCACCCTAGAACTAGTGTCTAGCTTCTGTTTCATTCCTAGTTTGGATAAAGAACTTCAATTATGGATTGTTTTTTTTATTTAAAAACCTGATCCTACATAAAACGGGCAGTTTAAGTGATGTGTAAAAAGAAGCCCTTCAGCATCTTGCGCATTAAAGTGGACATCCTTCCTGGGATGTCACTGTCCCAGTAGTATTCAACTTGCAGTTTATCTTCTAGAATTTAATCAGGCTAGTACTGCACCATTGCTTTTTTAATAAACAAATTAAAGTAACATAAAGGCAGGTAAAAGTTGTAAATGAGACTGCAGTTGCCTTTATTTTTTTTTTAACCTGAAACTTAAAAAGTTGCAAGTCAGACACAAAAAGCCCCAGCGAACTCCAGCAAAGCAAGCTTGAGACAGCTGTAAATGTTTTCTGGGCATCGCAGCTTAGCAGAGATGTAGGTAAGAATGGGTGTGAATTTGCAGAAATAGTCATTGGTGCTCCAGGCAGGTTTTATTTGTATGCTCTGCTTCATCAGTGTTAGTAGAGTCCATTATCAACAGAACATGAAAGCCAGAAGATTACCGCTGTCAAAACCCTTCTGGATTAAGTCTTTAACGTTACGGTTTCTGTAGTGACTAGATTCAGATTTTTTTGTGACTTTTTCCTGTTGCTGGCATTTGTGTGATGCTTTCTGATGGCAGCATGTATGCTTTCCATTTCCAGGATCGCTGCAGGCTGATGGCCACTTTAGGTTGTGTCTCAGCAGAGCACAGGCAGCATCAGCATCTGTTAGAACAGCGCTCACTAGATGTGTGTGGTCTTTGTTACAGCCGCCTTTAAGCCTGTCTGTCAGCGTCCTCCTTGTAAAAGGAAAACACTGCATTTGGTTTTTTGCAGGCTGCATATTTGAAGACACTGCTTTATCATCAAAGAAAAATCTTTAAAATGAAACCCAGTGTGATCAGGGAATTCTAGCAAAAGTTATTTCTCTAGATAAGTGTTCTGACACCGAATTACTATCTCAAACACATTACTAAAAATATTTCTAGATCTCTGTTAGTATTTTCCTGAGAATGCACGCAAGTTTTTTGTGGGGAATGGAAAAGCTTACAGGGCAGCCCAGTAATGGGATGGCTATAATAAAACAATTTTGTACCCCATAGCACCCAAACAGATGCTTGCACGGATCAGATTCCCAGCATGGGAACAATGAGGCAGAAACACCGTTGAAAACGTGTGATAATAGCAAAGTACCTATGAGAAGTGTCAAAACCCCTCCCTTACTGCAGTACCTGCCACTTTTTCTGCAGTTAAATGATAATCCTAGTTTTAAATAGCTGTGAAAAGAAGCTAGGTAGCCAGTCTGCTGAAGAAAGGGGGAAAGATATACAGGACTCAAATGACTTTGTCAGGTTGTGAGTAGGTAGGTATTTTTTTCTCCCTGCCTCTCTGGGCAATAATCTTAAGTACTGTACTATTGGATAGATGAATGTTTTATATCATGAAAAATGCAATGTTTCTGACGGCACTGCTATTTTCCACTTCCCCTCGTTCTATTTAATAACTTGTTCTCCAAGTGCTTTGCAGATGAATAACCAAAAGACTGCATGGGTATGACTCAATTTGTATTCCAAATATGTCACCACAAGGCGTAACAAAATTTACAGGATTAAAAATCCTTTGCTGACTTGCAAAAATCATGAAGACGCTCATTACTTGACCGACTTCCTCACCTTCCTGCACTTTGCTGCTGACCAGAATGCAAAGGAGATACTCAGAGAGGTTGGTGCTGCAGGAGTGCAGTCAAGTGAGGAGCTGGCAACAGCCACCTCTTTGGAATTCATTTCACCGTTTAAAGTAAGGAAATACATCAAAGGCAGAGCACACGGCAGCATTTACATGGCAGAGACTGCTACAGCTGTGGCCTTTAGTTCAAGCTGAAAATACAGCCAATACTAAATCTAGATATTTTTGGAAGACTAATAACAAGAATTCTTAAATTGCCTTTAAGCTCTGTCATCCTGTGTTCAAGTTTTGTTACAGAATACTTGAAACCAGCTGTGAGCCATCAATAGAAAGGTCTTTTTTCCAAGTTTGGGAAGAAACTTATCTCCAAGTATTCTAAAAATTCACCAGCCTTATTTGTTAGAGAGCAATAGCCATCTGCATGATCTTAAAAGTTATCAAATGTAAGGACAGTGCCCTCATACTAATCTTAGCACTTCTGAAAGGCTTTCCCCTAAAAAATGTGAATTTGATGTTACCAGGTAAGATTGTAATGTGAAATAGCCTGGGTTCAGTTCCTAATGCAACCAGCAAAGTATGTAACTCTTAGGGTCTGTTTATTCAATGAGGCTCACTTTTTTTTTCTTCATAAATGTTTATGTTTAAGGTTACTTTAGAAACGAAATAGTTCCCGACTAATTTTAACATGGTATGTAGTCTTACTTTTTATTGTTAAGCATTAAGGGCTGCTTGCAGCCATTCTTCATCAGACTTGTGCCTTATTCACACTGGGTGTTTGGTTGAATTCCAGACGTCAAAACAGTTGTGCTATTTGAAATATCTTGTGTGCGCAGGATACTTTCCTTAGGTAGGCATTAGTCTTTCTGCAGGGAGAAGTCCAGAAATATTATGCAGAAGACTAACTTTGAAGGCTATTCTGTATAGAAAATAGGTTTGTTTTAAACCTCACAGTAAGCAGAGGAACCAAGTAATAGCCAGAAAGAAGTTGCTTCTGAAGGACTAGCAGATCTCTTATGTATAGTCACAGGACATGTGTGTTTTCCCATGTTATGGTCAGTAGTATGTACAAAAAAAAAAAAATGATGTTACATAGAAACCTGTAGTGATGTTAAATGTTCAAATAAACAATCTGAAATAAAGAATTCTTTTTTCCATATAGGGGGTGCTGTAAGGTGATGCCTTCACTAGTGGTCAACTGTTCTATTGTGACTTTCTTGCTGTCTCCCAAACTAGTGCAGTGACATTCCTTGTGTAGTCTTTTTCCCTTCCCGATTCTCCTTTGAATTTTAGACTAGTGTGGTACAATTGCCAGTGAAGATCTGTTGCTATTTAATGTGTCCTTTGTTTCAGAGCCCAGGATCAATGCCAGTGAGGATGTAGTCATTCATCCCTATGGTCCAGCTGTCACATTGCAGTGTAACCTCACCACAAGTCCCAGCCCACTTTCTGCCAGTTACTGGGTGAAGAATGGAGAGGAGATCCCTGGCACTAGAAAATCTTCAAACACTACAGAATACAAGTAAGTCTCTTGGGAATAATCCTCATGTTACACTGGAGGAGGACAAAGCCAGTAGACATATGACTTTGGAATGGATGATGGGATGTTGGGTCTCCAAGGTCCCTGGTTCACCTTCACAGTGGTCAGACAAATTGAGTTTATCTTCATTAGAGGCTCCACAAAATGTACATCTGTGAATAGCGGTCGGAGAACGATCCTGGAAAGATTGCTGTCCACAGCTGTAGCAACTAGCTCATGTAAACATAATGTCAACAAAAACATACTGTAAACTTCTCTTTTCAGTCCGAACTCATTTAATTCTTCTGTAGAGTATACGTGATGTGTGGATGTAGGCACAGACAC
The DNA here is from genome assembly GCA_008921705.1 of Burhinus oedicnemus. Taxonomy (NCBI): domain Eukaryota; kingdom Metazoa; phylum Chordata; class Aves; order Charadriiformes; family Burhinidae; genus Burhinus; species Burhinus oedicnemus. The sequence continues at coordinate 927,083 of VFFE01007604.1, forward strand.
ACAGTCTTGTTTTCTTCTGAGTATGTTGTGCAGTCTCTGTCTTGCTTATGTCTACATAAAGATGGATCTGCAGCTGTGCATTTTTATCGTGTAGGGAAATGCAGTACATAAATCACTGCTGAAATCAGCTGTTTTAGTAATTTTCTGGCCTTGGGAGATGAAAGATGGCGTTGTCTGAGTTGTTATTGATGAGTCATCAGAGCACTACTATGAAATGATACCAAATCTTGATTAAACTAGTACAGCTGTATCACCTGTGCTTCTTATTTGTCAGCACATCCACATTTGCAGTGTTAATCTGTTCCACATGCGCATGCTCTGGCTTTGTTTCTACCTTCCATCTAAAGGTGTGAAGGAGAACAGAATGTGTACAGCCACCTCTTTCACTGTAGCTTGCAGCAAGCAGAAATCCTTTGAGGGCTTCTGTATTCCTGAAATGGGGCTTTCTTGCCATGGAGTTGATGAGAGCACATGAAGCTTACTCAGTGATGCCATCAGAGATGTTTTGTATGTGTCATTTCCTTGCATATTTTTTTTTTCCTTCCATTTTCTTCACTTGATGCCAGCGTGGATAGCAAATACAACTTTCTGTTCAGTGTTAAGCTAAGCTGAAGAGCTCTTAAGGCATGTTTTAACTACTGGTGGTAACTTACTTGTTGGAGGCATTAGATCACTTCTGACCCTCTGCTCAGCTGTTACACCAGAAAGAGGTGCTTATGTCTGGTCAAGGCCCATGATAGTATAGTGCATCTGGTTTACTGTTCCTTGTCTGTACGCTAAGGTGAGGAAACATGCCTGCAGACTCAACTGGCTTTTCTGTGTCTCCAGCAGAGCACTGTGGGCTCTGTGTAACACTAATGTTGCTTACTGGCACAGGATTAAGAAATACTCAAGGTTTTCATTGCCTTAGCAAAGCATCCTTTCATCCACGGGATTATGGAAGTTGTGTTTGATTCTGATAAAGATGTGTTCAAGTTTTTCCTTTTGTTTTCCACTTTAGCTCACTTTGTATTATCTGTTCATATTTGCTGTTAAAAAAAGTCTTGTTTAGTTCTGTAATTACATCCTGTTCTTTTCTCAGTACAATATTTAACACTGTTTCTGAATTTTAAAGGCTCTGCTTTCTTCTCTGGCAACTAACTTGATGAGCAGTCTTGCCCAAAAGCACCAGCTTGAGTGGTACAAAAGGCACGTTCCATCAAGGTTACTGAAAATCACACATTATTATTCAGGAAATTGAATTATTCAGGCTGACTTCTCTATAATCTGTTCCAAGCTAGGGAGAATTTTTCCTTCCAAATTCCTCTGTAAAAGAATAATTCAACTTGGCTTCAGCTTCAACTTCCTGGAGAAGAAAGGAGTAAGGTAGGCAGACTGCAAGACAGTCACTCTGTTCCCAGTGAATGAAGGGTTGGTAGAGTGTGCTGCAATCACAGGACAGCTTGAGAATTTAGAAAAACTTGCATTTGCAATGTAGACCTCAAATTTCTGCTCATCTATAAGCTGCTTTGCTGTGTATTGTGGTTTCAGGCTTTCTGTGGCATTTCCTCATTGCATGTGGTCACACTTCATTTGATCTCTTCGTTAACTTCCAGTTTGATTTGGTTACTTTTATTTTTACATCCAGAAATACCAAATTCATGCGAGCAATGTCAACATAGTTGTAGTTAAAAGAGGTTACTCAACTTCAGCATTTTTTTTTTTTTACATTCTACTTTTTTTCCCCGTAATAAAAATAAAATGTTTCAGGTTCTTGAGTGTTTCATCAAGATGCGTTGTTTTGCTGTGAAGTGTAGTTAGTTCATTGACGTTCAGTGTTCTTTACCCTTCAGAAAGCTTCAGAATTTCTAAGTTAAACTACATACCTTAAAAATCATGTTTCATACAACATTAGAAATTGAGCACATCGTTCCTAATTCTTTATTCAAACTTGAATGTAGCTGCTCTTGCTGGAAGGCAGATATACTCAGAAAGCTCAGAGTTAAGTATAGCTTTTTATTTCACCATTTTTAATTAAAAATGGGCAAGAATTATTTGTAGTGTATTCTTTTACAGGCAGGAAGTGCCTGGAAGTGGTTCTGGCCATCCTGTGCTTTCATTCTGGAGACCTGTCCCCTAGTCTATGTTCATAGTTTGGAGGAGAAAAGTAGTGATTTCTTTCCAAATTCCTCATCAGTTAATTCAGAGTTGAGTAGCAGGTTACTGAGCTAAATTGAAGAAAATGTTTTTTTGGGTGTTTGTCATGGTTTAACCCCAGCCAGCTGAAACCAGGACAGTGTTTTTGCATCTGCTGAAAAGTCTACATCTATGAAAAGCTGGGCTCTTCCTAAAACCACAGGAATGAGGGAAGTTGTTGGCTAAGCAATCTTGTCGCAGGTGCTTGTTTGTCTATAAAACTTTGCAGCCGTATCAACTTATACTTGCTTTAGTGATTTATGGTAGTAATAGTCTGGTAGAGGCTGTCATAGTTTCACACTTTAAAAAGAAGCTTATGTAGAACTGAAAGAATACAATGTCTTACTTCCCTCCGCCCTAAGCATTTACTATAGTGGCTAAAAAGCGGTGGCCAGAGTATGATTATTTAACTATTAAGGCCGTAAACACAATTAGAGAAAGCCAGGTATTCTCTGCCTTTCCTCGCTATTGCAGAGTCTTAGGATAGCTTAGTAATGGCAGCAGTTGGGTCGGGTTGTCCTGTGTCAGCTGGGTGAGGAGTGCATGTTTGCCAGCCTCTGCCAGCAGCGTCAGCAGGCACCGACATTCTGGGCTGCTGCGCTATTCCTAAGGATACTTTACCTGCCTGCACTTTAAACGACAGTTAGTGCTTTGATGTTTGATACTAAATGATCATTCTTTCTGCCATTAAGATGATCTTTAGTTTTAACTCTGTGAAAAATGGGTATATTATTGCTTATCTGAAAGACTTATTAATTTTATAACTAACTTTAGACTTTCACCGGTGACTCTGGATCGTCAGTGCCATAAAAACAGTGAAGACTTGAGTCAAAGTATTGTGTTAAACTGAGCAGCTTTTTCCATGTGTCTGAGCAGTTTCCATGTGTAATTAAATTATTTCATTACAGTGCTGTTCTGCAGGGTTTCTGTTCAGCTGCATGCTATTTGCTTAATGTGTTTTAAGAAAAATTAATAATGAAAAACAAACAAAACCCACAAAACAAACCCAAGAAGCCTTTCAGTAAAGGGAGGGAGGGATGGGGAGAACTGTACCTTATTCTGTGCCATGTGGAGATGTAAATTCTGCATCACATCATTGTTATGCTTCTCTGGTCTAAGCTATCTTTTGTAGGTAAATATCTGAAGAACATATGGATAGGGCTTTTAAGTCATTTGTAGCCAAAAGCTTTTTGAAGGATGCCAAAAGCTGGTGGACTTGAAGTTAACACCATCTCAAATGTAGATTCATCTTGAGGGGTTGTGGGTTTGGGTTTGGTGTTTTTTTTTTTTTTTTTTTTGTCTTGTGCATGTTGGTGCTCTTCTGACATCTTTAGGACCCTAAAATCATAGATAGAAAATGCAAAATGTGAAGGTAGCCTGAAAGAGAATCTTGCACGGCAGCAAATATGCTGTTTGCACTGAGTTTTCCTGTAGTTCTTGAACAGAAGAACATTGTTTTAGACGTACACGGAGCTGATGGTGTTTTATGCAGTGTTACACTGCTGCCACAATACAGTTATTTGTTGAATAACTGTGGAAATGAACTGACCCACTGCGCTGCAGTAGCTGTGGTTTGCCCCTTATGTGCTGCAGTAAGATGGAATTGATGCATTGTGGCAGCTTTGTTAGTCAAAACTAGATGAGATCACGCAAAAATGTGTTAAAAAGGCTTGCAACCAGCCTATGCGCGTCTGGGACTATACTGATGCTTGTTTTATGAAGGTGTACTGTAAATTTGTTTGAAATCTAAGTTAGCATTACTTACCATCTCCCTTACATCCCTGGCTTCAATGTAGAGCTTCCTTTGCTGCTGTTTGAAAATAGCAACTGGGAAGGAGGATACTTTGCACTATTTCTTAGCATCCCTGCACCAGTGACGCAGCCTATCCTGATTTATATGGTGATCATTGCTGTTTAAATTAGGTACCGCAGATCTGTAGCAAAAGCTGAAAGCTGACCTCTTTCCTGGGAATTTCTGGGGCCTCACTGAAGACTGCATGGTCAGGTTCCTGAATCCGAAGTGAGGAAGTAGGAGTAATTCAGCAGTCTGCGTGAAATGACAAATGCGCAGTATTGTTCTGAATGCTGTCTTTCCTCTCTAGAGGACAGCATCTTTTGAACCATAAAGTTTCCTGGGGAAGAGAAATATTGCCATATAAATAAGCATCCTGACTGACATTGTACCAAGGAAAGCTTGCTGATTTCCAGTGTTGATCTTAAAAGGTTTTTTCCAATGATCTTGCTTAAAACAACCTATCAAAATATACCCATTGTTTAACCAAATCTGGTGCAGAAGCTATCTCTGCAAGGAAAAAGGAAATCTAAAATATATGCTCATGCGAATGCACCACAAGTTCCTGTTGGCCTAGGATTAAGAAAAATCTGACTGCACCTCTAAAAATAATTATTGCCTTGCCTACAGCAAATTGAATTCAAACTTAATGTTGTACTTCTAGTGAGCTTGTCTTCTGGGTGTTCAAGGTATGTAGGTGTAGGTTGTTTTTTTTCCTCTTTCTTTTGGGGGATTTTTTTTTTTTGCATTCTGCTCTTATGCTCTAATTGCTAAATCTTCTAATATTATCTTAATTAAGATCTTAAGTCCTTTCTGCCGCCTCTAGGTTGCTTTGGGTGACAAACCACTTCCAGAGACAGGAAATTTAACTTTGATAATGGATTGAGTAAGACCTTTTTCAGCTTTGTATAATCTCTCAAAAGACTTTTTAGAAACATTTTGCTTAGGACTTCTCTGCTGTTCGGTGGCAGGTGGGGACACGGAGAGAACTTGGCAGGGAGGTTTACAGGGACATAGGATTTAACATTGTAGAAAGAAAAGCCAATATTTCTGATTGAAGTACTGGCACAAAGGGCAGAGGGAGAATAACTAATCCTACTAACGAATTTTCATGGGTAATTTATATATAAATATAAATGATTAGTCATCAGTTAAAAGTTAATGACTCCAGCACCGCTCTTGGGAGGTATTACACCTGCAGCTTGCTCAGCAGTTGCAATTCCAGGATTGGTAACCCTGTTCTCCAGCTCCTCCTTACAGCATCACAAGAGTGGCTGATGGGCCTCCAATTCCTCCTTGGCGGAGAGAAGTACCAGGGGTTGTCTAGAGTGGGAAGTACCTCGTCAAGTCTTCTGCAAAGCAAATTGGTAATAGAATGTGTGTATACTTTTAAACTGAAAAGACACTTGCCTATCTAACTCCTGTTACTTGGAAACTTTTGTAGTAATAAATTGGGACTGCATTTAAAGCGCAAGTTAGAGAACTTTGCAGCTTCCTTGTAGTCCTAGGGCTGTACATAAAGGAGTACTCTCTGATCAGAATGAATTTGAGTTACTGCTCCTGGAAGGGCTGTACAGCTAAACTTGTATGGTATCACACATATTTTCTTGGATGTAAATGTCTCTGAATAATATCCATGCTAGTTGCAAAGAACACACAGGCTTTTTTTTTTTTTTTTTTCTTACTTTGCACAGGAAGGCATTCTCTGTGATTCCTGCAGTTTGGTGTAAATATTCTACATGTTCTGCCAAAGAGGTTCTGGTTCTCAAAGCAAACAGATTTTTGATACTACTTCACATGTGGAGATGTTACCTAGTTGTTAATCAAGGCGTATGTGATGTATCAGTGATACAGGAATCTTGTTTGACCATGCAGATGCCATAATTTAATGCTTACCTGCATGGATGACCTGTGACAGTATTTGTGGTTAAGCAACTGTATACAAGTTTAATGGCTTAATTGCTAATTGTAATTATATTACAATTTTTAACTGCTGATGCACATAGAAAAGATGGTTCTGAATACGAAAGTGCTTGTGGACCAAAATAGTGACTTTCTGACAACTTGTGAATGACTTTAACAAATGCCTCGCAGCAGATGTAATCCAGGATATACCAGTGCCATTTGCTTTTTATGTAATGTTGCCTATTTTCTTCCTGAATCTCTGCGTGTGCTATATAAGAAGATAAAAATGCAGAAACATGAGCATCGCTTTTAGAATTGCTAGGTGTGCTTGCATATTTAAAACAGATTTTCTTGGTAAAAAGATTACTAGGGCAGCACTAGTATAACAGCAGTTGAAAATACTGGGTTTTAATGTCAGTCTCTCGGAATTCCCAGGAATGGCATGTCTGGCTTCCCTCATACAGTTGGCTTTTGGATGAAGTGTCTGGTGGAGACTTTGAGTATTCTTGCTCAAATTCTCAGAGCTGTTAGGGGCATTGTGTTGTGTGCAGCTCTAAGCCTGAAACAACAGGCTGAGCAAATGCTGATATTGGGAAGATTCCACCTGGAAATAGGGATCTTTCCCCACCCTTTGCTTTTGCAGTGAAGTCAGTCAGCTGAGAGCATTGCAGGTAACCAGGCTGTGATGTATGATGTGGTTATTTTCAGCAGGAACAGTGATGATCCTGCCAGGCACTAGCCAAGATGCAGTGTGCTATATACTGCCCATTTGGAAGTAGGCTTTTTTAATTGCTCTGTTGCCACACAGTGGAAATACCTGCAGTGCTTTTGCTGTGGTGGTGTGATGCTGGAGCTCTGAAAATGTGAAGACTAAAAGGGGGGGGGAACACCAACCCAAAATGCAACCCTAAAGAACTCTGCCTCTGCAATCTTTCTGCTCTTATCAAGATCTTGGGAGGAGGAAAAAAGCTTATCTTTTTGTCTTCTGATAGTCCACGAACCATTGTCCAGTGCAGAGCAGGAGCAGTGAGAACCAGATGGCAAAGAGCATGCTTCCAGTTCCCTCTGGCTGCCCCAAAGTAGTGCAAGCATCAAGATGTTGTATATAGCATGATGCAGTGTATCTGTTCTCTCAGCCCTGCCTTGCCATCAAAGGCTCCCTTCTTTCCGTGCACTTGGTCAGGTAGAGCTTTTTAATGCCTCTTCCTATAAGGCCTTTCTGCCATTACCTCATCAGGGGGATTCAGGGGGATCTGAAGGTGCCAGAGCACTGGAACAGGCTGCCCAGAGAGGTTGTGGAGTATCCTTCTCTGGAGACATTCCAAACCCGCCTGGCTGTGTTCCTGTCCAACCTGCTCTAGGTGACCCTGCTCTGGTGGGGGGGTTGGACTAGGTGATCTCCAGAGGTCCCTTCTAACCACTGTCATTCTGTGATTCTTCTGACTTCCCTCCTCGTCCCTCGCTTGTTTTGCCCCTTTCTCTTCTATCCTCCCCAGTTGCTATTGAGTTCCCAATAGCAAGTGCTCAGACCAGTCCTGTTTGCTGCTTGTAAGAGACATAAAACTTACCACTTTTGAAAAACGCTTATTCCACCCCCTAACTTCAACTAAGCCAGAGGCTCTTGTTTCACATCCAATACCTGCAATCAGAATGTTCCTTTTCCACTTTCACTCTGGCTCCAGCCCAAGCAGCATGCTGGAAAACGAGGGGTTATTTCAGTAGCTGTGGAAGATCTTGGTTTCTTGACTCCTGGCTGTCTTAAGAAACCTCTGCTGCAATTTCACAATGTTGTACCACAAATTAATTAAGAAATCAAGCATGCTCTTAGCACAACTGCATCTTAGAGTGGTCCTAAGCATTACACAGAAAATGCATGTCATGTTCCCCCTTCTTGCAGAACCTTTGGTGTCCTAGCTTTCTACCCAGGCTATAAAGGTAGACGTGGATTAGAATTATAATGCAGAAAAATAAATCTTCCAGAGCCCTTTTACTAGGTCATCCCTAAGACATAATAGTTTTTACATGTAAGAATATTTTTAGGTTCTTTTGCCCTTGCTTTAATTTTGTCTTTTAATGGGAAAGCTTGAAGAGGTTTTGTGAACTGGGACATGGTTTGGAGGTGTTTATGCATATTAGTTCTCCTCTCCTTTTTAGTACTGCTAGCAAAATATCTTGAAAATACTTGGAAATTAAGGACTGAATACCTTCTATATATCAAGAAATGACATTGCACGCCCTGTAACAAGAACCCTCCCCCTCTTTTCAGGGCTGTATTCAAAGCACACCATTCACAAAGCACTTGCTACACAGTGCATCTTGTGCCTATTGGGTACTTGAAGCATAAAGGCCCAGTATCTACTCTGGCACAAAACCCTTTTCTGTTGTTATTTAGTTTAAAACTATCAAAAGAATGATGCTTATCAGAAGTTTACTTGTGTCAAGAATAAATGAATCTGTATTTAGATTATTTATCTTTTTTAGTAGCAATTAATTTAAACTAACCCTGCCTCTTTTTGCTCTTTCATATGCTGTTTCAAACAAACTTTCAGTATTTAGCTTTCCTGTTTCACAATGTAAGGATTAAAATGTTGCTTGCTTTTATCAAGGGCGTTATCTTGGTTTTGTCAGTGTAGGAGCTGACATAGCACGTTGTGCCCACATTTCTACAGCCAACTGTATCTGAACAGAGGTGTGGATTCTGCTGCTTAAAAGCTGAAGTGAAATCTAAATCCTTTCCGAACAAAACCTGCTTCATTCTGTGCTTTATCTGTTACTGGCACTGGAGCAGAATGCTGTAAGAAAAATGTTTTGACTTGAAAAGGTTCACAGGAAAACATCGCTCTGTTGCTAAATCTGTGACTGAGGTCAGTTGCAGTGATATTTTAGTTGTAGTCTGTACAGCAGAACACAATTAGCCAAACAGTTTGGTAGAATAAGTACTGGATTAATATCTCAGCCATAGCTTGAAACTGGCTAGCATCAGATGCCCTGAAATACAAATATTCCATGTAGTGCTCCCCTCAGACTGTGTACAAAAATAGTCCCTGTCCTAGTAGAGCTGGAAATGGCTGCTGCATAAATGTGCCCAGCAAGGAGAGAGCAGAAAGTATTCTTGTTACTTATGCTCTCATTGGGATAATCTGGCAAAGATGTCCTCTTCTTAGAAAAATATAATTATCTCTTGGCCGCAGGAGAACACTAGGTCACCCTGCAGTAGAAGTTAAGGTGTCCTAGAAAGCTTTCCCTCTTGCTTGCTTTCTCTCTCTATCAGAACCTTACAGGAGAAGTGGGCCAGCTGCAGGGTGCTGCCTGGCTGTACCCTCTTCCCCTGCAAGGTTCTGCTTTGGCTCGCTGTCTGCTGGTAGATGGCAGTGAAAAACGAAGTGCTGACAGATGGACACTGCGTGGGGTTTCAAGTTTAAGCTGATGAATCCTATTTCTTCTTTTCCTAATGAGGGTAATTTTTGGTTGCTTTTGAGAGCCCATCAGGGCCAGATTTGGGACAGTCGCATTGCCACCTTAAATCCGTCTCTTGTGCTCTACTCTGCTGGCCTTCCATTTTCATTAGGTTGGACGCGATCTCTGTATATCATCCTCAAGTAAGCAAAAACCGCAGGGAAGTCATTGTCCTTACCTAGCTCCTGCCTAAAAGAGAACTTTCCAAGCCTAGCAAGGAAGAGATGACACTTTTCAGTAGATCATGAGATGAAATTCACTTCTTGTTGAACCACCGTCTTTTGGAATAAATGTTATATTCCTCTTTGAGGCTGCAGACAGTGGATTGAAAGGACATTGCAGGTGCACATTGGTGCTTAGTACCTTGAAGGTGTAATGCAGCACACTCAACCCTAAGTTTTCAAGCTGAAGGTCCCCAAGCAGAAAAAAAATCAGTTTTAATTTCCTCCAAGTATTATTGCCCCTTATAGGCACAAGTAGTATGTGACGTTCTTTCCTTTCCAGCTTATTTCAGTTTCTGCACCCGACAGCTTCTTTTTATACAATACCAGATAATTGTTATGATCTGGTGTCTTCATTCAGTGCATGGTTTTTGTCTCTCAAAATATTTTCAAGATACATTTTAGGTGTCAGTTTTCTTAAAGATAAATAAAACCCTTAGCGCCTTGTTCTTACATATCATGGTTATGGTTAGCATCAACTTGCAGTCAGCTGGCATTTGTCTAGCTTCATGCATTGATCTTGCTATATGGTCACATATATTGAATATTGTTAGCAAAGCTGTTACTTGCCTGTGTGGGTACTTACAGGCTTTGATCCAGTACTTCCTTCACCTTCTTCCTTATGGGATGATACAGTCGTAGTATTTTTCTTAGGTAACGAGAAAAAAAGAGAACGTGCTTAACACATTAAAATATTTTAAAATGGCATAACATCCTTAAGGGTTCTGCCAGAAGTCATGGAGTTAGTTTTAATTTCTGGTGGCTAGTATCTCTGCCAAGGAACTGTTCTCTGCATCCTCTGCAGCAGTGTCTAGCATGGAGGATTGGTTCAGCTCATTGGTGCATACTGACAGCTCTGGCTGTTGCTGAGTTGGAGCAAATCATGCATTAGAAAATACAGCTAAGAGTTAATAATTCTGTAAGCAGCAAGTGCACATTTCTTTACATGGCAAATGGTCAGAACTTCTGCAAAGCTCAGGCACATGTTGGAAATCCTGTTTGAATTTACATAGGCATTTTGAGAAGGTCCTGGGTTGATCAGCCTCTCCTGGTGGTGTCTTTTCAGGTGAATACACAAGTACTAAGGAACACTGTAGCTTAAGTATTCTTACAACCATGATTTTTCTGTTGTTCAGAAGCTTATTTTAATTCTGCCTCTAACAGCATTATCAATCAGCTGCATTACGGTCCGAAAAAAATCTTGCAGCATTAAGGCGTGGGATGCTTTCTGCTTTTGAAAAGTCCTTGCCTTTGAAATATGATAAATCCTTTAGCACTTAAACTTGCCGAATACTTTCCCAAAGAGTTGTGATGTAATTTTTGGGAAGAGCAGGTTTGGCTGATGATGTCCTGTTGCACGAGATGTTTTGCTTGTTTTTGTTCACTGTGACTGATGACAACTGTGAAATTTGCTTAATTCTTTCAGCTTGCAGCTGGAGATAAGCTGTCACAAATCTGTGCTCCCTCTCTGTACCTGTCTGTAGGGGTTGCACTAGTGGTAAAGGGAACTCTCCTTGAATAGACCCTTATAATAAATTCAGTGCCTGGGGGTCTCTTCCTGGAGCACTCAGATTGGACTTTGACTGGATTAACAGATCAGTGTCCTGCCATCACACAGCAGGCCACGTGTGACATAATTAGCAAGCTAGAAAGCGAATGGGCTTTAAAGGTGGTCACTACGGCACCAAAGCCATCTGCTTAAGTGAAGGTTCAGCTCAGGCAGTCCGTTGATCCATCGTAATCTCTCGTGAGGTGTTAGGCTGCAACGGGCTGCTGTGACAGACATGGCAAATGGCAGTGACGTTATTTATAGATAAATTAATTCAGAAGACCCTCTGTTGATATTCAGGGCTGTGTTTTTCATGCGGTTGCCCAGCTTCACCTGCAACCCTCTTTAGAATATATGTATTCGTGGGTAGGCTGAACGGAATGGTCTTTTGGGGGGATTTTGACTTCTGCTGCATTACAGATACCCAGCGGTACCCAGGAGTAGTGTGGCTGTAAGGCATAACAAGCGTTAAGTGTAACAAGTTACAGCATGTTTGTGGACCAAATCTAAAATCTTGCTGCAAGGAAGAATACCTTGATTCAGCTTTCAGAAATTCATGTTAAGACAGCATCAGTTCAGAGTCCTGATGCGATGGGCAAGTTGTAACTAGACTCTCTGACAGCTCTATTTCAAAGCTGAAGGTACTGCAGAGCCGCAGGGACCTCCTGAGCGATGGGGAGGGAGATGTGGATGTTTCTCAGCTGGGGAACAGCTGGGCCATCTTAGTTTTGTAGGTTTGTGGTAGATAATGCAAGCTTGATGTTGCAATTTCTCCCTTGTCCCTCAATTTGTCTGTCAAACCAAGCCTGAAGGACGTTCTTGCAGATCTTTTGTTGAGATGCTACTCAGAGAGACATGGGAATCACAATTTTTCTTCTATAAGATGGGCTCAGTGTGGGAAAGTCAACAGCTTTCAGGGAACTTGTTGCTTATTTTCTGTTCAGATTCTCAGAGCTTGAAATGAACTCTCGCTTTAATGAGCAGCTTGTAAACCGAGTGTGTTTTGTTTTTGTTTCATAGCTACTCCTGACATCACTGGCCACAAGCGAAGCGAAAATAAAAATGAGGGGCAGGAGGCACTCATGTACTGCAAGTCTGTGGGCTTCCCGCATCCCGAGTGGGTGTGGCGGAAGAAGGTCAATGGAGTATTTGAGGTAAGAAAACTGGGGTGTCAGGTATTTATTAACCTGCCAAAACCCCCAGTAAGGAAGGAATCGAGCACCTTGGTTTTAGGGATATATTATTTAGGGTGCCTTAAAACTTGGAGCTCCAACTGAGTTCCTCAAAAGTCTGATACATTAGTGCATAAAGCTGAAAAGTAACAAAGTGAGTGAAGTTCAGCAGCAGTGAGTATTAAATGGGTATTTATATTGCTGCTGTGTGAACAGAGTTGCTCATTGCGTTACTGCTGTGTAAAGTTGTGAGCTGTCCAGGAAGATATGACGTTCAAGGTATCTGCCATGAATTGCAAGATAAGAGTTATGAAATACAATTTAAAAATATGTTTGGCTATAAATTTCTCAGTGTCTTTTCCAGTTTTACTGGTTGAGCTCACAAGGCTTAATATGAGGATGTGACAGTGATACCTATTAGTGTTTAAGAGATCATATTTTTTCCACGTGGCAACTGATCTTCTGAGCAAAACAATTTGACCAGCAATTGGAATAGCAGAAGAGAAGCTGGAGGTTGCTAAATTCTTAGCACACCTATTTGTACATTGTTGTATGATCTGCCAGAGATGTAGCAATTTGATTGCTAGATGAAGAAAAAATGTTGAGCAAGTAACAGCATGGGTTCATTGTTCACTGTTAGGTGCGAGCTTCAATTTTTATGGGACAGTGTTTTTATGAGTGACTTACGAAGTGCTGGGAGTCATTAGAGTCCTCTGTGGTGGTGGGCAGATTTCCCTTCACACTGTCTTTCTGCTGAAGTTATTTGATAAATTCATCCATGATTAACTTTCAGGAAGATCAAACATCTGTACTTTGTGAAAGTATTGCCCTTTTTTAATTCTTAAAACGTAAGCAACCCTGGAAGTCTCCTTTTAAAATGTAGAAAGAATATGGTGCCTTGAATTCCAGCTTCTGTAAATATTCCTGAAGTCCGTGGCTTAGGCGGCCCTAACCACAAATTTGTGAGCAGTGCATGTTTCTTTTAAAAACAGCAAAGGCAAAATTTTATTAGAGCGGTCATACCTTAAATAGTTAGAAAATGCTATCTAATGCCATCGAGAATAATCTTAACTAGTGCTACTTTTTCTTTTTTCCTCTTCTACATGGAAATTGTTTTGTCCCCTGCTAGGAAATGTATTCTCTCTCCTGATAACTTGTGTAATCTGTTTCACATTACTGCTGTAAACTGGTGAGTGGAGTGTAGCAGTTTCTCTTGAAGCAAAAGGCTGAGAACGCGTAGCTTACATGATCACAACCACTGGCATTTCATGGCTGATACTGTTAAAGTAGGATGAAAATACAGGTTGTCATTTAAGATGGTATTTTTTGTTGTTTTGAAGCACTTTAGTGCTCAAAATCTCACGTAGTGAGAGATACAGAATACACAGTAGTAGTTGGCTTTTCTGTTGTGTTAAGGAACCAGCCTCTTTACAAGAATCCCTCAAATCTCTTCTAGTTTCCATGACACAGAAATGAAAAGGCACCAGAACTTACTAAAGCTCCTGCTCTTTTCCTTTTCCACCTTTCTCATCAGGACATCAACAACTCCTCTGGAAGATTCTTTATTTCAAATAAAGACAACTACACTGAGCTCAGCATCACAAACCTACAGATAAACGAGGATCCTGGCGAGTACCAGTGCAATGCAACCAACCAGGTCGGCTCTGTCTCAGTCACAACCATCCTCCGTGTCCGCAGTCACTTGGCTCCCCTCTGGCCCTTTTTGGGGATCTTGGCAGAAATTGTTATCCTCGTTGTCATCATAGTTATTTATGAGAAAAGGAAGCGGCCAGATGAAGTCCCAGACGGTAAGTGTGCTCAAAGCCACTTGTAAGGAGGGAAACAAAAAACCCAAAAAGCAGAGTGAACTTGTGGAAGCAGAACAGAGTGGGGCTTTGTGTCAGGAAGGATCAACAGCACAGGCTGTTCAGCTCTGAGCTCTCTGCTTTCTCATCTGTTCATTCTGCAAACATTAAGCCCAGCAAGTGCAGAGGGTCCATCCGAGTGCTGTGTGAAGTCCTAATGCTGCATTCCCCACTCTCAGACTATGGGGTGGGAGGGCAGTTACTTCAATATCTTTAAAGCTTCTGTTACACAAGGTGGGTCTAGTGCTCCCCATCTCTTTCCTGCTGTAGTACCCCTGAGAAATCCTGCACGTCAGCCCTGAGGAGCGTAGGGCCGCACAGGGCCCTCTCATCCCCAATGGCACTCCCTCTTCCATGTGACATCTGGAATAGACACTGGGCAGGTTTTGTAAGAAAACATTACACTTAAAGGGATTGGGATGACAGAGATGCTGCAGAAATAAAACATGTTTTCAGTGTTAAAAGGACTCTCATTTTGGATGTAACTGAATTTGTATTTAAGGAATGCTCTGGAAACTATATCTAATTGTAATAGCCACTGAGTTATATTTTCTAAAGATTAGGTGTTTATTATCAGGTTTAATGGTAGCACTAACTAGTTACCCTGTGTTTGGTACACAAAAAAACAGTAACTGTTTCATTTTTTAGCTGCTTCTGCATACCTTCATCTCTTAAAGATGGGGGAAGAGGCAGTTTGAGGCTAAAATGAGTACTTGAAAGAATCACATCAAGAAATAGGCTTTAATGTGAGACCTAGCTGCTTAGTACAGTGTTTATCAAGAAAACCTGTCCAAGGAATCCTTGTGAGAAGTTGCTGCTATGCCATCGTGCTGTAGGAACATGATGCATCCAAGTAATGGAGCAGGTGCCGTAGAGTATGTGGAGGGAAACATGCTGAATCAGTACGGGAAGCCCTGAATCGTTAGTATCTTCCTGGATTGGATGAGCCCTCTAGCATGGTAGATAACTTCCCAAGGCGGCTGTGTTGCAGCTTGTGCAGCAATGACTGGTTGTTGTCGAGCTGCACAAGGCATCAATAACAATGCAGCATGACGTTGGCCTTCTGGGATGAAACCATAGGTGCTGATCTGCTGGTGACGTTTGGGCAAAACCAACTTCATGGTTCCTGAACTATGTTTCAGAGAATGGAAAAAATAAAAATAAATCTTAAGAAACGGATAATAAGTGTTCATACTTAGAGAATGGCTGAGGCTTGGGTCACTTCCATAGCAGATGAAAACTGTCTTAAGTAGTGCATACCTAGCTTCTGACGTTAACCACTCGAGTAGCACTTACTAACTGCTTACAGAGCATGCATTGAGACTGGTCTAGGTGTGTATCCAACACAATTTAAACTGCCTAGTGCATGTTCCTCTGCATAACTAACAGCTTCACAGTTGCTAAGGGGTTTCTACTGCCAGCAGTCTGTCCTCAAAGCAGCTCTCAACCAGCCCAGAAAACTTTGAAAAAGACAATTTGAATGTTCTCTTGCGCTTCTCCCATATTGCTGTGCCACATTGATCTAACTTCAATGTTGGGATGGCTGGAGAGAATCTCACCTCTATGTTGATGGCTGTTCGTAGTTCCCTGCATTTCAGGCTGTATCTCGAAGTTTCACAAGGACTGAAACAAGATTATCAGATTGTAACTTGATATGAAAATATTCATTGCAAACAGCCTCAAATGCACTTAATACAATAGAAATTGACTCTGACTTGACCAGATCGCAATGCAACCACTATATTAGTGCAATTAAGTACATGTTGGAGGTGAAGAGTTCACTAGCTGTTTGTTTCAGAGGCTGAAGTTTTCCTGGCTGGTCTGGCCGCTCTGCAGATGCCTGAGGGATCCAGGCTCATCATCTCTGATGGAGGTGTCCAAGATGATGAGCCAAGTAACTGAGGTTAATAAATTTGCTTGCTCGGTCTGCTATTATTTTAAAGGCAGCCAAGCTTGAGTCCTGGAGAATGGTGCACCTCTGTGGTGGACAAATGTTTTCTGTGTCCACTTTCTTGGAGGACAAAATCCGTATCACAGTCAATATCTGTGTATTAGGTTTGCCTGGATGAAGAGACACAATCGGCATAACATCTTTTCAACTAAAGGCCAACTTGAGTCCTACATTCCCTTGGATACTCTTGTATTTTCTGTAATGGCGTTTGAAGCTTTCCGTGATATCGTGGTAGGAAACACGTATTAGCAGGGGCATTTTACAAACGTATATGTGAGAAATCTTTGATACTCTGCTGATTTCCACACTTGGATGTTTTACTTATTCTTAATTTTATTATTTTAAATACATTGTTATGAAATGCCAAAGTTAATGTTTTAATGCAATGGCGTGCTTACCGTTTGGAATTTAAACTCTCTGCTTCCAAAATCATACATCCGCCTCCGCATGCTGCAGTGAGCTGTAGCGGGTAACATCGTTGAGCCTATAGCTGAACCAGCAACTCATGCAGACATTAGTCTAAACACCATATTACTTAATATTTATATTACTTGGCAACAGCAGTGATCTCTTGCAACTATCAGCTAGTTTTCCGATTTCTTTTTTTTTAATACTGGTTTTGATGTGTTAAGCTTTAATGACGAGGGTTGTGGTTGTGCCAGATTTTCATATGGAGCTGCTGCAGCAATAACGATTGAGCTGTTGGTGCCTCCTTGCTAACAGGGGAAAAAACTGGTAGCCTCAAACCAAGGACACCTCATCAGCTGAGTAACCTCACTGCTGGCCTTTCTTGCTGGGATTTGAATTTTGTCCTTGGACCACTCCAAATTTTTCCTTAGAGACGAGGACTCCTTCCTGTTCCCCCACCGTCACCCTTCTCCCCTTCTTCCCATAGCAGAATAACACCAGACCTTCCTTAGTCACCAGATTTCTCTGATCTTCTCCCTTTGCTCTGGAGTAGCAGGCAGAAACAGCCAAAAAACCCAGGCACGTTTGAGGATGGATGGCTGTTTTGCATCTTACTTTGGACAGCTGCCTAGTGGATCCTTATCGTTCAGCTTGGCACATCCTGCTGCAGGCTGGCTGTTCCTGCAGATAAGGTGTCTGCTACCAGTAAACAGCCTGAATGTTGGGATACAAGCTTGTACCTGTAGTCTCTCCACTCTGCAATGCTTCGGGATGGCCTGTGGGGTGCCGTAGATACCACCTTAGGGAGAGGTATCTCCCATGTTCAGTGAGGCTTTTTTTCCCCTTGAGAATCCTGTGATGTGTGCTGGCTAATGCCTGTCCAGCTGAGGGGATCTTGGGAGTGAGGATTTCTGCATAGACGTAGTGCAAAGGTGACTTATTCAGGACACTTTGAGGATTTCTTACAAAGTTTTGGAGAAAAACAGTGATGCTAAACATGGTAACTTCCCCTGTATGCAGAAAACCCAAAGCCTTTCTGGAGCTGAAGGAACTGTTAAATCGACAGTAGACCTGCAGCCTGTGCAGAGCCTGGCTGATACCGGCGTAGGATGAAGTGCAATTAAGCTGCATTTGTCTCGGGTCTTGCTGGGAGCTCTCCCCTCCTGCAATTCCCAGGTGATGTTTCTAAGGGCTGGCTCAGCTAAGCCTGCACAAGTTACAGGCAGCCCTTCAGGGTGTGCTGTGTTCATCCCCTCGGACAAAACCAGCCCAACGGACAAAAACAGCCCAAGTTGAAAGCTGGAGCAGGATTGCTCCAGGCTCCACTAATAACAGCACGCTTAATGTCTTACCTTTCTCAGCTGTACCAGCCTGCCTTCACTGAGGTGCCACCTTCCAGAAACTGCTTGTCTTGCTGCTCTTTTTTGAGAATTGTATTGAACTATCTAGCATTTCCACATCTCCAAAGAATCCTCCGATTCAATGTAGCGTAAGGTAGTGAGCAGATCCTGAGGGTGCCCCCACTCCACCCTGACTGATGAAGAACTGTTTTTAGAAGAACATGATGTTTCTCAGGCAAACCTCAGAAGTATATAACCCTTTGACAAACCAGAACAGTAATTTTGGTGTTTGCATTTGCAGTGCACTTGTATACACACAAGAGGATATTTGTAAGAACTTCATGGAAAAGCGAGTGGTCTTACAGCTGCATCAGCTTAAAAAAAAAAAAAAAGGCTTGAGGGCTGTACCTGTTTGGTGAGTCTAAACAAGGAAGTGCCAGAAAGGACTTTGGATAATTGATGCTCAACAGAAGCACCCAGTTGCTAGTGGGGAATGTGGCTGTTTGGAGAGAAACATCTCTATCCTGGACGGTGTCTGGGATGCTTTCCAGAGCACTTGGGAACTCTACCTGGCCAGCCAAAATAAAGCTGACTGAATTAATTCCCTTTCCCTTTCTCTCATCTTCATGTTCCACTGGCTAAAAACTACCTGTCTCAGCGTGCCAACTACCTCATCTCTTGGTGGAGGGGTAGAGTGACAGATAACCTGGTTAAACTTGGCGCAGTTCTTCTCAATTTACTGTTTAGCTGCGGAGTGAGGCTGCTTGGGTTTCAGAGTTCGGGGGATGAAGGGCTGTGTGTTACAAGACACTTTCCCAATGTATTCACTGGCTTTACAAAAGGTGTTACCTCAGTCTAGAAGTGCTGCCATGCTGGAAGGGCGTGGACAATCCTTTAACTTTGGCATTTCCTGACGGCAGTTTTTTTGCATGGACCTTGCTTTTTGTCTTTAGTTTATTTGCTTTTTATGCCTCGGAACAGGGCTGCTCAGTAGCTCCTTTGCTGATATTTCCTCCTTCACATAAATCAGATTTGGGAGTTTATTTTATTTCTTTTTTTTTTTCCTCCTGCTGCTGTATAGCAGAAAAAGGAACTTTGCACTCATGAAATCTGTAGTTCCACCAGAAATGGTGCAAGGGTGGCATTAGCGGGTGCCCAGTGCAGGTTCTTCCTGTCGTGCCTGTGGATTAGGGGCATTCTCATCCTCTTGGGAGGGGAGGTGACTGCAGTGAGTCCCTCCAGTAACTTGCCCACAGGTGCCAGCCCCCTTATAACCAAATTATGTGCTGGAAGGAGGACGGGAGGGCAGATTGCACTTGAAGTTCTGCATCCTCTCAAAATGAGAGTTTTGACTTGCTTTACACATGGTAAAGCAATATATGGATCGCATACCTTCTCCAGAGAGCAGCTAGGTTTTTGTAAATTCAAGAGTGGGTAAATAACGTGCAGCTTCCAGTGGCTTTTGGTGATGAAAGCTGCATGACTGTGGCATGTCGAGGCCAGAGGTGCTGGCACATCACTGCATGTACGATGGGAAAGGGTTTCAGCAGGGGACTGCGGATGCATTTTGCTCAGAATGCAAGCTGCTTGGGCTTCCCTTGACAATAAAAGGAAGCAAATAGCCTTTTATTCCTCTGTGGTATAGCTTAAGCGGCTTATTTTTGATAGACGTAGCGATCAGCCATTGTGACCTGAATGTAGTACATCAAAGATTCCTAAAGAAAGTGTTTTTTCTGTTGTCGTTGGATCAAATAGCCTAAAATTAGCAAAGACGCTGTTTCAAAGGGTTTGTTCTGGGGTAAGTAGAAAGTAAAAACTTCTTGGCTACATTCCACTATAGGAATGTAAACAGTTTTTACTTTAAAATCCATATTCTACATGATCTTTAGTTCAAAGCTATGAGGTGACTGGGTTATAACATGTCCTTTTTCATTCTTCCCTTCTCATTTCTCAGCTTAATACAATGTTTTTCTGCTCCGGCTCTGCAGAAGCTCCATCCATATCCCCATTCTTTCTAATACTCCTTTTTTTTTTTTCTTGACTTTCCCTGTTCCTGCTATTACTGTAAGTAATTTAAAGAACAAAAATGTTTTCAGCTGAAACAGTTTACCTTGTAACAAGTTAATTTTGGGGTTTTTTTCCTATTACCTGCACCTTTCTCTCCAATGCTTAAAATTCATCAAGGGGAGAAAATTGTCAGGCACATTGTGAGACTGTGTAGCTGTCAACTACACTGAACAGGGAGCATCGTTGTATCACAGTGGTAATCGAATAGCTGGGCTCCTCTGGGCCTTTATATACTAATTTGTTAGATGCTATTACAGGATCAGAATTCCTCCAGTCTAATATAAATAATCATGGCCAGAGAGTCTCCATTGCCGATATGCTTGTGCCTTCATTCCATTTCAGAGTAACTGCTGTGTATTTATTGGTTTGTTTTATGGAGCAAGACCACAGTCTCCATTCCCCGCTTCTTTCCCCCCTCCTCCAAAACATGCCAGTTAACAAAGCTGAAGAGAAGAGTGTTGCTCCCAACCTGACGCGCATCGTGGTGATAAATGCCGCCTTCAAATCTTTGCATGCAACCGAAGCCCTAAGTGGTTCATGCAGGTCATAATGCCTGTGTCCCTGCAAAAAGCCACCTTGTGGGAAAGCATCAGGGCCTGGCATGGCTGTGGACTGCTTTGAGTGCTCGATGTGGAGCCTTCCGAATGGTTTACTCAAAAACTTATAAAAAAACACTTTAATTTTTCCAACTTGGGCAAACACATGTAAATTCTTACAAATGTTCTTCTCAAAAGTTTTCAAGCCACTGTCAAATTTTCTCTTCCCAGAAAGCAAAATCTCAAGCTAGTTGTTAACTATAAGAATTCCCTAGTGGTCTCTGTCAGAGTTCTCACAAATGGCTTTGCAGACCATAGAAGCTGCATTGTAACACAAGTCCCTGAAGCTGTCACAGATGCTGGCTCTTCCTTTTGAGCGTTTGAACAGAAATTGAAGACAAGTTTCACTTGAATAATGTTCTAGTTCACTATTGATCTGCAAAGGCAGGTCTGAGGGTTGCCATGTGCCAGTGTAAGAGCCACTGCTGAAGCTGCTAGTCTCCTCCTCGCTGTGTTGATTTTTCTTTGCAAGTTTTAAAGCACAAGAAGAAGCGCAGAGTCCCTTCGGATCAAAAATTTGAATCGTAGTGCTGGAAGTACCTCTTAGTGTTTCATTTCTAACTGCCACCAGTCGTAAGAGGCTACACAAGATTAATTTGATATTAATAATAAATACAGTAGCTTTCCAAAAGTGGTAAAAGAAGCTGAGTAACATCTAAAATGCCTTCTAAATTAAGGCTGAAACTAAAGGCGGGGGGACACACAGCCCCCTTCTCAGACTGCCAAAGCATGAATTGCGTTCCCGGACAGTTAATACAAGCGGAGGAGCTAAAGCAAATCTATTTGTCACTGTCTTACAATTTTAATGTCCAGATACTTGTGCCTGGAAGGATTGATTACACATGTTACACGATGCATTCAAGACAGCAGCAAGTCTAACCTTTCAGTTTAGAAATGCGCTATTTCAGGGCAGCTCTAAGCAGATAATCACTATACCCACACGAAAGGCTTGGCTGGTTGGGGTTTTTAAAAATCTTGTATTATATAAACAAGGGGGTTTGGGGAGCCTGCAGATCCCCTCCAAATTCAAAAGGAAATTCCTGCAAAAGGAGGGGTTTAGTGCAGTCAATTATAAAATTACAGCTCACCTGGCAGCATTTCAGGAGCAGAATGGAATGAAGCCATGTACTGGGAGGATGCTCTCTATGGCCATTGGTTTTACGTGCTATTAGAGACAATCCATTACTAGAGCAGGTCTTCTGGCATAAAGGCTTTGAGTTATATTGATATTTGTCGGTTACTATGACTTTTTTTTTTTTCCCCCCCTTCAATTGCATCATACCCTTAAAAAAATGGTGGTAAGTGAGAGATCTGCATGCTTTGGAGTTTGTTTAATCTCCGCTTCAGTCTATACAATGCACAAGTCATAATGTTAACACTTTTTCTTGAAACTTCCTCATTCACATTCACAACTAATTTGGATTTCAGTTTGCTGTTTTTAATCTTTATTTAGTCTAATTTTGTACTTATTTTTCTGTTGTTCTGTTGCCCCCTGGTTTGGCTAAGGTTTCGGTCTTTGTCTGTACTGTACTGGGGATGCTTTTCCAGCAGTTAAATGGCTGACCAGGATAGTAACACCCAGAGAAATTTTCCTCAGTCTTATTTTAGGTTATCGATGGGAAAGGGATGAGCGGTGGTGATCCACCGTATAATCTTAAGTATTCCAAGAGGCATTTTTGTTGGATTTTTGTTAGGAAAACACCTGATGGCAGCCTTTATAAATGTGAAGATTTTTTTTTTTTTTAAACACACAAAACTACTTATCTGAAACAGGCATCAATATCTTAACAGAGAAGGAAAAATGGTTATTTTATAGCAAGAGAGCGCTTGAATCTTAATGGTGCAGTTTGGTAATTCTGAAGTCCGGCCAAACAAACTCTCAAAGATGTCGATGGTGCTTGTTAGAAAGCCAAGATCACTGAATCTTAGAGCAGAGTGGCATCGGTAGCAGGGCTGCTCTGGGGGTGGGGGGACTCCGGGCTCTCTGCCTGTCCGAGGCTTTTCCCAGCCAGCACGCGGAATGCGTAGCACAGCCTGCTTTAAAGATCTTTTGTGAATCAAAAGATGCTTGTGGAGGGAAGTTCTAGATTTACTGTGCTTTGTGTTTCAGTACCTGATGTGTCTCTGTATATCTCCACTGTATATACAACAGCACATTGATGTCTGGTTGTTCTTTACTAGTCCTAGTTCTCTCTGTATCTTGTCCGATAGTGTACTGTTGCTGGTAATGGACTTCTGTGGACACTGGTGTGTCGCTAGTGTGTTATTTTGGCTGTAAAGCTCTTGGTTTGTGGTTAGTTCTTTATTTTTTTGAAATATTTTTTTTGTTCCGGTCACTGTCTGTGCTAGCGGTGGCTTTGCCTATCCGTTGCCTTGAAGGTACAGGTGGAGTAATGTCCCCTTTGACCGACATTACTCCTAGCGTGTGCTCATGCGGATGCCTACACTGTTAAGACTGTAGTTTCCATAACTGCTTCATGTGCACTAAGCACCCTTGTGGAATCCTGCTGAGAGTTTCTGAAAGACTTCAGTGAAAAACCCCTCTAGCACGAGGTGGGAACGGCAACTATTGAGTACCAAAACCAGCAGGTCCTGAATTGGTGTGTCCCCCACAAAATACTTCTACATGAGTGTTAACTTTCTGGATTGATTTTTGTACTGCTGTTTAAATGCACTTTTGTCTTCTGTAGTGCAGCTGGGAAGCAAAATAAGGTGTTTTATAATTAAAAAAAAATGTTTAATTGGTCATGAAAGAGCTAATGTGAAATATTACTCATTGGCAGATCTCTTTCCAATTCTTAAATGAGAATATTTTTGCCAAGAGATACAGGCAGAACAATGCTGTCAGTCTTTTGTAGTTGAAGTCTGCAGTGCCTGGAAGTATTACAACACCCTTAACTTTTTTTTGTGTTTTGAGCCCTGTGCTCTATCAGACACACACACGTAATGCCTGCCGCTATCCAAGGACTACATTTGGATACTTGATTCAAGTATTGCACCTTCAGCCTCCTCCTAACCTGGTCTGTTCTAAGCAAACATGGAGAAAAATGGAATATGTAGAGGTTGTGTCATGCAGGGGGGAAAGATGAGTGTATGGTGTATATACTGTTGTGTATATACCAGTGATTGCCTATCAGCAGTCGAAGAATGCCTTTTTTAAAAAAAAAAAAAAAAATCAATGCCAGAAAACAACCAGCAGGATTTTACAACTGAAATGTTAGTTTGTCTTCTCATCTATTTTTTATGAGATTGAACCACTGGAACTTGGGGACAAGATGAGTCTGATCATATTGCAACAATCTGTCCGCTACAGTTGCAGTTCTTCATGACATTCAAAGTGTTAACTAAAACCATTGAAGCAACATACCTGCCATTAAAACTTGACTCCAGAAAAATAACTCCATGAATCTTTGCACTACCAAGTGGAATGGCCTTTAATGCTGTAGATAGATTGGTTTGCTGTTTGCTGTTCAGCTGGGGTACGGCGCAGACTGACTCTTCTTTTTTTTTTTTCCTTTCCTTGTCTTTCCCTGGATTGCATTGGAATTCTTGCTGCAGATGATGAACCAGCTGGGCCAATGTAAGTGCCTTTTAAGGGAAAAAAAAAAAAGTGAGGGTTTATGGGAGCTTGCTGTATGTAGGATTGATATGTGTGACATGACTAATGGTAAGGGACCCTTTGGTTTGTTGTTTGGTAGCACTGGAGTCAAGGAAAGTGGTATCTGCAAGGTCCTGGCTAGAAAAACAAATATTGCTGAAGGAGTTAGAAACGAGTATTTGTGCTGAAGCCACATGCGGTCTCTCTGACTGCCTGGTGTAGCCGACTTGGTAGACTTTTTACAAATATCATAAGCGGGGAAAAAAAACTGCTTCAGCTGTAAAAAGGAAGCGGTAAAACTAAGAAGCAGAATGACAGACGTAGGAGGGGAATTGCACTGGGCAAGAAGGCGGCAAGATACAAAGTGAAGAAGTTGTGTTGTCTTTAGCCACTTAAGAGGAGGAAGAATGAAATGCTGTTTAACTTACTAGGTATAAAGACTTTTTTCCTATGCTTGTGATTGATTTTAGTGCATTTTTTTCTTTTTCTTTCTTTCTCCAGGAAAACCAATTCTACAAACAATCATAAAGATAAAAACTTACGCCAGAGAAACACAAATTAAAAATGCTTATCATGTAAGTATGACTCGCACGCAGCTCGGAAGGGGTCAGGCTAAAGTCCTCCTTTTACCGTAGTGGTTGGGGTGCGGAAATGTAACTTGTTCTGTGCATTGAAAAGTTACTAGCTGCACAGAGGATGGCACGAGCCATCCTGCCATGCTTCAGGGAGCACCGGGGGTATCAAAAGATTTCTTTTATAAAATATGCAGGTAGTTTAATAAGCTGTTGAACTGTACATAATCACTGCTATTGTTAGTAAAAAAAATCCCACCCCAACCTTTCCTCATTCAGTCATTAAAACTGGAAGCTAACCTTGCTTGGGAAGCTTTTTATCTTCATTTAAGACCCAAACGGATGTTAAGCGCTTTGATTGCACGCTGTTATGGCACGTGATGTTGAAAATGCTGCCGGGCATTGACTAGCACCTTTTCTCATTTCTTTTTTAGAGCTTTAAGTTTCTGAGAGACTGATGGCAATATGACCTGCTAAATTTAAGGGTTGGAACTCTTGGTTCTAGAACTCCAGTTCTGTCCTGATTTTTTTCCTTTTTTTTTTTTTTTTTTTTTTTTTTTTTTTTTTTTCTTTTCAAGTGAGCAACAATATGACTGTCTAAAGCATGCCTTATATAGACTCTCCTGTAAGGATGACCTAGCCAGATAAATTTTAATATGCTTCAGTGTAGAAGGTGTAAACTATTTTGGGCTTGATGTGCTGTGAATGTTGCTTTTTTTTTTTTCCTTAATCTATTTAAACATTAGAAGTAGTAAGTCAGTTCACGCATGCGCCATTTTTTACTTCCTGTAGCTGTTAAAATTGGCAAAGCTCTAAAATGCACTGCTGCCATCTAGTGATACTTTTTGTAAAGTACAGCAAAACTTAAAAATATATACAGTATATATTTATATTTTGGGGGAGGGGGAAAACCAAAATACAGTAATTGTGTTTCACTTTTAAGCTGCTGATATTCATTCCTTACTGTATGTCTGAAAGATGAGAGAATTATACTGTTCTGGTACTTAGAGAAGTAATATAAATTGAAATTATCTTAAGGGCTTAACCTATATAGAGAGACTTGGGTGTCCTATAATCAGACTTCAAAAGCTGGAATGGTTTGACATGGTGGTGGAATGCAGTTGAAAACAAAAACAAAACTTCAGTTTATAAATATATATATATATGATTGCTTTTTAAGTGATTTTTTTTTTTTGTTAACTCATGTAAATTCTCAGATCCTTTTGCACTGATGTGTTCAACATATTCTTGTATATTCAATTCAGGCAAACTTTTATAAGTTTCTTTTTTGTTTTGTTTAAATGATGAAATGTTACAGCATGGTGATATTCTATGCAACTAGTTATACTCTTTAGTTTGACACTGTAATTTCTCATGATTTAAAGATTGTAGAAATAGACCTAACAGGGTTCTCATGATGTGCGTAACTGTAGATGCATGAACTTGTGTTCTGTATTTGTTGAAGTGCAATGATGTATAAAAAGTGGATTCACCTGTTTTTAAAAATAAAACACTGACAAAAAAAAACCCCACCAACATGTGAGACTTCAAAATCTTTAATCACACTTAAGCTTGTGCCTCCTGAGTGCTGGGTGTCCTGGAGCATGTATTCCAACAGTAATGAGCTGGTATTTCTCAGCCTTCTGCGAGTTTTTTCAGTTCCTTCTCCACATCTTCCACAAAAGCTGGGAAATTCTGATCCATGAGGCATAAGCGAATGAAGGGCCCCAGCTCTTCTGCGTGCCATGCTGAATGCCGATACACAAGGGGGAGCTCAAACTTCTTTTTCAGCACAGACTGCGAAAGTAAAAAAAACCCAAAGGTGTTGAGCTGGTCTTGGACATAAAAGGTAATGTTACACTGGTTTTGTAACAATGCAGCTACGTCAGAGTTTTCAGTATCAAATAAAGATGCCTCTGGCTTGTTATTAATGCTGTTTGAATCATATCACACATCACTTCAGTATTTAATTTTTTCTCTGATAGCTCACTTCAATTCCAATGTAGCTTTTGTGCGACTTTGAATTCCTTTACAATTATTTAAATCAGAAATGCCAGTTTCCTGGGTAACACTGCTTCCTCGTGGATATCCGCTCTGTGTAAGAGAAAAGGATCCCGTATGAAGCTTAGTATTGCCATTTGAATTGTGTAAGGATAACCAAGAATGCAGTTATAAGCTCTTAATTTAGCAAGATGTCTTTTCAAAGTAAATTATGGGGCTTTTAAAGAGTTAAAACAGCCTTTTCATGCCCATGTAAGCCCCTCCCCCAGCTTTTTCCTTTGGTGGTGGGTGAACTATGTGCATTGTGTCACTTTTCAGTGTAAAACTTGTGGCAGGAGAGTGGAAGATGTACAAGGTCCTGTGCTGGGGTTGAGGCAGCCCTGATGCCCCACAGCACCCATAGGCGATTCTGCTCTCATCCATTAGATGCACTGGAGAAATGCACAAGTCTCACAGACCGGTAGGTTACTGGGCAACTCCAGAGCACTTTTGGTGCTGCTGTTCCTGTGACAACAAGCTGAAGCAGCTCAACTAAAACTTTATATTGTGGTGGGCTGCCAGCTTTCCTGCTGGATGTCAGCCATGTGAAAGAAATAGGAACTTCACCATTCAAAGGCCCTGCTGCAGCCAGGGCTGCTGCTCCTTGTGAACCGTGTTACTCATGCTATGTGTTAATGACTGTTTGTACCAAAATTTTTTCCATTGTTGGGGCTGCAAATGTTCTATAGATCTCACCATTCACTCAGCCTTTAACTTTCTTTACCTGTCTGTACTGAACCCGTTAAAGCTGCAGCATCAGTTACGGGTGCTTTTTGGATACTTTGCATGGGGAGAAGCAGAAGCAAAGAAAACCACTGCAGCGCTACTCTCATGATGAGGTAGGTATGATGTGCAGAGGTGATCCAAGGTGAATGGTGTTATTGCTAGTTGGTCTGTATCTGGCTTTATAAAAAAACTTCAAATGCCTAATTTGGCCTTTTTTTTTTTTTTTAACATGCTGATGTGAGAGGCACAGGCTAAACCAAGCCTCTCTGTCTGGGAAAGGCAGGATTGCTGTTAAGCTCAGTCAGGCCCTAGCTTCTGCTGCTTGAGCCTGAAACAGCACAAAGACAACTGGGAGATGGACTGGGCGTGCTGACAGCCGGGGGCCATAGCTGTGCTTCACTTGCGAGGAGGAAAAAAACCAAACCAACCCTTAATATTTTTGCTAACCTTATTGTTAGTTCACACTGTGGTGTTGCTCTTTTCCTGGGTCATGCCATAGCCTTGACTGAAGACTGTTGAGTATCTTTTAAAAAAAAAAAATCTGCAAGAAAAGGCTTAAAAGCAGCACTTCTGCTAGTGTCCTGAAGTGGCGGAAATGGAGCAAATGAACTCCAGAGTGTTGCAGAGCACCAGCTGTAAAGGGTTTGTTTCTGAAGTTCAACTGGGGAAAAGCTCAGCCCTGACCAAACGTTTTATGGCAAGCCTGTGGGCCAGACCACAGGAGACCCCAGCTCATAGCGCAGTTGCGTTAGGCTGACTAAGAAGCAGAGGGGCAAGTAGAGGAGAAGGCAGGAAACTACTACACCAAGGAGTCTGTCTGCCACAGAATTTGTAATTCAAGTGAGATGGATCAATGTGTACAGCAAATAGAAGTCTCGCTAGCAGAAAGCTTTGTTCAGAAGCAGGTATCATGCACTCGCCTTATACAGGGACCAAAAAATAGCAGGTTTTTAGAAGGCCGTCTTTTCTAATGTTGCTGTTAATTTACATTTCCTAGTATTGCCTCTTAAAGCAGAGACTGGTCACAAAAAATACAGTTGCTAAAGGCAAACTGCCTTTGATCACTCTGGCTTGCTGATGCATTCTCACTGCATTGTACAAGAACAGTAACAAAACCATTGGGAATGGAACAGCAGGGTGTGTAATACAGCTCTCACCACTGAGAGGAGAATACAGGGAACTCTGCTTTCTGAAAACAGGTGTTTAAAATGCTTCTGGGTTTAAGAGATAACAGATTTATAACAGTGAGCATAGGAATTGTCCCTTATACCATTGTTGTGAAGAAACATTGACTTCATCATCCTATCAATATGGAAAAAAGGGTAAGACAGACCCACTGGGAATCCATAGAAGCAACTGCACAAAAACAAGAGGTTGGAAAGAAGAGAGTTTTCTCCTCAATCATCTGGTTCTGTACAGTCCCAAAGTCACAGTAAACAAGCAACAAACTTCCAGTTATTTTTAAACATAGCTTTACCCTGCACTTCTGAGTTAAACTGTCAATTGAATTATGGGATCTTTCGTTGTGGGTCAAGGATGATTGATATGACTGCAGAGGTCACTTTTGCAGTCAGAGTGCCAAAGCCGTTTATTTGGATGAGACCTCTCGGTATTTGTTTGCTGTCAGTGTGTGGTTTGTTCCTGGGCAAATGGAGTAATTGCACCATGAAATACCCGGTTTTGCCACTTAGTTCCTAGCTCCAGATCGTTACACAAGATCCTGTGTTTTGTTGGTATAGATGATGGCATCCTGATGTTCAGTGAAGACATATACCAGATGTTTACAGCACATGAGATAGCTTGCTCTCTCTCCATGCCTGACAGATTCAGTTACAGGATCTAAATACTAGATCTTCTTCTTTTTTTTTTTTTTTTTTACCTGTGCTAGCTGTGTTACAGATCTTCTTTCTCCAAGGCTTGTGCAGGAATCTGGTAGAGGCTCATCTGTCTAGAAAATATCAAATGCAAATAAAGGTTTGTTACCAAGCAGAGTGTGGGTATGTGCAAGAAGGGAAGTAGTTCCATTTTTAGAGAGAAGGGGAAGAGAATGTGCTCAGCTACCTTATGCAGTAAAAAGGCATCTTTTTATGGAACCTGAATGCACATCTGCTCAAGTCTTTAAAAATTAAAGACATGAAATAACAGGGCTGTAGTTAAACTGTCATGTCTCAACTAAGATAACTTTTAAACTACTTACTGCAAGTAACTGAAAAAATGCTGCATATGAATGCTTACCAGGAACATGGTTTTTTTCCTTCCCATGGGTCACATAACTGAAAAGATGGTTTAAGCTGTCAGTTCTATTTTCTGAGCAAGATTTTCAGACTTCGCTTCTGGACCAAGAGCATTATTAACACCAACAGTACGTTGGTGTTCGATAGCATTCTGCCATTAAATAGTTTACCTTTCGTTCTTTGCTTTAGCTTACCAGGAAATGAGCAAAGCCCAAAGTATAGGTAATCCGCTTAAAAGAACAATAAATCTTGAATATCAGCTGTTGAAGGTCCTCCATATGCCTTCCTGGAAACATTGTGAGTCAAATTGGTGGTATTTTCCTTTCCCCCCCCGCCCCCACCCTTCCTCTACCATGCAGAAGTAGGCCTTCCATAGTCCTGTCCTGGAAATGATGTAGCTGAAAACTTTGACATTCCTTCTTCATGCCTCAGTCATGGTCCTGATACTTTTATCATGTGCCCAAGAGCTACTGTGGTTAAGTTAGCTGCAGGGTTGTTTTTTAGAGCTGGTACATGTGATCCTCTGGATAACCAAGAGAGCATATATTTAAGAATCAGTCACCCTCAGAAACACTATCTGCCTTTGCCTTTTCCATTTACCTTAGGTCTTTTTCTTGGAGAGGGGAAACATTGTGTTCCTACCTTGAAATTGCTTTTAAATGTGGTTAAGCTCAAAGTGATACAATTGCATATTTATAATTACCAACACTGCAAAACAGGAGTAGGTAGTAAACACAAAGAGAACAACACAATTCATGGTTACTTAAAAGATTTAGCATGTTTCTTACCCTGTGTAATTTATTTGAAAATCTGTCAGGTGGTTCCCAGGAGTCTTAGCTGAAATCTACACTGATGAAATTGTAGATGTTTTTTTGATAACTATTGAGCTCTCATCCTCTGCCCCCTATCCTTGTTTATTAATCTCAGCAGAAAGCATTTAAGTCTTCCACCAAGCCATACCACCATCTGATTGGGAATTGGTAAATAACACTTGGCTGTAGCATTTGCGGCTGTTCCTTTTAATGGTCGGTGAGTGCCTATGTTTGCCTGAGCCCTGCATAAATAGTTTTCATTTCCAGGCTCCCTAGCTAAGGAAAAGTTCAAACCCTGGAGCAAATCTTTTTTCTGCACCTATAAATCTCATTCCCTAAAACTGCTAATATCATCACATGAAATGTGTATATTAATTTTGGTTATTACTGACCTCAGTGAAGGCATCTGATTGCTCTAAGATAATGTTAACAATAAGCTTGAGGACCTAGAACCATGTTTTTGAGCATGTTTTTGTTCTGCTCACTTTTTTGAGGTACACTAAGAAAATGGAAAGACAACAGCCAGCTTCAGCAGCTGACTTCCTGAGTAACTCTAGCCCTGTTGACTAACTAGGTTTCCCTGCATGTAAACTCAATTTTGGGTTTCCCAAATCCTATTTCATATAGATGCTCACATAGTTAAAAGAAACTTTCTTAAGAAGTGAACCTTGTCATTTACAGATCTAACACTAGTAGTTGATTACTGTTCTATTTTTCTGTCAGTGTGTTCTTGCTTACTTACTAGATGTAGTACTGATGCATTTTCTTCAGTGTCCTTCATTTGATTTTCACCAGTAGCCAGCTGATTGAGACTGTGATAGAGCTGCTGGCTTTGTTCATCAGTTACTTCAACCAGCACATACTCTGCAAGTTTCTGAACGCAATCGCAGCAGTGTTCCAGCATCTGTTCTTTTGAATCTCCACCAAACTGAACACGAAAGATGCGGCATTCATTCTGCTCAGAAACAAAAGAGAAATTAAATTAACTGTGAATCCCCTCAAACTATTTTGATTTAATTAAATTCCTATTTGTTTACAGTTAAGAAGGCGGCGATTAATTTTTGGATCACTGCACCAACTTAAGCACAAAGAAACAAGTTTTCTCTCCTGTATCTTCATTTATCCCAGCAGCTAAACCACAAGAGTATGAGTCCCAGTTTGAAAATCTTACAAAAAAAAAAAAAAGTTAAAAAGCCCAAGGAAATGGTAAGTGAACAGGTTTTTTACAAGTATAACAGGGAAATTCAGTTCTCGTCCATAACAATATGCCAACTCTGAACAGTTATTTGTGACAAAAAAATGAAATGACAATAAAGTAAACATAAGTCAACTGTGGAATCTAAACTAAAAGTTCTGGGAACTGTATGTTCCATTTAGGATTTATGTTACTGTCTGCATCAAACCCAGCCATACCTACCTACCTAGTCTGCCTGTGCATAGCTAAACATACAAATTCAGTTTGGCACTCCAACTGAATGCTGCTGTTCCTTGAATAGATGCTAATACAGTTGACTAGGGAGTGCAAGAAACTCAAATGCATTACTTTAAACAGTGAAATACTAAAAACAAAAAAAAAAAATCTGGATAGAACTGACCCCCAGTATAAGTTGTCAGGCTGTACCATAATAGATAGTTTTAAGTACATGAGGTCCAGCAAACTGCCCTGAAAATGGAGGGCTAGAGAGTCTGTCATGCATGACAAGCTTGTCCTAAGCACATTCAGCTGATGTAAGGCAGATACATATTGAATGCTCTTGTTCAGGGACTGAATTAAGGGGACTTTCAGTTTGATCTCTGAATTTCAAATTTAAAGCACAGTTAAAGTACTAGAAAAGAAGCAAGTTTTCCTTGGACTGACCTAGCTTGAGTCTTCATCTTTCTGAGATTTCAACGTCAAAAGCATTTTTTTAATGACTAGACACGCTGCTAGACTTCTGATTACATGAATACAAGGACATCTTTCACTTTAAAGATTTTTGTCTCCAAGATGAGCCAGCTCTTCGTGACAGCCTGTATGTTTACATGCATGTTATTTTACAATGCTTGTATTGCATAAAATGATTTTTAGGACCTTGTAAGCATAAAAGCTTGTCTCAGTGCCTTTTAAAGGGAAAAAATGTCAAAATAATTCAAACTGTAGCACTCATTTTACTAGTGCCCAGTTACATTTCCTCTAATTAGTTAACTAAGATGTCAACTTAACTGTGTCAGCTTCACATAATCGAGAATTGATTTGTGGATATGCCAGACAGGCGAGTTCTCATTAAAATGACAGAAAGGTAACTTGCATCTTAATTTGAACTCCTTTTGGAGACTTTCAAAGAACCCTTGTTTTAGTTACCCCTACAATCCCTACATCCATTTTCAGTCTGAGCTATTTGTATTGCCCTCTGCTTTTTCATAAGGAATGTTAAATACTTAAGACTGCATTTTATAAACAAAATAGACTTTGTAAATGAAACATTTTTCCTTTATGGAAAGGGAGAGAGCACTCAAATTCAGCTAAGATGACGTCAAGTTTTAGCATAAACTGAGTACCGGGCAGCAGCACCTGAACCATGCAAGAGCTGAAGTGTTAAAGAACCTTGAGGTCACTTGGATCATCGAATTTGCACCTCTTCCCATGCTGGAGCCTGGGGGCGAACTCAATGAAAACAGTATGAAGGGAAGTCACATACTACAAGAACATTAAGAGCATTTGTCTTGCTACTGCTTACAGATTGTTTCACATAACAAAGTTTTTATACATAGAGGCACATCAAAGACTAATGTGAGGTAAGTGATTACTAGAGATGGAGCTGTATAAAGGGCAGTCACAGCCACACAGCTGTTTCTTTCAGCTAAATGTGAGACACAAGCATGCATCTGACAGGTACGGCTTCAGAATTAGACACTCATGTGCTTCACTGAGTAAAACTGCCACTAGTACAGATGAGTTTCAATAGTGATCCGCGACAGGTACCTTCTCTACATGTCTTTTTCCTTTAAGTATATTAACAGTAAGCTTCTCAAAATATAGTTTAGAATCTCATTCTGCTAGCTGAAAGTCCACAACGCCCTATTACAGTAGTTTTTCTTATGAAATTATTAAGTTTCACTATAAATACAATATTAATGACTTACAAAAATACATTAGTTAATGTTCACTCAGTTTCTTCTACAGTACATCGTACCAGTGACTAACCTCCATGTTTCTTTAACATGAATTATTCTATAATTGTAAAGCAGGTAACATGCAGCAAAAAAAGCTAGTATAAGAAAGAAAAAGTAACTGAAACCAGTAAAAAAAAAAAAAGCAATAAAATAAGACTGAGAACAACGAGCACAAGGTAAATCAGAAGTGCTAGTGTAATATTTAGTTGTGCATGCCCTGTGCACTCAGATATAGGAACTGGGTTTTGAAAACCTAGCTTGCTTTCCTCTGCTTAAATGGCTTCTCCTTGACTCTTTCCTTACTTAGGTCTACCAGGGTTGAGACGTAACTCCTTACACAGTATGGCTGGCTTTCTGAATTTTTTAAAATATTTTTGAAGATCAGCGCAGACGCTATATACACTGACAGCATTTAAGGCGTCGCTTCAGCTACAATTTAGGATATAAAATAGAGAAACTGTATGATAGGACCACTGCAGTGCCACTAAATCCAGTTTAAATCATGTGAATTTATGGTAAGTAAACATTTAGATGCACCGAATTTATTTAAAACTATGTTAATATTCCTCCTCTTCTGAACTGTCCCTCAGAGCTTTGTTCAAGCCTCAAAGCAATTGTGATGTTGGATTTCACATTTCTTGTGAGATGCAGCAGAATCCCTTAACACTGTGCTGGGCAACAGGTTCTGTTAACTGTAAAGGAAACTGATTATCTACTGATTAATCAGAACTAATTACTGCAATAGGTTGATAGTCGTCTTCAGTGATACTTCATGTTTTGTAAGAATCTGACAAAAATCAGAGCACAGAAGTGTTTTGGTTTCAGGCAAGCATAACCCATGAATTTAAAACAGTTTAAGATACTTATGCAGTTCCTAGTGCCACCATTAGACTAGGCTTATTCTGAAACAAGATGAGTCCTTATATTTAAAGAGTGTTTATTATGCCTCACATCTGCTTTTATCTTGCAATTAGCAAGGCATTCTCTCCTCTGCAAACCACATTGTTTGGTTTGTAACACCCTGTAAAGAAATATCTATGCGTCTTTCATAAAAGAAATCAGAAGATCAAAATACAACTAAAGAGGAATTTTTACAGTTTTCAGCTATTATGGATATTGCTATTATCTGCAATTACAATAACTCAGTCTGTACCACAGTTCCTGTCGAGGAGAATGCCAGAACATCTCAGAATACTTGAGATGTTTTTATGCCTTATTAGTTCTGTGAACTGCGCCAAGAGTTAAAATGAGGGGCTCATCGTCTTTTTCCAGAATTCCTGTTTCTAACTTAGAAATTAATTCTCTTGTCAAGTAGACAGTTAAACTAGCGGCAGCTGTTTCTGCTGAAACAACAAAGCCTAGAACGTATCAGAGGAGAAGGGAGAGGTCTTACTTTGAAACGGGCTTTGTTTCTGAAAAACCTGGTGAGTTCTCAGTGTAGATGAATCAGAAACTTCTCAGAGTTCACCTAAGAACCAAAAAACTGGCATTTGTACTTAAGTTGGTAACAAGCAAGTGCCATTTAATTATTTAAAGGCTATCCAACCACTTTTCACAGGATCTGAGAGGAAGACCAGAAACCTAGGTCCCTTTCATTGCCTTGAATACCAAATGCCTGAATCACCAGCCTGCCACTACTGTGCCAGGTGTCAGGGGCCACAAAATGGCTGAATAATTGTTTGCTTAGATATTTGTTTGCCAAAGTGAAGTATGACTCATAGGTAGCATGCTTCTGTGCACATAAGAGAATCGCTTCATCTTTTTAATTGTTAGCCATGGCAGATAGATTCTAAAATAAACAGTGGTCTAGCTGTTTTAGCAGCTAACTCTCAGAAAGGAGTCTAAGAGACTTGAATATTGGCAGTTACGAAAGACATTGAGATGATTCAATCCATTCTTGTTTAATATCTAGAGTGAAAAAACCCCTTTTAATTTACATAGACAATTTACAGTATCTCAGAACTTCTTGTTTAATTTATCCAATATTAAGAAATCTCATATAGAACTGTGTTAGCTATTAGAAATATTAAAAGCAACTCAACTTACCTTTGACTGTGCACGAAGCAGCAGGCAGTCTGCTCTTCTTACTATCTTTAACCATTTGTGGGAATCAATTAATGAAAAGCCTTCCTGAAATAAAGCAGAAGACAAACTGCTTGCACAGCAAACATGCAACAGTCAGAAGCACACACCTAAGTTATGTAATTTCATCCCTAATGAAGATTAGTTATCTGCATACATGCAACTCCTGTATCTGTCAAACAATTGCCTATATATAATTTTTACCACACTAGGAATTAAATCTGAATCTGTAGCTCCAGTAACAACACTACGGCAAGGTACATTCTAATTTCCGTGCATATTTTGCATTTATATTGTGCATGTTATGAAAGCCTCCATGAAATGCATAACAAACCAGCTGCAACAGAGAGCTTTAAATTCTTCCGCTTCCCATGAAGTTGCCCGAGAGGGCAGCAGAGGGCAGGCAAACCTGAAGAATGGGACAGAAGTTGGTTTATCAAAGGCCCAGAGAGGCATTTTCTCCAGATGGAATTCAGGTAAACAAGAAGCAGCTTTGATAACTTGATAAAGATGTTTTTATACTCCAGTTGTGTTAACTGTCAGTCTCTTCAAACAAAACAGACTGCTCAGAATTCTGTGAAAATACCCCAGAAAACTGAAATCATCATAGAAAAATTGCAAGGCAATGGACTATGTCTCCCAAGGTACTTCCCACAGAGTGCCACAGAGTCATTAGTTAGCAAAGTCTGGGCAGGGGGGGAAAAACCAAACAAATTTAAGGGTAGGAAAGAAATTACCAACCTGTTTTATCTGAACTCATAATGCTTTCAATGACCATGGCTTTTTGCATAGGCTGCTTTTTATAGGCCTCTTAAGGGTGAAGAACCACAAGTCATATCCATCCTGGACCGCCAGCAGTGTGTGCTTTTGCCAGAGTTACTCTCCATCTTATGCAGGTCCAAGCTGGGAAACCATCTGCCATTCTATTTTGGTGCAAGAAGTCACCTTGGTAGGACCCTGCTCTCTTCATGTGCTGGCACTGGCTTTATAGTCTCATGCAGCAATTGCATGTAGATTTTTAACTGAACTTCTATGAGAGTAATGTCTAGCAAGCATTGAAGAGTTGAACGAAAGGCAAACTGGATCACAGACACACAGTTGATCAGACACCCGCTATGAGAGACTCCAGAGTGTGACATGGCATGCAAGCACCATTCCTCAAAGGTCTGGGGTCAGAGGGAGAAAAGAATTTCATCTCAACACAAAGATTTATTTCTCCTATTTAAAGCTGTAAGTGTTGAACATCTTTTAACACACTTACATTGAAGGGAATAGCCATACCTTCTCAAAACACACAGGCCAGTTCAGAACTGCTCGCTCTGGATGAGCAGCCAGGCTCAGTCCTGCACAACCAAACAGCCTAGGAAGTGATTTTGTGTTGGAGTATGACAGGTGCCTCTGCTTACATGCCTAGTGCCTCGTGCCACAGGGAATTTCTCCACTGCCACTTGGTCTTCCTCTGATTCTACTATCAAGCCCCAAAATGCTGTTAGTGAAGCACCTCTAATACCTCATTCTTTCACTAGGCCACTTTAACTTGTGGCCACTTATGCTTACTCTGCTCATTTCAAACACTTACTGTTTTTGATCCACACCAACTGTGTTTATTTAAATACAGCTGTTCCCGTATTAAGTATTTTTATAGTGTTTTTCCTTTCACTGTAAAATGTAGGTTGAACAAATGTTGTCTCCTTAAAATAATAACTGTATTCAAAGAAATCATAAAAGCCAATGTTTAACTTTCCTACCAATTATTTTATTGATGTTTCCCCGGTTGTCATCCTTTTATATGTCCTGTTTCTGAGGTAAAGCAGGCTGGAAAAAACCCAGCATTTGGAACTTTTATTTGTGTACTCCTAATTATTCAACTCCAACCCCAAAATTTGATTAAATGAAATTTATTTTACTTCAATTGTAATTAACTGAAGAACAACACAACGTATTTCATTTCTTCTTGCACCTTTGGTTGATTGTATATTACCAAGCAGAAACAAATAACTAGAAGTAGCTAAACCAAATAGAAAAACTCAGTGCAGTACTTGAGCAATACAAAACAGACCTGATCTGGCACAAGCAAGCTATCTGAAAAAGGACAGGGAATGTTTTAGACAAACTCAGGGCTGCAGAACTCCATCGTTGAATTGTTTACATCAGTAATTGTCACTGCAGCAAGGATCCTCTAGATTTTCCTCAGTTCTAAGCAGCAAACAAGCCCAATTTTGCACTATCTTAAAGTCTACTCTATTCCTCGTGGCTTTTCCATGTTACCACAGTCAGCATAGGCTGCCTGAATTAAGACAAAATAAGACTATTCTGAACAATGACAATTCTCTCTTTTGTCAACAATGAAATAGTTATGAATCTGCATATGAAGTTAGGTAAATGAATTCAGAGCAACAAGGAGGAAGACCACAATAAATCTGTCCCTTGTTCCATTGCTTGATGTTGAGAGAACCTCTGCCAATACCCAGGAGCTAGGCCTGGAGTAGATCCTGGGAACTGCATGGCAATGTATTGAGATTGTAATCTGTTTGTGCCCTTCTAGAGATAATGAATTGACTCTAAGTCTGCTCTGGACATATGCACTGACAAAGAAAAAGTAGTGGTCCCTCCAGAGTGCTGCTGCGACCATGCTGACAGAAATACAGAGAACAATGCAACTGTGGTCACTGTTCCCCTTGAGCAGGCACCATCCATAGGTGCTTTA
Source organism: Burhinus oedicnemus (assembly GCA_008921705.1). Taxonomy (NCBI): domain Eukaryota; kingdom Metazoa; phylum Chordata; class Aves; order Charadriiformes; family Burhinidae; genus Burhinus; species Burhinus oedicnemus. The sequence continues at coordinate 965,504 of VFFE01007604.1, forward strand.
CGTTCAGAGTTGGGCATTGCTGAGCAGTATCGGGCATCAGCAGAGACAGATGGCAGTATAACACTATCAGGAACATAGACAAAAGGGAACCTAGAGCTAGGCAGGAATATAAGACCTCTAAATGTTTACATTTTGAAGAGATAAACGGTAGCACTTTTCTAAGCTTGATCATTAACGTTCAATCATGCATATACTCCTTGTGGCGTTCTCCAGGATCATACTCATAAGAACACTGTATTAAAGGAAAACAGTTTCATACATCTCTGACAAAAATCTAAGTCTCTCAGAGGGAGGACCCTGAGAGGAATTAAGCTGAAGGAGAAAACAAGGCAAGACGTTTCCCAAATATTTTGGAAGCAGGCAAGATGCGACCACACCTTATATGAGGCTGAGAAGCCAATGCTGGTCCAGACTTACAGCCATCTAGTCTGTCTTTAATTGGGAAATACTTTTGTTCTGATTTTACATTTCAGCATTCAAAAAGCTGCTGGATAATGAGGCCTGTGATCTATGTTGGAAGGTACTGCATGTTATTTATGAATATTTTTTATTATTGTATCATCTAGAAACCCTGTAGTGCTAAGCAACATCTGAACACAGGAACAGATTATCCATTTTACGTTAGATTGCAAGGCCTTTAGACAACCCTATCTTAACTAAAAATTAATATGTATTTACGAAATGTTATTTGTGTAACAGTTCAGCTATGCTGGCTTGCATCAATTAGTTTGGATACACTCATGAGACAGATGTTGTCAAATGAAACTGAACTATGTGTAAACAATAGCTCAGGAAGAAAAACTTTCTTTTTGCCACAAACATTATATACTCTGCCCTTAAATTACAACCAACATTAAAAAAGACAAACAAAAACCCAGAATACCACACACCAAGACTTACATTCTCCAGTTTTGGCTGCCACTTATGCAAATGTTCATGAAATGCAAATAAAACAGTTTGTTCTCAGAGTTCACAGTTCAGAACGAATGTATGCATTGTATAATAGAATGGATTAAGGAGTCAGCTGGGCATCCCACAGACTGGGAATGTGCATTTGCAAGAAATTATGAGTTCAGCATGAGATCAAAGGAATTTTATTGTATTAATTAATATCCCAGTGCATAGCTGCCAGAGTGGTCCTGTCTGATAACTGAAGGAAGATGGCAGAAGAGAAAAGCTGAAAGCCTCAGACAACGTCCTACTTGCACCATTCTGATTCAGGCTGCACAGCACCATGGTACACAATTCCCCAGAAAACAGAGCAATGTTCTGCTTGCAAAGGCCATGCTCGGTTTCTAGGGAGGCACCTGCAACAGTTCCTTAATCCAATCATCTCCTAAAGTAAGCTACCAAGACACAATTTGGGAGCAAAACTAGCACAGTACCCCCCATGGTGCCTTTGCAGAACAAAAGAAGAGATCTGGGAAAGCACTTTTCCGGGGAGGGGTAAGATGCTCTGCTGCTCTGAGCACCCCACCTGCAAGCTTGTGCAACACTGCACAAAACCAGTAGGGATGACTTCAACAATCTGCTCTTTTCCCCAGACGGAGAGAGGCACTGCCCTGTTACTGTGTCATCCTACCCAGAACTTCACTCTGTGGGTCTATGCGCCACACTGAGTATGTAAGGTACAGTGAGAAATCTTTTCAAAACTAATATTCACTATCTAAATTTTAAGTGCGATTTGTTAAGTTACAAATACCAAAAATTTTTGACCTCTAATATACTAGGTACTATTATTACTTAACATTTATACTGAGTAACACCTTGCTTATTCTTAGAAGTGATTCGTTTGGCAACAAAGGAATGGTGGTATTATTCCCATGTATCTACACAACGTGGTTAATACATTCAGTAAAAGTCTGCAGCACAGTAGAAATACTGTAGTTGAAAAGACTGTTACTAAGCATCAAGAGACAGTACAAATAAGGATGTGAGAGCAGACAGTCTGAAAAAGCTTGTAGATTATGTTCAAGTACTGTACTGAACACTAAAGCAGAAGCAAAACTGAGATGCTTTCAGAAAGCTAGGTAAAATTTGAAAATATGTTCACACGTGTTTGCTTGAAACTTGACATACAGATTATAAATCAAACGCTTGCATATATCTGAAAAATACCGATTTTTAACTCATTGCCTTCCCAAAAGAGAATGAGTTGCCATTTTACACTTTTTAAATGAGAAAAATGCTTATTCTATAAAACATTGAAGTCTTCCTTTCATTAATGACTGTAGAATAAATATGTAATTCCAGCTTAAAGTCAGACGTTGTGAAAATTAAACTTTGAATGTAATTCCAATCAAATCTTCATTATTACCTTGTAACACACCTAGAAGTAGAAGTTTTCCTTATTTGTATCTTTCTTCAAGATCTAAATAAGGCCAAATACATTAGTTTTTATTCCTGCAGTATGAGCTGTCTTGAAAACTGAGTCAGGAGTAGGAGTGTCACCGTGACAAAAAAATAATCCCCAAACACAACAACCTGTAGAGTGGGGAAAGCACAAAGTTGTCCCTGCAAAAGTTTCCAAGCTATGTGTCAGTATTCAAATGTGTCACATACAGCGTCTTTGGGAAGATAAAAGCACAGCAGAAACCATGTACTGTATGTAACTTAGATCTTAGTGTAAGCATTAGCCATCACAGAGATCTGCAGAACACAGATTAGGAAGTGGAAAGACGTGAAAGTCCAAAAAAGAAAAAACCCAAGGCAGACAGACAGCAAGCTAACTGGAATAAGGAATAAAAGGATTTTAATCTCTGCGTTATCTTTTTGCATGCAATTTTTTTTAACCCCCAATCTCTTAGAAGCCAGATCTTACATTTTGCTGTTAAGCTGGTTTGTTTCTGGAAAAGAACACATCAGGGTTGAACTCATTAAACAGAGTGCTCTGTCTCTACAGAGCCAGGCAAGCTAAATGAAGTAGCAAATACAGGACACTGACAGCCACCATGCCCAAAAGACTCAGCAACCAATGAATAACTTTTGCAAAAGTGCAAAGTGTTGGGTGCAGGAACCTGTGCTGCCAGGTGTCAGCTGTCTAGAAAGAGTGTCCCCAGATGGGTACAAACTACCACCCCTTGAAGGAGTGAATAGCAAAGATAAGCCCCTAACTCAGGACAAACCTTGATATTTCATAGTGAGAACCTGAGGGTTTTTTTTTTTTTTCCTCTAAACTACACTTTAGAACAGTGACACTTGACCAGGGACCTAGAGAGGTGAGCTGGACACTCGTGGGTTTAGCTGGCTAAAGCTCTTCAGGGCGTCCCATTAATAAGTCAAGTTAAGCAATTTCTTCTTTAATTCCTGATACAAAATACATACTTCCCTAGATCAATACGTTATCAATACGTTAAAATCTAACATTAGGGTAAATACATTTCATTAATCACTACTCTTTAAAAACTATTCTAATAGTTTGATTTAGAAGAATTGAGGTAAGACAAAAGTAAAGATCAGAAACCCTTAAAACTCTATACTGCTGTCAATCACGAATACATAATCATTATACAACAGGAATGTATCATTATATCAAACATAAAAGTGGAAGCTAATGCAGAAAGATATTCAGCTTGAGCAAAACAATCATGTCAACAGCACATATTTAAATAAATAAACTAAAATTAAAATTTTTGAACTGCAGTTGAGGTATTGAGTAAGTCAATAAAACTAAGATTCCTTCTACGCTTTCAAATAGCAATCATAGGACCTTTGATTAAAAAAAAAAAAAACAAAAAAAACCCAGCCTTCCCCTAGCTTTGCAATGTACTGCTACTAAGCCACATTAGCAACCTGCTCACTTCCCTAGGTTTCCGTCAAATGTCCTCATTTATTGCACAGGGACCTTCGTCTACCCAAGGCACTGTTGTGAATATCATCTCAAAAATTTGACGCATATGTTTCAGGCACTGCAAAGAGAGCATCAAGAACATCAGAATGTCTGCTGAATGCTGGCCTAATTAATGAGTTAGAATCTACTGTATCCTAAGCACTGTTAGCTTATTAGAAGTCATGAGGGGACCAGTAGGGCACTAAAGACATCTAGTCTACACTTTGAAAGATCAGGTCACAAATCAATTACTCTGGATTAATTTTATCCTATTAAATAAGTCCTCTTCACAATTTCAATTTGTTTAATTTGTAGGATATTAAGAATTCTAGCACTGGAATTAATTGCACTGTATGAAACACCAAATTGTAATTTTCATGATGCGCTGATTTGTAGGAGGCAAAGGAAATAAGAGTTGTGGCAAACAGAGTACAATGTATCTTGAGAGTATGGCCAGAAGTTGACAAAGATACTGCTGAGATATTCCTGTTAAAATTCCATTATCTACAGTATGCAAAAATAAGATTTTTCTACTGTAAAATATGCAGTAGATGTTTAATCAGGTCCTAAAAATATGTAATTTAATTCCAAATGAAGAACTTTGTTTAAAACAAAAAAAAAAAGAAACCCAAACCAAAACACCCTTTGATTTGCATTACACATTAGGGATTTTTATGTTCCATGCTCTGAAGTTCCATTTACTTCCTCTTCATTCCATTTTGCTGATCACAAGAAGTAGATTGTATTTTAAAAGGAAAGCAGTTGCTTCCTTGTTAAGATAGTTTCAAGTATGTATCTGGCAGTGTCATTAAAGAATGTTTAAAGTGATCTTGAATGCCCACCCATTCCCCAAAAGTTTACTCATTTAAATAAATAATTTGTTTTCTTAGAGCAACTGATGGAAACACTGAACGCATCCACAATTATTTGTTATAGTAGCATGGAAGTACTTTAATGGGCAGTTCTGGAGCATTCTCAGATACTGTAATCAATTGTTTCAAACCTACAGCACGTCACCACATAGCAGTGTACACAGCACGAGGTATTTACTAATCTGCCTGGTCTAGAAGTGCTGAGACTCAGTGCATCCATTGTCGCATTATTTTTGGCAAGAAAATAGTACTTCAACTTCCATTAGCGAAAGGACTGCTGGAAGGGAATTCATTAAATAGTCACTATTTTATTGCTCATGAAAATAATTCTGTAGTCTTTTGTATGTATTAAAAAAATCAGTTGTTAGGATATGTGAATATTTTATTGCTATTTTATAAATGTTGTTCTTAGAAACAGATCACAGAAGAGTCATAGTCTCACTTGGCTCTAAATAGCTAGCATTCTTTGAGGAAAAGGTTTCTTAACACTCCTGCTTTAAGAAAATTAAAAAGACTAAGAATACATAAATACATCCATTATAGAGAAAATATTTTTATATCAAGTCAGAAGCACTTGAATATTCTTCCTAGAATGGGTCATGTTAATCCAACCATCAATGAAATAAAGATTTCCATTTCTACACAAGTCTTTCACCTCAGTTTTGTGCAAATGGAGTTGTAGTGAATGTTGTACGTAGATGAAAGGTAGACACCGAAGAAGAGGATTCACTAAGTAACTCACTCACACAAAAGCTATCTCCTCTTACTTTCACACTGACAGGACAGCATTACAGAAAATAGTTTATGTATTTTAGTATTTCATAAATCATCACTCCACATGAAAAAAAGTTTGATGAAAGAATCACTAAGCAATGCAACAAAATATGCCTTCATCCCAAAAAAGGTATGCTCACTAAGAGACCAAACATTAGGAGCTATCACTAGCATGTTGGCCAACCAAAGTAAGTTTAGTGGAAAACTAACTACGAAGCTGATCAGCAACGAGTTCAGGCGAGTGTTATTTCAGTTAACACCACTGTTCACTGCAGAAGAATGAACAAAGAAAAGTTCTATGTGAAATAGAAAGCAGCCAAAGTCTGGAAGTTCACACTTTTCAGTATGCGACTTTGATTTTTTGCTCAACTTTTTAAAAAGCATCCACCCATAGTATTATCAGCGTATCACAGAGCTTGCTGGCAGCTAAAAAGGTTCAGTTTGGCTTTTGTAAAATGTACACACCACTGAAGAACAGATGCACTCTTATCTTCCTAAAGAAAACAGAAGGTACAAACTAAGATAGTTTGTATCTAATTAACACACCGATTTTACTACATTCCTTGCCAGTTTTAAGCCAGAAGAGATAAGTATCATACTATAGTATGACCCATTTTAAAAGCAACCAATTAAGAAGTTTTCTTTGTTTCTTTGGATGAAAACTTTTTTTTTTTTTTTCAAACTATCAAAATTATTTTAAAATTCTTGGAGTGGGGCAAGCATTCCTGCTCTGTCATTACTGCTGCAGTCAAAAAAAAAGTTAGACACATTCACCACTGAATGAATTCTTGAATTTAGTTAGCAGTTCAGTTCATTTTTGGATTACTGTTAAGAGTAGAAAAAAAATATCATTAATCCGCAGAAATTTTACAAAAATAAAATATAGTTATTCAAGTTGAGAAAGAAGTGGTGTCCATGTGACACAGATCTCGTGGCTCACTGTGTTCCTATGCAGAGGTACAAAGTACAAAGCTACAATAATTGTTATCCAGTTCCCTCAAAACCAGGAGCTTGTAGTACATCAAAAGGTCTGAAGAGCAGGGATTAGAAGACAGATCAAAAGACTAGACATCAGCAACTTAAAGGATGCAACTATATAGCAAGAAACAGTTCTGTAAAAACACCAGAGGGTATTTCAGTGCAAGTAAGGCAGCACGTACGTGTTGGAGAACGCTTTGGCAATAAAAAGGAAATATTCAGTAGCCCAGGCCATCAAGCAGAAATCAGCATACACAGTAAAAACACGAGCTGAACCACTCCAACACTTGCAGCATTCTATCAAAACTGATACATTCCCTCTGGAGCAGAAACTTGTGCAAATCGTCTGTGACAAAATGTCCATTATAATGGAGCCCCAGTGAGAGGATTTGGTCTGTGACAGATTCAAAAGACGTATATGTACTTAGTTGTGCAAAGCCTGTTTAAATATTGTGACAGGTTTCTGACAACTCCTGAGAGCTGGAGACTAGAGGGAAATAGAACCAGTGAGATTAATCATTTCTACAGTCTGATTATTTCTACAGCAGTAACATAGACCGTGCAGTATTGGAACTCTTTTGTTATATGACACCTTGATAAGGAGTTTGCAGAATTCCACCACTGGCCTGTGCAGTTCTGGCTAGCTTTGAGTCTACTGCATTGTAAGCTGCTCCTGCTGTCCAGATCCTGTTGTCAACAGGCCTTAGAAGACTTCTGTCCAAAAACCGTGGCATAAATTGTCCTTGGACAATGATACTGAGTTTCTAGTGCCCCTGCCTGCTACTTGAAGAAAACCATTCAGAGATCCAGTAATGGTCATACTTACTTTGGTATCAATGCTGTTATCAGCTACTGGCCAACAGCATTACTGCCTGTGCTGTCTTTTTCAGCACAATCTCTCTGCATCACCTTTCTGTTTGATGATACTGGCTGCATTACAAAAGAGATTCCCCAAACCGTTCTTCAAAGACTGAAAAGATACCTGTAGATTGGCACTGTCCCAGGAAGAAGAATTTTATCACTGCATATCAGCCTTGCATAGTGTTGGGAAAGGGGATGCATTTCTAGGAGGGCATGTGCTTAAGGAACAAGCCTAAGGAGTAAAGCTAAGCCAGATGTGCTGGACCAAATCCCTTGTAAACAGGAACCTAACATAGTTCTGAAGATGCCCGCCTATGTTCAGGACTAGCAGATTGGGTATTTGCTAGCTTTTTCAGCGAGTCAAGTATGCTTAAGAGGAACAGAGGGAGGACTGCAACTGCTCCAATCTCTTGAGAAATATAAATAGGCATAAGGCATATTGTACCAATGCATTTCACACTCGGTTAGTTCTTTATGCACAGAACACACCTGCAGCATGATCCCAATTACAAGAACTCAAAGAAGTCTACCCAAAAGAATTGACAATTAGGTTTGAAAATGCATGACACCAGTTTTGTATACCTTTTCTCTAAAACTTAATAAAATGTTGTTGGTATTGGCCTTAAGGTTGGTATAGAAGCATTGCCAAAATAAATGGGTTTTGTTTGTAAAAAAACAGCAACTTTTTTTTTTTTTTAAACTCTCAGTATTCAATATCAGACTTCCACCTCTATTCTGCACTATTCTTAGGCTGTGATCATTACTGCAATATCTTAGTGTCTCTTAGAAGCTGAATCAGACCTGATAGGCCTCAGAAATTCCTCATCTGGCACTTCAAGCAAAGCAGCTGCCCGAAAGCTTCACTAGCCACTAAACCTAAGAGCTGTAAGAAAGTGCTTTTCTCAGCCAAGTCTTTATAAAGCTGTTCTTATACTTCTCACACTCATCCTTTACGACAGCACACTTTATCTGCCCATTGTTACTCGCCAGATTCAGTCTTTGCCAGACACAGTCTTGGAAGGGCTACAGTTTGTCTGTGCCTTTTTTGCTCTCTAGTTAGTCATTAAAACTTACTTTCAGTTACCCTTTATATGGTTACTTCAAGGACATTCTATAAAGTAATGAGTCTACTAGGTACTAAACACTTATAGCTATCTCATCAGGATACTGAAAACAGGACCAGCCCCAGGAGAGATGCATTCTGCTCTGATTCATTCCAAGCAGAATTTGGCCAGAGATGGCAGCAAGCCTCATTTCAGTTGCATTTCTTTTGCCTATGTGGACTTTCAATTACTCCATTCCTTTTTCTTATTCAGCGCAACTGCTGAAATACTTTCCATGTTCCATTTTTACCTTGTCCAACAACATTCAGCTTCTCCTCATAAAAGAGGCGAGCCAAATATCGTGGTCTGTACAAGGGATATCCAGACTGACAGCTCTCTGCTAGCTCATTCATTATCTATTCAATATTCTTAACACACTCACAGGCCAAAAAAAATTCAAGGGTATCCTTGGTTCTCCTCCTATACTTACAAGATATTTCTGTAAGTTTAAGACCTTTTAAGAGGCACAGCAAGAACTAATTTATAAGCTTATACATATTTAAAGCTACAACATACTCTCTTATATATTCTGTATTAAAAAAAAAACACAAACGCCTTTGTTATCTTAATACTGCAGCATCTTCCAGTGGCTTGCAATAGCATTCTAATATATTTATCAGCCAATTCCTACTGGCTACCATCATTCAGTATCAGTGAGATCCACTGAACATACTTAATTCCACTTTCCAGCACAGGCCTTCCGTGTCATGAGCATCAATCCAGCTCCTTCTAGATGGAGTGTTTCTGTTAACACCTTCAGTGTCCCTGTGAAGTCTTTACAGTTTAGTAGCTGGTCATGCTTAAGTACATGAAAAATCAGTTGACACAACTTTGCAGTTTTTACTTTGTCTCCATGAATGTAAGCTGTATGTTAGATCACATTACCCAACATAGAAAAAAACATACCCTGTGATAAAACAAATTATCAAAACCAAAATACTAACAGGTCATTGGCAAGAAACTAGCTAGATCATACAGGAAATTATAGTTATACTTTTATCTATTTCTTAACAGTGTATTTTCTCTGTTTTCTTAGGCAGAAGAATTGTGAAAAAACCCACATATCTTTTAACATCAGCAGCATTTAGTATTACATCTTAATCTACATTTTAGACCCACAGAAGAAACACCTCAGTATGAAATAATGCATTTAGTATTATTCTGACAAACACAGAGAGAAAGCTGGACATGAGATTTCCAAGAGCAAAATAAAATTGGCAGCTTCCTTTCAGTGGGAGAGAACTTGAAGCTGAGAAGGGAAACAAAGTTGATACTGATGCTAACATGAAAGGAGAAGCATTCTTTATACATGAGAAACTTACCAATACTGTTCGCCCTTGGGAAATAAAGAAATGGCCAGATACAACGATGGTAAGGATAAGATGGCCTGATTCTTCATTTGATTCAAAAACCTTCAAAAAGACAGAGAAAGCAAAAATCTAGCCCTGTAAGCACACAATCTACATTTTCCATTTCTAGTGCAAAATAAGAGGTTTCAAAGGTCAGTGCTAGAAGTCAGGTGTATAATTTACCTCTCAGTAATACAACTTGCCCTCCACTCCCATAAGACAGAAGGCACATTTAAGAACTTTTTACTAATTATAACTCCATATACAGATTTAACTACTTTAAACAACCACCTGGACTCTTCCAACTTGATCTATAGTTTTTAGTATCACAGGTCACTGCTGATGGAAGGAATAAAAAAAAAAAAAAGGGTCACTAACTATCAGGTCATTGATGTGCTGACATTGATTCATGAAGCAAAATCTCTCCTGATTCCTGCATTAGCTCTGGACTTGCAAAAAGATACCTGCAAAGGCCTCGCTTATTAGTGCTTGCTATACAGCGGCCTCCTAGACCCCAGCCACAGCAAAACCAAGCAGCCAGTCCCCCCGCCCCACCTGTCACCTTCCAAGAGGAGGTGTTTTGCCCTTCATCGTCGCTGTCCGTCGGGGGTAGGAAGCGGCCGTAGCGCTTCAAGGGCCACGTCGTGGCGCTGCCGAGGAGGGAAGTGTCGCCGGCGCCGCCCGGCGCAGAGGCGTGCCCCGGCTCGGAGCTTCGCCCACTGCCCGCCACCGCCATCCCTGCACTGAGGGGAGACGCATGCGCAGGCGGCGGGCCAACAGGAGTTGAGCGGGAAGCAGGAGCCAATAGGAGGGAAGAGAGAGCGCGTGGGGGGGAGGACGGGACTTGTTCACCAATCAGGGGGCAGCCTCCGGGTATACCGATGTGGCGGGAAGAGGAGCGTGGAGTCCGGGGCACGCGCGGTCGCCATTTTGTTGGGGGGTGAGGGAGCGCTATCGGGGCTGCGCCGCGCGAAGTGGGCGGCGGTGTAGCCGCCGCCCGTGGTCTATTCCTGCGCTCAGTGAAATGCCTGTGGAAGCCACGCACGATGCCATCATGCGTCCTTCCTCAGGTGAAATACATCCAAGTCCCTGTAGAAAAGCTGTCCTAAACTCTTAAGTTGCCTTTTCATTTCTTTGTGCAAGGTGCTGTGCTCACTTCACAGAACTCCCAACACTGCTGTTGTGGTACCTGAAGTGGGATCTGTGTTAAAAAGCTGCCGTCTTTTCAGTGTGTGCTGCATGTTGTTAGCCAGCCCAGGTTTGTACAGCTGGATTAATAAATTGAAATTGCACTCCTCTCCCTTTCTGTTTTGCTGCATCTCAGTTAATAGGTTGCTCCTAGAATTATGTAATATTACACTTTCTCTAGAAATAGAGTGATGGTGAAATGACTCATAATAAGACTGCACTTAGATATTCCATTTATAGTACGTATCTTGGGCCATTAACAAGAAAAACACATGCATTAGCCAGCCAAGGTCATTGAGGGGGCATGGAAGAGCCAGTTACCATTCAGGAAGATGTGCATGAGGGTCTGCTGACCTGGACAGACTTATGAGTGCCAGTCACCACTAGCCACTGCTAAACCATCTGTGTGCTTGAGGGTACTATGCCAGTAGCTTTAATCGTGGTTCTGAGCATTGCCTACTGCCAGCAGCACGTACTTGATCAAGACGAAGCTTGGCTAAATACTCACGCTTCTTAAAGCAGAACAAAGAAGTTTATGCCAATTTTTTGCTTTTTGTTACCTTTATGGTTTGCACTTATGTTGCTGGCTTAGCTGATAGGAATAAGGTTAGAATGGAATAACTACTCTCTCACCTGAAATAAAATCTTTGGTACAAGGTTAACCTGTTGCTTAAACTGTGATTGTTAAATCTGTTAGAAAATATTATATTGACATTTATGTCATGTAGCCATTCTGTTTTCATCTGATGTTACGCCCGGAGAGCCAGATTAACATCTGAGGAACTGTTTCCATAATAAACAATTTTACAGTGTTTTCAAAAGGAAGGTGTTTATCTGAATGTTTTGCAGATAGGGAAACACAGGCAGAAAGGCATTAAATGCCTTGACAAGGTCATCCAGAAAAAATCAGTAATGAAATAGGGAATACAGTGTGGGCCTCCTAGCTGCCAGTTGCCTTCTCTAATCACTGCTTCCCCAGGAGGATTTCTCAAATTGCACTTGTCAAACATTCAGAATTGGCCTGTAGGCTTGGGACTTTCGTGGAAACTACAGAAGAAGCTAAATATTATTGTCAGAGAAAGCTAGTATGAGTACATATATTGAATCTATTTCCCCCTAATTCAGCTGAAGTTCTGTGGAAAACTGTTTGTTTGCAGCATCTTCTAGCATCTAGTTTCCAAGGGTGACTTCTGGCAGATGTGCTAAAGGCTTCTGCAGGAGGAAAACAAAAGCTCAGTCTTTTACCAAGACAAAAATTTCAAAATGCAGTTTCAAAAGAGGCAGAATGTAAACCAAAAGCATCAGATACTCCTGTGAAATCGTTTAAAGATAATGCCTTAGTGAAAGGCCACATGAAAAGAAGGAGTTACTAAGGGGATATAAAGCTAGTTGCAGTGTGCAGAAGACTATGCAAATTCTTTCCTTCACAGCTTTGTTAGGGCACCTCAGTAGGGTATGCAGTATCTGCAGTTTAACTAGACCTGAAGCTCAGCCAGTGCAACTCGACCATGATAGGGCAGTATCTCATCCTACTGTCATCTAGAAGTACCAGCCACAGCCATGTTTACTTTGGATGCTGAACCTTAAACATGATTCTAGCACCCTTTAATTTTCTGATCATAGGTTTTGCTTGACTAGGCTCTAGTTTGCTTTTAGTTTTTGGACACGAACTTGTTACATTTTTACATGTGTATAAAGTAAGGTTTGAACCAGGAGAAATGAGCATTGTGTTAAGACTGATACACAAGCTCTTGCTGATTCTGATTTCTTTGGGGAATTGCATGATTAGTTCTGTATTCAGAGAGTAGACATGTAGGAATATAGTTAAAATGTGTTTTTTGTAAAAGGCTACAGAGGTTGCCAATTTTTTAAAATTACAGAATAGAATGTAGAAGAAGGAGACTGGTAGGTGAGCCTGACAGATAATGTCTTTCATCAGAGATGAGACAGCAAATCCCATGTACGTGCTGAGGGTTCATCATTGTGGTGTACTTAAGATTTGCTTGAGACCGCAGATTGCAGTGGTAAAAGTTAAAGCTCTCACTGCAAAAGTGCGTAGTCCTGTTAATAAGTTAGAGAAACTCGAAGCAGAGAGATCCGTGCAGGAAGAGAGATCTGTTTGTTCCTGCACAATGAAGATTTGATAATATGCTAATAATTGTTTTTTCCATAGAGAAGATGAGAAGGGATTTGTTATTATTTGGGAGTAAAGCAAAATGTTGCAGTAATTTACTAGTCTGGACTATATAGACTGTATGTATGGCAGTTGGTTTTGGCACTAGGTATTTCGCTGAGCCATCTACATTATTGATTTATAATAATAATGGTGGTGATAATAGCAATAATAAAATCATATTACCATAACTTTATTGTCAGATGTGAGTGTAGTTTTCTCACAAGTGCGAAGGATGAACTGGAGTAACTTACACAAATTGGACAAATAATGCATTAACAAAATAGAGGCTAGTAGATGCATGAAATGGATAAAATAAGCAACAAAAGGGACATTTTAGAAATTCTGGAGGTTTCCCAGTGGTACTGACAACTTACTGTCTGCTTCTACCCAGCTGTGTTAAAGGGAGAAATAGGATTACTCACAGTGGCATAAATAACAGGCTAGTGAAAATGTTCTATTCAGAATACTTGATTTATTGCTTTGATTTTTATAACAAACAGCATTACCTTATGCTTTAGTTGGTTTGTTGGTAGTTGTGCGACTTCCTCAGTAACTGGCAGGTTCATTCCATTAATCAACGTTTCACATAGTTAGTTGTATCTGTTTCTGTCTGAATGTGGTCTAACAGTTGACAACCTCACTGCCCAGATCTCTCAGTGCTAATGAAATTACAGCATCTCAGTATTTGATTATTGCATAGCAGTTCTGTACCTATCACAAAAATGTCTCCATCCAGCTCTGTCAATGTATGTTAACATTGAGGGAGATGAACTTAGAGTTTTCTTATGTAGAAATTTGAAGCCAAGGACCATGTGGTGTTCTGGGCTCTGGTACGATGGCCTCTGCTGTCCTGAGGAGTGTCAGACGTTCACACGCCTGTTAGGAGACCTCACTCCCCAGCTGTTGTGAACTGCAGTCACTGAATTGTACTCATCGATTTGATACTGTTTTGCTTTTTCCCTTGCCAAAATCTACCCCTTGCAACGAGCTTTAAATTTTTAAGTGAAAAAGAGAAATCAAATCAGTGCATTTCTGACTGAATGTACTTCAAGTATTGTTGTAAGGTAGGAGTGAAGTCTGATGACTTGTACTAGGCATCAGGTTGAAATTGTAATTTGCAGTTGTAATTCATAGTCTCTCTTTTCTCTTCAGTGCCCATAGCAAGATTAAGATTGGATTGAGAATCCACCCTTTAAGCACCACAAGAATTAAAGGGTCCTTCTGACTTATAGTCTTCCAGAATTTTGAGCAGCTGATCCTTCTCATTTTCCAAAGTCAAAATGTTTCCTCCAATGAAGTCTTCAATTATCCCTTTTTTCTCAGAAGTTACTCAGTTTTAGTGTGTCTCCAGAAATGGATTCCATAAGTTCATGTATTATTTCTGTTTATCGAATGGTGACATTCCTAACTTGTCAAGTGTTATATACCTAAATGACACATTCATCTTACTCCCTAAATTATATTATTTGTGAGGATGCTTGACATTTACAAGGAAGCTGTGGAAGCTCATGTAGCAGTGTATGTTGATGCACACGCTTAGTTATGTGACCAAAAAAGTAGCCATGTAGTTCTGTGGTTTGCATATCTTCATTGTCACTGCCATGGGATTTGCTGGAGTGTTTCAAATTGAGTCAGAAGCTTTAAATAGGTAGGTGGATATAGATGTCAAAAATTCTATCAACTCGAGGTCTCTGTGGCTGGTGTGCAACAAGTGGAAGAGTCCTGTGCCAGGTCTTTTAGGAACAGCCAGTGTCAATAAAAAGGAGAGCTTGTCCACAGTCAGCAGGGACAAACAAAAGACAGCATGACTGAATTTGCATGAAGACCCCTGACTTAATGATGTCTTTAGCCTCGTGGTGTGTTTTGAGACTCTGTTCCATAAAGCCTTAGACTTTTCTTAGGGAAGGTCACATTTACTCAGAGCATAATTTATTTGCATTCCCTTTATTTCCTTTTAAGTTTTCTAACTTTAGCACTCATGGCACAGATGAAGGAGCTTCTGCCTCACAGATTTTTCATTTACATAAAAAACCCCCACCCACAAACACTCTTCACTTTTGGTGCATCCATTTTGCTGAGTGCTTTTCATTTTCCATGACCTTGAAAACATAAGGGCATTTATTAATTAATTCAAATTTACAGATGGGTGGAGGGGAGAATTGCAGATTGGAGATGAGCAATTTGTTGTATGCCCCTTATTTGATGAGGATTGTAGAAGGAGGAATAGTCCTCGCCATTGCCAAGATTTCCCATCCCAATCAACTGTGGTTTTCATTTAACCACTCGTTAAATAGTGACCCTAGCAGGAAGAGGAGAGTCTGGTCTTAGAGTAATTATTGTAAACTGAATTCCTAACAGTTTTGGATATGGACAGGAGCTGTAATTATCTCTGCTTTTTTAACTCTTGCATTGATTAACTCTGGATGTTTCCTAATGTAAGCCTGTATATACTGCTCTAAACGCAACAATAATGGAATGGAATTCTGACTTCTACAGAACTCTATCAAAGTTTGTTTCTGCCCAAACATATACCAGACCATTAAGAGATTCTGTAAAGGAAAAAAAAAAGATCTTTTCCCTCAGGCTGCTTTTTAACTGGTTTTAGCAGTTCTTGCAGTGAGCTTGGAGGGGAAAATACCTCTTTGATTCTCTCTTTAAGTCTCGACACCAAAGCTGATGTCAGTGAGAGTTACGTGTGCATAGACAAGGAAGAAAATAGGTCTTGAACTTTTGTGCATTCTCAAAGAAGGGTATTCTCTCCCCTACATCCACCTTAATTCTGAATTCTCTTTCTAGGCTACTGGATTATCATGGGTTCAACCTAGGACTTACTGAAGCAGGTGAATAGAGGACTCTTAAATATGTCTAGCTAGTGTAGTATATTTGTGCCTGTTTCTCCGTGCCCTTATGGAATAGAATAGAGTATTTCAGTTGGAACACCCCACATTAGAACCACTTGAAGTTTCATGATAGATACATCCAAGACTCAAAGCATCCTGTTCCAAATATACAGCCATTTAAAATAAAGAAAAATCTTTTCTGGCTGTTAATGACATAAGATTTTGACACAAAACTGAACAGTTGCTATGCCTTCCAATAAAAAGTATACTGTGTGGTACCCTTAAACCCACCTTGCCACCTTCAGCTGTCTCTCTGATATATAACCTGGAATATGTGCCATACTAGAAGGAGCCTCTAGCCCCCTAAATCCCACACTGTTTAGGAAGCAGGCAGCAGAATGCTAATAAATTTAATTTACTTGCTTAATCTCCCCTGTGTTTTGTATTAATATGAACAGCATTATAGGAGCAGGGATGTGCTTATATAACAAAATGTTCTCCTTCAGCTTAAGGTTAATGTAGTTACTCATATTTACCACACATAAAATGGAGGTCTTAATCTCCTGCAGTGGGATACAACTAACTTCCAGGAGAGTTAGTTATATTCTGTGCCAGGAGCCTCTGAGCCAGGGAATGGAATATCAAGTATTTGTAGTTTCCCCAAATCATGTAACGGTAGATACTGGAGACATTTCCATCTCACCAAAGATGACGGAATCAGTATGTGTAGAAAAAGACTATTGATCAGAAGCATGCAGTGTAACAGGAAATCTTTGTTTGCTCTGGTAGCCTAAAACAAAAATTAAAGACCTGGTTTCCTTCTCCAGCCCACAAAGACTTCTGCTTTGATATTGGATTGCATGTGGTGTAGTGTAGAAATTATGCTATCCTGTAATGTACAGTATTGTTTTCTTGTTAATTAAAATATTTGGAGTTCATAATTTTTTCCTGTCAGTGCTTTAGGTCAGGTTCCCTTTAGCCCACATTGATGAAATCTCACTGGTATAGTAGACTGACACAGCGTTACAGTCTCTCAGCATTTGACTGACTCAAAGACATTCAACTTAAGGGAATATTCTGTGAGGTTATCTTTTCCCAATCAGTATCAGACATATGATACCTCCCTATTCTTGAGTGCAATCTTTCTGTATATCATAAGAATTTAAGCTGTTAAGTTGTGATAAATGCAAATATTGATCTCTCATGCTCTTGTATGATACGGGTGGCCAAACATAACTCTCCTCCATTGTGCCTGATTTCATTTGGGCCACTTGCCAAATTGGCAAGCATGATTAAGCTTTGAATGTTTCTTCAAGAGATAGTTTTATAATAACCCATTTTAATCTCTAAGCCTGCCTTAGGACCTCTTGGACAGGAACTGGTTTTGTTTTCCCGTGTTTTTATAGAGCCAAGCACAGTATCACCATTTCATAAATACAGAATGTCTTCTCTGTACACTAAGTTATGTTTTTGTTACTTTTAATACAGCTGCTTAGTTCAGGCTAATTTTGTTGCTTCATGAAAACTAAGAGATATCTATTGTCATTCTTTGTAGAACGTGCATATAATTCTGATCATCCAGCAAATTCACGGCAGAACAGTTTTGCCAGCTTCAGCTGATTTCTCCTTGATATTGTTTGACAGAAGGTAAGAATGAGAGCCTCTCTCAGTCTTACTTCTTGTTACACAAGACCTGAATAGACAGGGATACAAATAAACACAATCTTAGCTGTTATTCTCAGCAAAAAAATCTAGTGTGATAGATGGAATGCCATTTGTGATAGAAGATATTTTGTTTTCGTATCTTAGAATTCCACAGATAGGATATTTGCTAACATTTAACAGCGGCCTGATGTCAGTGGAAAACTGGGATGTCATTTCACATAAGCTCTCACATTAATCAAGAAAAATGTAATTTTTAAGAGATATTTCTGCTACCTGAACAGAAGTGAGGGTGAGGGTCACAGTGGAAGGCTGGAGATCGTTCTCAAGATGTTTTTTCTCGTCACATGCTCCAAAGCAATGTTTTTCAAAAACAGCCCCTTTCCAAAGTCAAACAATTTCATGGATCCACTACATTCATTGTAAAGGTAATTGTAAAAATATCTTAATTACAACAGTGCTAATGTCAAATAATTGGTTTGTGTCTATGTTTTAAGAGGCTGACAGAATATTTTAACTTGAAGGGTAAAGGACTGGAAGGGAATGGTTTTAGATTGTGCTAACATTTCCAGTGCCAGAGTCCATTTCCAGAGTCCATATCATATTCTGTGTAGTGTAACTGAAAGCCACTGCTGTAGAGAATCTACAAATCACCTAAACTTTCTACCACTCTGGTATTTCATGGAATCACGGAATTTTCAGAGTTGGAAGGGACCTCTAGAGATCATCTAGTCCAAATTCCCTGCTGACGCAGGAATGCCTAGAGCACATTGCTCAGGACTGCATCCAGGCGGGTCTTGAAAACCTCCAGAGAAGGGGACTCCACAGCCCACCTGGGCAGCCTGTTCCAGTGCTCTGTCACCCTAACCGTAAAGAATTTTTTTCTTGTGTTTGAATGGAACTTCCTATGTTCCAACTTGTGCCCATTGCCCCTTGTCCTGTCACTGGGAACCACTGAAAAGAGTCTGGCTCCATTCTCTTTCAACCCACCCTTTAGATACTTCTAAGCAAGGATAAGGTCTCCCCTCAGCCTTCTCTTCTCCAGGCTGAAGAGTCCCAGCTCTCTCAGCCTTTCCTTGTAAGGCAGATGCTCCAGTCCCCCAGTCATCTTTGTTGCCCTACGCTGGACTCTCTCCAGTAGTTCCCTGTCCCACATGAGCTGGGGAGCCCAGAACCGGACACAGTATTTCAGTTGTGGCCTCACCAGTGCCGAGTAGAGGGGGAGAATGACTTCCCTTGACCTACTGGCCACACTCCTCCCTATGCAGCCCAGGATTCCATTGGCCTTCCTGGCGACAAGGGCACATTGCTGGCTCATGGATAATTTACTGTCTACCAGGACCCCCAGATCCTTCTCCTCAGAACTGCTTTCCAGCAGGTCCACCCCTAGCCTATATTGGTGCCTAGCATTCTTCCTCCCCAGGTGCAGGACCCTACACTTGCTCTTGTTGAACTTCATTAGGTTCTTCTCTGCCCAGCACTCCAGCCTGTCCAGGTCACGCTGG
>VFFE01007604.1:984660-1137212 GCA_008921705.1 Burhinus oedicnemus
GACTGCGTGCATTAGTGTAGATGCAATTCAGCTGGGCTAATTGTCCTGCCACTTTTTTGGTGGGACAAGCCCTAATTCCCACCTGGTCATGCTCAGACACTTCTGTAGTTACCATCCTATTACTGCCCCTCATGTCTTTACTAACACATGGATCAGCATCTCTCACCATCACTGAGACAGACTGCAAGACCTTGCTAACACTTTTATCAAGAAGCACTGGCACGCTGCTCCCAGCCTCCACTTTAGTAATCATGGTTCCATCCCCGTCCCCCTTCAAACCTAGTTTAAAGCCCTATGAATGAGCCCTGCTAATTCTTGTCCTAGGATCTTTCTTCCCCTTCGGCTTAGGCTTTCTCCACCAGTTGCCAGCATGCCTGGTGACCTGTAGATCAACCCATGATCAAAGAAACCAAAGTTCTGCTGGTTACACCAGTCTTGCAGCCAGGAGTTAATTTGCTGGCTCCTCCTGCTTATCCCCTCATCAATCCCTGCAACTGGTGGGATAGAGGAGAACACTGTTTGTGCTCCTGATCCCTTAACCAGCCTTCCCAGGGCCCTAAAGTCATTCTTCATTGCCCTTAGACTTCTGGTAGCTACCTCATCACCACCGACATGAAATATCAGTAGTGGGTAGTAATCTGAGGGCTGAACCAGGGTAGGGAGTTTTCTCCTTATGTCCTTAATCCTGGCCCCAGGGAGGCAGCTGACCTCCCAGTGGGATGGGTCAGGTCTACAAATGGGGCCTTCTGTTCCCATCAGAAGGGAGTCACCTGCTACAATTACCCTTCTTTTTTTCTTAGTTGAGGAAGCCCTAAGGTGTGGGGGTGAGTGACTAGCCCTGGGCGACTCACTGGATGGATTGTCCTCACCATCCTCCTTCACCTGGCCCTCAATTTCCAAAGCCCCATACCTATTATACAAGGGCAATTGGAAAGATGAGGGGGGCTGGGAGAGGTTTCGCTTGACTCTCCGAGGAGGGACCTGTCTCCACTCCCCCTTGTCCCTTAAGTCCCCTTCTTCTGCCTGGTGACAGGAGGGAAGGGGATCATCCACTTCTGGTAGGGCCTCTTCCTGCTGCCTATGCCTCAGGGTATGGCTCCACCAATCTATTTCTTTTTCGCATTCTCTAATTCTACCTCCTCCCTCAGTTCAACCACCTGCCTGAGCCGATTGTTTATTTGATCACACCGCACACAGGCGGTGCCTCTGGCTCCCTCTGATACCAGTGCCAGGCTCAGGCATTTGTTGCAGCCGGAGACCTGCACGGCCACATGCTTGCGTGGGAGCACAGTTTGAGTTCCCACATTCTTTCTTGCAGAAAGAAAATTTCTTCCAAAAAAAAAAGATTATTTTGGTATCATTTCCACATATTCACCATGGATTTCTTCATGTTCCCTTGGTGGTCAGGCAAACCTGTTAGAAGTAAGGTGTCATAAAGTCTACGGCATTAAATTACCTTCGAAACAGAATGAAGCTTGCTGGCATGCTGGTGAACTTTGCCTATTTGTCTTGGTAGTAGTAACCTGAAAGTTGTACTTAGGATTTGTCCTTCTGCCCATGAAGATCCAGTCTAGCTGTATGTACTAAGGATAATTTAATGCCATATAGATGGGCAAGATGACCCTGCTTATATCATCATGAGTGCTGTCTTTTCCACTTGTAGATATCTCACTAGTGGAGTAAAAGCCATCATAGGAAAGAGGGTCAGTACTTAAAATAGTAACATTGAAACAATTTAAGAGTATTTGGCAATTTTAAAGGTGTTTTTGGACAGTGCACAGCAGAGAATACTTAACTTTGCTCTTTGGTGTAAGTGCAGAGTCATATGCTTGCAAGTAAAGCTAAGCACTCTCCATATTTAGAAGAAATGATCCTTTGAATCTGTCTTGGCTTTTCATTTACCCTCAAAGCAGCATAGCAAGGTGATGCAATCTGTAGCTTTTCTTCTCCAGCAGGTACAAGTTTTGTAAGACTATTGTTTCTTAAGGTTTTGAAAAGCAAAGCAGAGTAGGCTGCATTAATCTGAGAGTTTCTTGTAAAACAAAGAAAAATACATTATTTCGTATCTTTAAAGGTTTTATTATTTTTAAGAAAAATGTATAAAAATACAGAACACATACTTGACTGTACAGCAGCACACAATTCATCTGTGAACCTCTTTACCATAGGGTGTTATGGGTGTCAAAAGTTTACATGGGTCTGAAAAGTAATTAGACAAATGCAAGAGAAAATAAAATCTGTCATGGGCTGTTGAAGGTAGAGATAGCCCTTATAACCATAAAGTCCTTGAGCCATAGCTTATTGGAAGCTTTGAGAGTATAGTGGGGAAGTGTTTTTATAGGATTTTCCTGTTCTTATACTTTTTCCCAGAGATCCACTGCTATTTACTCTTCTCATGATTCCTTCTCTTAAGAATAGGCACCGGCCTTTCCACCTCCTTACCTCCAAAAAGCAGGGAGAGAGGTACAGGAAACAGAGACCAGGAAGATGTACAAAAACAAATGAGTTCAGGGGACAACAAATGAACAAAAGAGAAAGTGGTGAGGGTTAAGGAGCGAAAAATATGGGGACAAGAAAACAGATGGGGACACTGAGCAAAACAGTGCCAACAGTGCCCACTGCTCCCTCAAGATATCCAGTGAGATGGTGGATGCTGAGAGAGGTTTCACAGTCACTTCCTGGTGTTATGGAGAGGAAGCTTGGCTAAGATCAAGACGCTGAGAAGGAAGTCTTGCAACTTAGTGCACCTTTGAATGGGGTGAATATAAATAAAAATGTGAGGATAAAAACCAGAGCCAACTGGCACACTGAATGTACACATGTGGTCTTCCTCTTTCTCAGAGGAAACGTGAGTCAGGAGACCCTGTGAACTGCGTCATGAACATGCCTCCTGGCTGCTGTTGGAGACTGGACTGTAGCTAAACAAATCTTTAGTTTGCACCTCTATGTCTGTTCTTTAATATATGATCCTTTTCTTAGTTCAAAATCATACATTTCTAGTTGCTTCTGTGAATAATAGAAACAATACAGAGATACATGCTGTATTAGCCATGCATAATATGCAGGAAATCATTTCAGGCATAAAATCCAGGCACCAATCTTTATCAATATTACAGTTTTGAAAAAATGCTATTTTATTCATCCTTTTTAAATCCCTTTATTCATTATTTTAAAAAAATTCAGACAATCCAAACTAAAAGAAACTCTCAGCACAATCATATATAGCAGCTGGGGAACTAGAATTTTGTGAATTTTGCACACATGCATGCACATTATTCATTCCACCAGCGTGCATATGTTCATCCTTTGTCTCTTACCTGCTTTAATAATAAGTCTTCAAGAAGCAAGAACACATGTCCTGAAACAACTTCTGTTGGTTACTTAATTGCTAAGTGACCTTTTCTAGATTTGCCAAATCACTTCTGCCCAGGCAGCACTCATCAGTATTTAGTGTATACCATGAAGTGCCACTCAATTTTCAGATACTTAGCTCTGAACTTAGCTCATCTCATACAACTTTTTTCACAGTTGTTAATTCCATGAAGAAGGATTTCCAAATTGTTCCTTGTTGTCAGAATGCAGACAAAACTGAGTAAATCCTCAGCTATGTGAAATACGCTGGGAGACAGCCATTAGAATCGCTGTCATATGCTCTAAACTCAGATTTTTGTCTTGCCTTAAAATGGTTGTAAATTTGTGAGAATAACCTTCAGAATCAGAGGGCCAACTAGTGGTGCCAGGCATGGAGAGACACTGCTTTCAGTCTTCAGCATGGACCGTAGGATGGGGAAAAAGTACACAACAGATGGCAGTTTTATATAGATCAGAAGAGATTCTTCGGCAGTTCCAACTGTTTTTTACTGCTTATCACACCACAGGCATTGGCTAATCTGATTGCTGCACATCATGCACCAGCAGTGTCTTGGGTAACCATCCCCCCATAGCCTGTACCTGTGGGCCAAAGAAGAAATTGGGTAAGAAGAGCATATAACAGGCAACTTTAACCTGATGCAGAATACAGGGTGTCCTTGCCTGTAATATGAAATATTATTATATTATGAATTATTATATAATTATTATATTATTATATTATGAATATATGAAATATGTAACTCTGTATTGCTGTAATAGGAAATACAAGAATAATGGCCATTTACATTCATAATGCTAACTGATCAGCCTCATATACAAGCTCATGGACTTAAACTGTCAGGAATTTCCTCCCATTAAAGCTCATACAAAACAATCTTTTCATGATATAGTATCTTCAATCAGTTTTAAAAGTTCTATCATCTGCTCATGAATATGTAAATAAATAGTATTTTCTCTCTAACAATCTATCTGAAAAAATTATAATCAGGAATTGATAGGTGAGAGTCAAGGGAGTTCCTCTATTGTGATGAAGTATGCAATTTGTAATGCCTGAGCAGAATATTGCATTTGTTTATTCCATGAGCACTAGGGGATACTTTAGTTATGAAGTAGCAATGAGATGAAAAGACAGCCTTGCCACAAGTTCATACGGAATTAGCACCGGCAGGCAGCTACTCCCTTACTCCATTACGGCCATCTTGCTTGCATTTTATAGACACTGATGGACAATTTTTACCATCAGCATTAGTTCATGAGCCAGTTCATCACCTCTTTTGTTCTAGGATGACAGTAGGCTTAGACACACAGTGTGCACATAATATTTTCCAAGCTCTAGTTTACAAATATAAGGACTAGAAATACAACTTTTTTTTTTTTTTTTTAAAAAACAAGAAAGTTGGGAGTATCTGTTAATGATGCGACACTAGGAACACTTCAGCATTTGTTATAGCTTCTAAACTTAATCTGGGTCATGTGCCAGAGGGATCATGATACTTATTATTATTAAAGTGTATGGGTATATTCTTGCAAAGGGTATAGAAGAACATTCAAAGAAGAAATGTCCAAAAAGGAGTTAAAGTCAAATAGATAGAAGGCAAAATACTGCTCTATCTGGGCACTTCAAAATGTTCTCTGAAACAGTTTGAAGATCCAGAAGATGCTGGCAAGTCATTGCTGATTAAAGAGAACAAGTCAGGGAGTTCAGGTTCCAGCTGATGACTTTTCGTATATGAGAGTTTACAAATTCCATTACACTCATGTTAACTTCAGAATTGTTCTTGCTAACTTTCTCCATTGAAGTGCATTTGCTTGAAACTTGATAAAATAGAAAAAGTAATTATAAATTTGGCTCAGAGAAAGACAGGAACTATGTGTGGTTGGATCTGTGGCTGTTCAATATTAATTTTTCTTCTTCCTTTTGCGCAGTGAAAGGACACAATTTATTTTTACAATTGTATTGAGATATTTTGTGGATGCTATCAGATGAGCAATTTAGTTGGAATCTTCTCACTATACTAAGAAGCTGTTCTTGGTTAGTCCTTTTGTTCATACACCACAGAATTCAGACCTTAAGAAAAAGGGAGGAAAAGAACAAACTTCATGTGGTCACATTGCTTAGCATACAGCTGGATGACAGTCAGATACATTGAGGAAAGCAGTAGAGGAATCTATATAACACAGCTGTGCACTGTACTAAGGAATGCTACAGTATGGTTCAGGATACAGTTTCTTGAGAATGAGAGACTCCGTCGGGAACATGTAGCCTGACTTGTATACTATAAGCTGTAGAATTTAACCCAGTGCTTCTTACTGCAACTTGTAGATGAACTAGAGCATTTCTCTGAGGAACAGTGATTCGGTCTTGGTTTAAAGCCATTAAATGATGCTGTAGCATTTCAATTTAATCAACTTAATTAGGAAGAGAAATATTTTTTAAAAATTCACCTTGGAAAAACAGTAGTACCTCCTCCTCTTCACCATTCTGCGAGGAGTAGGCCAGGCATAAGCTGATGATCATAACACTTTCTATACAAACTCTTGAAACGTTCAGCAGAAAGAGGGTGGTCTTTAGCTTTACACATTTCGTTCTGTCCCTCTTAGTACTGCTCCTTGCCCTCAGCAGGTGGTATTAGCACTGTGACTGCTTTTCCAGATACAAGTCAAGAAGTGTCTTATTCTTAATACCCAGACAATGGCATGTACCTCCTTTGATATTGCACCCATATTTCCTTCTTTGGGTTTGATATTCTCAGACCTATCCCAGCAGTTAGAGTTGTTTCATTCCTTATCAGAGGTTGAATGTGGAAGCATTTGAAGATGATGTTGAAGTTCTTGAATAAATTCAAGTGTGCTTCTTGCTGTGAGTCTAGGGAAGCCCTGTCTTGTGACATACAGAGTAGGATAGATGGAGTAGTTTCCCTGTCAGTCATTACTGTGGCCTGTGAAAAATGTTCCTGATGGGTTTCATGCAAGTGGCAGGTGCTGGAGTTAAAAAATGAAGATATGAGTCTAACAGGAAATTCAAAGAAGAAACTGCAGGGTCCTGAAGTCCCTTTGAATTAGGTTTAGGTAGGAATGATTCCTCCTGCTGGCTGCTTTCTTCCCTTGTGTGGTTTGTTGCTGTACTGGCTGATGGAGAAAGGTGGTGGAATCTTCCTCTGTGTCGTGAAGGGTGTCTAGGTGTGTCTATGTATATGATGACAGACATTGCTATTGCCTAACCAAGTCCATGCTTACCTGCCATATTTAAAAAAACCAAAACAGATGGTAGAGAATATAACAGGCCTAACAGCAGAGTAAACTGATGGGCCGTGTTTATCCTGCAGAGCAGGTACAAGTGAAGGTATAGCAACATAAATCTCTCTCAGCTACACATGTGCTCAACCCAGCTGTGGAGTGAATTAATACACTGGTATGAACAAAAGACTCTAGTTGTCTGGGACTGTAGGTTCTGAATTCACCTCTCTGTTTAGGCTGGCAGCCGTAGGCTCCATTAGAAGTATCTGCAGGTGGGAGGAGAAGGTGTTCATTCCTCCACGAGGCCTTGGCATGAGATGCCACAGAAATACAGCCATTGTGCAGTCGTTCAAACACAGAAACCTGCAACCAATGCCATGTCCTGACTGGATCTGAAACTGTGACCAGGGGATAAGGGGTGTCTTAAAGAGTTGCCAGCTACACTCCTCTGAATTCCTGCATTTTGTCTAGTAACCCGTTTGCTTTTCTGCCTATTACCTATATCTAGTTGTGGGCATACAACACTGAAGCTTCCGTGTTTGCTCGCAGCCAACCCCCTAAGATGCAGTTAAGTACTTGCTTAGTCCTCCTCTGGTCTAAGACCAGTGCTGACTCCTGTCATAATTTAATGGGATATTTTTACTCTAAAAGCATAGTCTGAAAAGGCTAACTTGTTCTACCGTGTATGCAAAATGGATCCATCTGCTGAGCCACCTAGAAGGCCTCTATTTTTAGGCTCTTTCCTTGGAGCAGTTGTAATTTGAATTGACATATTGTTAGCTAAATGCATGGCACACTGGGCAGTAATACCTCTGGAACCATGCAAGTCGTTGATTGTTAACAGCAGTGGAAACAGGGGCCCTAGTTTCCTTTTTCCAAGCAGGAAAACAAGCATAGAAGTTTAGCTAGTATAGGACTTGCTTTCAGCAGGCAGAGCTGAGCAGTCTTACCAAGTCAATTATTCAGAGACAGCAAAAGTATGAAGGACACATATTTTATCCATCTGGGAAAAGTTCAGAATGTCAGTTACCAGTTGATATGTGAGGCAAACACAAGTGATGGTAGCCTGAAGTACACTGTTTAAGTTAGGTACCTAAAGCCTAATCTGTACACAGCACATACGCAGTTTTGGCTAACACTGTTACATTGTTATTTTTTAAAGAATTTAACAAAAGTAGTACCAATAGACATTATGAATGTATTTAATGTTGAAATAATTTCTTCAGCATGTTCACAGAGTTTACATAAACTTGATTGGGAGTTAATGTATCCTAAACTGGACAACATTTTGTGCATGCGTCTGCTACCTCTACATACTTGACCAATCAGGTCATATGTGTGACTTCTTGCTTTGGCAGTTGCCATTTTATGCATAGTGATAGGCTTCTGTCTCTACATATGTGTGTTAATTCAGGAAAGAGTGTGTGTTGGCCTATAGCATTTCTCCCATAAAGATAATACGCATTCTACAACTGTCCTAAATTCACTGAAGGGAAAAGCTGAGGGACCATGTCATCCTTCTGTTCCTCACTGAAAGGCAAACCTTCCAGGAGAGCATCCAGTCCTGATACAAAGCTATTAAATGACTAAAAATTCACCATCTCCTTTGATAGTTTGTTCTGCTAGTTAGTCAGCTTGCTTTTAAAATGTACCCTTTATTTCTCTCCCACTTACTTTGAGACATTTGTTATCTTTATGTGTTTCTGTGCTCACTTACAAAGTTCTTTAGTTGTTAGTGTAATGCCTTTTTATAAATAAGCACATCACCTCTTGTTCCCTTTTTATGATAGATCAAACATGTTCTTCTCTTAGTTTACGGCATTTTTTCCCAGGTCTTCACACTTCTTCCTCGCTGCACTGCAGAAGAGCCCTGAGAGCTTATGCCCGCAGTCCTTTTCAGGGCCACTGCTTTGTCAGTGTACTGACTACTAATCTGTAGATACTTCCATATTTTGTTTCTACGTATGTGACTTTGCGTGTTGCTGTATTAAACCACTTGGTTAAATCATCTCGGTTTACCAAAGTGCTCACTGTGTTGTGCTGATCACTTTGCCAATCTTTGTTTCATTTACAAAAGGAATCGGCAAAGACTTTTATGTATGTGGATCCTCAGGAAGCTAGTTTGAATGCATGTATGTGTGTATTTGTGTGTGTGTGCACAGATGTGCATTTCTGTTTGTGTTGTTATCACTGTTAAATGTTGGATCCAGAGCTATTATTTCTGATCCCTTTTTCCTGGATGAACTTTGACAACAACTCTACCAAGACAGATTTGCTTGGAAATCTGATTTCCTGTTTCTTCCTGTTGTGTTTTAAGAATAGGGAAGTCTAATTCTAGCTCTGCAAGAAGCCACGTGGTGAAGCTTTGCCAAATGGCAAACCTGTGCATTCCCAGGAAAGCAGTAACACCTACATTTGCTGAGTTTGTGTATCACTTGTACAGTGATGCAGTTTAGGTGCTAGTTTTTGTTAAATTGTGAACAAGGGAGTACTTTGATTCTACTCAGTCAATTTGCAGCAGTCTTTCTTGCTCTGAAATACTGACAAAATCTCAGTAATCCATATCCTGCCTCTAAAAACATGCATTCATTGAGTTTAAAATGATTTCCACTTAGTTTTGTGTTCAGAAGGCTGGCAGACCAGTGTATTTTCTGGCAATTTGAACTGACTGTAGTACTTTTCTTCTGTAATACATATCTGCAGCAGTACCAAGGTAAGTCAATAGAATACTGGTCTGTTTGGTCTCAGACTTTTTGTTGAACTAATGTGTATGCCCCAGATGTGCAATCATATCTAGAAAATAGGTAGCGTGAGGCACTTTATTTCTGCTGAAGCACAGAACTGTTCTTATGACATGGAGGGAAATTACAGGGTAATAATTTCTCTGGTGTCATTGATATGAGGGCAAGAGAGAAGATGATAAAATCTGCTTGTTGATGCTGGTTGCTAGGCAGAGCAGTCTTTGCCTTTCCTGTTTGGATCTCTATGGCCAGATGTTCTTTGTGTAGCTGTGAAAAGACTAACAATGAATGAATGAGGATCCTAGAACACAGCTGTACAAAACTGAGAGTCATTTTCTGGTTTGTCCCCAAGCATTCTTTGCACTGAAAAGATTATGTATATACCTCAATCTGTGCTATACCTCTGTCCTCCAGTTAGAAAACCAGAGTGATACTACTCTGCTTTGTGATTGTGAAGAGAGAGAAGTAATGCAAAAATTAATTCACAGTTGTGACACATTCCTACAACAGTGAGATGGAGAGCAGTGTGACTCGATAGATTAAAGCTGCTTTCTAAGTACGCTCAACTATTGTATTAGATCCCTATTAATTACAAAGGAATACAGCTCTGATGGCATTGCTTATTGCGTTTATAGGAAAAGTCAAGAATCTACCACCTATATATTGTTTCATTCCCACTAGAATGTCTGTTTCCAGATAATATAGCAAATGATTCCAGTCAGTCAGACGCTGCTACTATACCTCAATTCAGCAAACACTAGCTGTTCAGAAATCCAGGGTAATTGTGGTACACACTTTGACTGTACTTGTCAAAACAATCAGTAACTCAGGGAGATGATATCTACCAAGGCTGCAGCATATTCCTGTGGGATATGGAAACTTCTCCCCTTTGTAACAGAGGACATGATTAATTGTGACTGTGTTGACACAAGAAGGTTATTGAATGGGATTTCCTTGTGAACGGGCAAATCGATTCCCAGCAGAAAACCATTACAGAGGTGTCAAACATACTCCCATTGTATTCTGCAAACCCA
This sequence comes from Burhinus oedicnemus, assembly GCA_008921705.1. Classification (NCBI taxonomy): domain Eukaryota; kingdom Metazoa; phylum Chordata; class Aves; order Charadriiformes; family Burhinidae; genus Burhinus; species Burhinus oedicnemus. The sequence continues at coordinate 995,045 of VFFE01007604.1, forward strand.
CACCAGGGTCACATAAAAACAGCTCAGGGTGTGCATAATTAAAAGTTACAGAGAAGCATTTACAAACTTGTGCATTTTGTAGTATTATGTAGTTACAAAACAATGTGGAGAAGACTAATTTTATTGAAGAAAAAGGTTAGTTCTGCAGGCTCCCTGTGCCTCCTCAGTCTCCATCTCTGTGTTTTCAATAGCAACCATCCATTAGTCTCTAAAACTCTGGGGTTTTGATTCATGCTCCTGTCTGTCCAGAGACTCTGGTCCCAACTCAAGGCAGTATATAATCACATTCCACATTTTAAGCGGCTTAACAGGTCACTGGCTCCGTTCATCCTTCTCCAGACACAACTTCAGTACCATCTGGAATGAGGTCAGCCCATGAGGGAAGAATAGGTGGTAGCAGTTAAAGCTGAATGATGCAGCCATCATGGTAGATGGTCAGGTAGGGAGATGTCTTCCTCAGTGCTCGTAGCCTCTGCTGTTTGAAGACACATGCCTAGACTTGACAACTTCAGTTAGTGAATCAGGAGACTGGAGGAAACTTTCTTGGCAGCAAGGGTAGGATTTATTTCCCCTAGTGTAAAATTTTGCATGTCAGATGTTCGCATCAAGGCTGGTCACAACATAGCTCACTTTATAGCCACTGGAGAGAAGGAGACACTACCAGAGTGTCCGGCCCATTATAGATACAGATATACACATTTAGAGTAAGGAATGGTGCCTCCATTGATTATGAAGAGAGATGAATAAATGACTTAGAGCTACACTGCAGACATCTATGTTTGGTCAAACAAATCATACATCTGAGTGATGCATTCATCACTATTATCCTCTAGAAAGAAACTAAGGACCTTGACAAATCTGATCGCTTTTTGCTTCAAATGCAAGGTGCACATCACCTTGATATTTGACAACAAATCTGTGCATGTGTAGGTGAGTAAAAATTGAGCTGCATATACTTTTCCCTTACTGAGAGGATGTAAGAATAAGTAACAAATACTACTCATGGTGCTCTGAGCACTGATGAAAGATATTTTGGTGCAAGGTAATGGATGTAGTATAGATGTGTAGAATTCCCATTTAATTCAGTAAGATTTAAGTATGCATTAAAACTCTGAGTGCTGCACTGACTAAGGTAATCTCCCCTTAGACAGCAGTCACCCTTCCGTTGCTCCATTAAGCTCACTAAAGTCATTGGAAAGACTTGCAGCTATTAAAAGTCACAGAGAGGTAACTGTTACCTCTCTATGAAGTTCTAAAATTCTCCTTTAGCAACTGTTGAAAGCACTGCCCATGACTCATAAAGGCTTCTCTTTTTTTATGACAGTTTCTGGCAGGTACATTTTGGTGGACAGAGCAGTGTGTCCTTCTGGAAGGCATAGATAGGTGTGAATACCATTTGATATTTTTCTGGTGCCACAAGAGGACTAGATATATCAGCACAAAGTATTACAGTACTTAACAGGATTTGAGTGATTGCAGGGGCCTTCTTTACTGTCTGGTTGTGTAGATTCCCTTGGAAGAGTTTACTGCTTATCGTGGTCATAATATAAAAGAGTGCTTGACAGAGCACAAAGTCTCAAAACAAGCAAGAAAAAAATATTGATTATTTCTGTCATCTCATTCATATATTGGACACCTTCTAACTAGAATACAAAGAGAACACTGTGAAGAATCAAGACATTTTGTACATTTTCTTGCCAGAAGATGTGTTAGGCATATGGTAGGTTTGGGAATTTACTGATTAACTCTCTGAGTCCCTGCCACAGCTTTCTAGGAGCATCAAGCCCCTTATAAGATTATCTGTTAAGATACTGAACGCTATTAGGAGTCTCATGGTTAGTGGAAGAATGATTATAGGAATCTCACTGTTAATACAAGTTCAAAAACTCAGAGCATAGAGCCATGGGAAAGGAAACAGTTTTCTGTTCTCCAGAAGTCAAGAATTAGGCTATGGCGTTTTTAATCTTCGAGTACTAATATTTCATATACATAAGTGCTAGATATAACCTACATGTCACAAATTGTTCAGTAGCAACTACTACATTAAACTCTGTAAATACATAAATCAACTAAATGATGTTATTATTTATGTTATTGTTAGTGTGAAATCTGAGAATCATCCTTTTTCTTGGACAGATCTTACTGACCAAGTAAGATTTTTTCCAAGTAAAATACAAATTGCAAGTCAATTTCAGTCTTTGTTGCAAAGAATAAATAAATGAGCAAACATATGTATTGGTCACACAGCACTGCACAGTTGTAAGGCATAGCAGGAACGCAAAACAGTATAATTGGGGGTGTAAGCAGACCTTTGAAACCAGTGGGTTTAGTCCTTAAGTATTTAAAAAGCTAATAAAATTAAATGTTATTTTAAGTATTGTACTTCTTTTATAATTTCATGGGATTCCAGGTAGTTGCCTGATCTGTTTAGTTCTGCTTTTGTATAGTAATTGGTTATATCATTCCTTCTGCTGCTGACATCTGGAGGTGGAAACTTTACAGCTTAATTAGTGGTTTTGCTATTCTTATTGTCATTGTGGGATTTGGAATTGGTTAGGGTTCTTCTCCTGCTCTTAGCAATGTTTAGACCCATTTGTGTTTTGCCCTGTGAGTGTGTAACAGAACGCCTCAGGTCTAAAAGAAAACCTGTACATTCTCAGAAGCATAGTGACTGATATAATGATTTTGTAATGCATAGCTTTAAGCATTGGCTTCAACGATACTTAAGCACATTTGTAATGACCAGCATAAATGCTAGTCTGGTACTTTTTCATCAACTTGGATATCCAAATAGGCATTTCTTGCTGGTACAACTTCTTTGAAATACAAGAATTTAAATCTCAAGTATTTGGTTCTTGATGTCTGTAAGGTAAGTCCTGACTTAAGCAGTTAACCTGCCTTCAAGAGAAATGTGTTGGGACTGAATGGCTGCTTATTTGCAGTAAATCTTTTCCAAAGCATGGTCTGAATATGTGGGCTTCAACTCTGCTCTCAGTCTCACTGAGTAAATACACAGGAGTTCATTCCAATGTCATCAGTGGAGTTACTCTAGAGTTTCTTATATTACATCAGATTTTTAAAAATTCATTGTTCTACCTTCTGTGGTGGCACAAAGAATTCAAATTGCCTTTGCCATCTGGAGAGGATGGTTGGATCATTTTTCCCAGGTAAGCGAACAGCCCACTGGTAGAAATAGGATGTATTTTAAGTTTGCCTCTGCGACTGAGCTTGTCAGCTGCGGCAGTTTAAATACAGTTTCTTCAACAATATGGTTAGATCTCAGATTTTTTTTTTCTCTTGAGTCTCAAAATATTTGGTAATTCTCGAATGCAGGAGCTTCCAAATTAAGACTACAAGGCAAACATCACAGATTCACGTTGTTATTTATTTTGGGGAGTGGTGGTGGAAGATAACATTTATAGATGTAGAAAACAATCAATTGAATTGTTAGGCAGTTATTATTTTAAAATAGATCTTTTGGTTTGAAGGAGTGGTTTAAAACACTTGAAGTGGTAATGCTAAAGTAGAAATTCTTTTTGAAAAGATACAGAAGCTGTAGTTTCAGTATTGTGCAAAAGCCTGTCTTAATCTGAGTGATGCTGTGAGGGCATCCTCGTACACATGCAGTAGGTGGTAGAGATGTGTGATGGAAGGAGAAGAGAGAATACGATGATCAGGTAAAAGGAAATATATTCCTTAATAACATTAACTTGCTTTCTTTTGGAAAAATGAGGTAGGACAGTTAAAGTTTTGAGATGCCATTGGCAGTCAAGGAACAAAACCATTCATTTTGTACTCCCAGCATTTTTCTAGTCCATGTTACTCAGCATCGCTTGTTTTATGCCACAAGTTATAGCTATGTGGGTTGGAGGAAGGAGCAGGTAGATTTCTGCTGTGTTGTGGTTTCACTTTAGAAGAATTCTTTCTGTAGCTGCAAGGAGTAATTGTTTATGATAGCTGTAGATTCTGTAGAAAGATTAAATCTTTATCACAGATTCAAAAAATAAGCAAATTCCTGGTATTCTAGATCTAAGGAGTGGGTAGATGGTGGCTGTACACAGCTTTCTTGCACATGTCTGTCCATCTGAATAGCAGTGGATGTGATGTATGAATGAATATCTAAGTGAAGGTTTTTTAAAAAGTGCACTATTTAGATTGGGCATATATTGGCTAAAAAACCCTGCCATTGATGTGTTCATTCCTTATATGCATACATATGCATTTATATCAGTGTACTCATGCATATCTATATAGACTCTGGAAATGAAACCTCAGTTTTGAGCTTGTGTCTTGGTTGCCAGTCTGCCAATATGATGAGAAGACAGTATGGCTGAGACTTCAGATACTGCCAGAGATGGATCATTCTATTTTCCGAATGCTGCAATTTGTGTAGTTCTGTATTGCATCTTGGATTATGTCTCACTTGCAGTCTAAGAGTGCAGTTAGGGTGAGATGTGTTGTTCAGCAGCTTGAGATTGCTCATTGTTAGTACCAGTTAGAGGACTTGCTTTACTGTGTCCCAAGTCAGTAGGTGCCTGAACTGCAAGGGAAGGTTTCATGTCATTCATACATTTGCAGTTTAATGAATATCCCACTCTAGATTCCTTTAAGGATGCTGCTTCCATAGGCCCATCTTGGTTTTGACTTGAGATAAAACACTAGACTACCACTCTTAAGTTCATGTTGAGCTAAAAGACCAAGTTAGAGAAATAAATAACTTTCTAGTAAAGGAGCACAAAAGGAAATGTATACCATACTCAGACCAGGGGGGTATACAAAATATTGTCCAAGCTGGACAGTATTATTGCACATGCTTCAAGGGTAATATAGACCTCAAACAAACTCAAAAGAACTCCAAAACCTTTGCTTCAGTGGGGAGAAAAAAGTGAAATGTACGGTGTAGAAAATGGCTTTTTATCCCTGTCTGATTATCAACAGGGTGCCTCTTTGTCCAAGGCATCATCAATTATACCTTTTCACCCCAGAGCTGTTTACAGTAAAAATCTATTTTCAGATCTATATGTAGTAGCAAAAAGAAGAAGAAAGGCAAAGAAAACCGACATTTTACCCTTCAGATAGAGAGGAAAGGATCTATTAGTGGTAGGGGATGCTATTTTAGAAGCATTACCACTGTCCCACTTATTCCCTGGTCTGATCCATCCATCTACCTTTCAAAAACCTGTAACAATGGCAGGAAAAAAAGACTTTAGAAATATATGCGTGTCTTGCTCCTGTTTAATTGGTGTGTTGGGTGACTGAGCTCAAAAGACTTTTTCCTTGTCAGTCTCTGTCCCAGTTCCTGCACTGCTATGAGAGGCTGTCCTCACCATGTTCCTGCTGTGTGTAGCACAATGCTCAAGCACAGCTGCAGAAGACTTTGGGTCCCTCTGCTGTATATTGTTGTCACTGACAGCAGGAAGGAAGATGAACTCTGTTGAAAAGCATAGATGCACGTAGAGCCTTTTTTAACTGCAGGGGAAAGTGTCATTTATTCCTAACTGAAGAATTTAAGTACTGTCAGGGCCAAAATCCTCAATCTGTGTAAGCCCAGCTCCACACAAACCTGCTAAGGGTTTTGACTAATTTTAAGGCTCCATGTTTCAGGGGCAGAGTGTGAGGGAGTTTGAACAGTATGAAGTTTGATCTGGTTTACATTGTCCGTTGAATAGTTCTAGAGGCTGGAAGTCACTGGAGTTCAGCACACAAATCCTGACCTTCCTTTTATGTAGGTAAGCTCAAGAGCAAAAAAAAAGCAAATAGTTTATGAGCGTGTGTGACAAATAATCCTTATAGAGGTAGATCTGCTTTGGCTTTAAGGCAATTTTGTTTCTGGAGATTCTCCCCAGTATGATAGTTACACTTGAAATTCACTTTGCTTCGTAACTGTCTAGTGTTTAGAGTGGAAACCAAGGTAGTGTAACCTTGCTGAAGTCATGAAATTGCATATGACCCTATTTGCAAGTTTGGGATATTAATCATAGAATCATAGAATGGTTTAGGTTGGAAGGGACCTTAAAAGATCATCTAGTTCCAACCCCCCTGCCATTGGGCAAGGACACCTACTAGACGAGATTGCTCAAAGCCCCATCCAACCTCGCCTTGAACACCTCCAGGGATGGGGCCTCCACAGCTTCCCTGGGCAACCTGGGCCAGTGCTTCACTACCCTCAGAGTGAAAACTTTCTTCCTGAGATCTAATCTAAATCTCCCCTCTTACATTTTGAAGCCATTACCCCTCGTCCTATCACTACATGCCCTTGTAAAACGTCCCTCTTCAGCTTTCTTGTAGGCCCCTTTCAGATACTGGAAGGCTGCTATAAGGTCTCCCTGGAGCCTTCTCTTCTCCAGGCTGAACAACACCAGCTCTCTCAGCCTGTCCTCATAGCAGAGGTGCTCTAATCCTCTGATCGTCTTTGTGGCCCTCCACTGGACCCGCTCCAGCAGGTCCATGTCCTTCTTATGCTGGGGGCTCCAGAGCTGGACGCAGTATTCCAGGTGGGGTCTCACAAGAGTGGAGTAGAGGGGCAGAATCAGCTCCCTTGACTTGAGTAAGGGCAATCCTCTTCTTGAGTAAGGGCAAGAAAAAGAATATTAAGTTTCCTAGGAGGAAGACTGCTGTGAAAGTGAGCATCCTTGCAATTCACATGCTTGAGTGAGACATGAGTACAATATGCTGTGAGCTCTGCAGCATTAGCATTATTTTCTTCATTCTGTTGTACTGAGATTGTATAATTCTGTTACTTTAACATAAATATAACATGAGGGCAAATCAGCCTGTGGAATGGAAGCATACTTCAGCACATATGCTCATCCTTTTTAATATCTTTAGACAGGAATACATCCCATTGGAAGTAGTTTGTGCCTATGTTGTGAAAAGCTTAATATGGGAAATAGAGGCACACACATCTGTCAGATTACTCACCTGCCCAACAGCTTGCCCTGTTTTTCAAATTACACCACTGCCATTGAGTATGTATGTTTTTCATAATGATAAATATTTAATAGCCCTGAAGAACTCGAGACTTTTACACATCTATCAAGTGATTCAAGCAGAAAAACTTGTCCTATCCTTGCTTGTGCGACTCTAAAAAGGGAGAAAGTTTGCTTTCCATGGCTCATCCAGTTCTTAACAGGCGAGCCAGTTTCTATCTAGGACCAGAACTGAAATAATTTAATGCTCTGTCCAGTAATGAAGAGAAGGCATTGATTCTGGCTCTCTACTCATGTGAGCTAGATTTGTTCTTGAGGCTATGGTTACCAGTGCCATTCTCTAGTCACTCTGTCTTCTTTCTAACCCTATCTCAAATTTGTAATACACTCTTTATCATATCCCCATCCTAGTTAGTCCTGAGACTATAATTTCATTTTGTTACTGACAATGAATTGCAGCTGCACAACAGAAGTGTATGGAAAAGGAAAGAACTATGAAAGAGGAAGTAATCATGGAAGACCTGCTTCTTAAATTCCCCTCACACGCATCCCTGTCCCTCTCAGCTGCACACATGCTGCCCTCACCAAGGGGTTGTAGGTGAAATTACTAAGTTTCAGGGAGCAGCGAGAGCAGCGCTGTTCCACATGGAAAGGCAAGCCAGCAGCTGAGGGAGACTACAACACAGGCAGGGGCAGCATCCTCACCAACGAGGCACAGTCCCACAGTACCTCAGCTGGGCAAGCAGGAGAGGGCTGGTGACAGTAACAGATTCCATCAACAGTCCAGCCGTCCTCAGGCAAATAACAGCTCAGGAAGAAGAACGGAAACAGGTACACCTACAGCATAGCTCAGGCCAGGACTGGGTGCCCAGGCCTGAGCTTGAATGGAGCTGGAGTAAAGAGCAGAGGTTGTTTGGGTAGGTCTGGTGGGGCAATTGGTGCACTGAGGACCTGTTGTCCTATTGGTGCACTGAGGACCCTGACACTAGAAGCTGAATAGTGATCTGTCTTTAAAAGATGAGTGCTTGCTTTCCTGTCTCCTCACACAGTGCTGGCTGGCATTGTGAATGCAGAGTTGCTCTTCCCTTCGTTTGAATGAAATGAATCTACTAAAGCCAGTTGCAGCCTGACTATTGCAAGCAATTTATGGTAAAGCAATTCTGTTGTTTTCTGAAGTGTCATCACAAGCCAATTTGAAATGCGCATTTATCTTCCTATTTCTTTAACTGCTGTTTCCTGCACATTCATAGGATATAATAAATGAAGAGCACATAGTAATAAATTACTCTTGTTGAGGCTGCTGGATGTCTAAAACTGCAGACAGAAAGAGATGTCACATCATTGTTGTGGTGACAGTGAAGTCCGTGGAGGATGATCCTTCCCCCACCCTCAGCTCTAGTCATGAAAATTCAGCTATCGTATCTCTTTAGTCTATGATGGATGCCAGCTGCCACTCATTAAGCAGCAGCAGAGAATTTGCATCCATCCCTACCACATCTGGTTTACTAACCAGCGGTTGGGAACCTTTTCTAAAGGAAACAGCTTGTTTCTACCCTCCTTCAGGGTATCTGAAGGGCTATCTTTTCTTCCTCAATTCCTAACTATTTGAGGCAAACAAATAGCTGACATTTCCTAACCACTGCAGTGTCTTCATATCTTACAGGCTCTTCCATGGGCTGTTGCTGAGCTGTCTGTTTAGACATTTCATCTTGGCTTCTACTCCACAGGATACTCTGCTCCAATTCAAGACTAAAATATTAGGCTATTCCCCAAAAGAGAAAGTCCGTATTTCAGTCAGATGCTACAGCTGAGTGATGAGTCCTTTCAGTCCCATATAGGAGAAGCACTACAGAAGTTGCTTGTTAAGGGAGAATCTATGTTTTCTCATTTGGTGTCATTGTTACAAAGTGTTCTTTAGTCATGGGCCCTGTGCCTTGGGCCTGCCTGAGGCATTGCATCTAAAAAAGCTGTTTTAAAACATACTTTGCATCAGATTCCTGAGAGTTAAAGTTGATCTGACAACATTCAGTGCTGTAACTGGTCTTCTTTGTATTCCCTATTTTAGCACATTCTTAGTAAGAGAGCTTTGTGATAATCTCTCCCTAATCCTGCAGAAACCTGGTTTTTACTGTGCCGTCAAGGGCTGTGATCTGTAGAGGTTGGATTTGGGATACAGATGCACTCAGGAGCATGGTCTTTCTTACACCTGACAGGGTCTTCCCAGTGATCTTCAGTGATCACTCTGATTCTCAGCGTCTTATTTTTGACTTTTTATTTTTGACTACTAAGAAGACTCTTTGAAAGCAAGGGATTCTTCCACAGATAAGCCATGGTCAGCTTACAAGCCTATTGGTGTTCCTTTTCCTTTTTGATGAGAAATGAGCCCCACTTCTACCTTCAGTTTATTGATCAAAGAAAAGGTGGCTGCCTGAGTTACAGCTCACATCCTCCAAAATAAACCAAACATTCCTGTGTAGGTCAATACATTGAGTCTTGTACCAGTTTGAACTATACTGCAACTGGTGGCCCAAGAGCAGAGAGGTGCTGCATCTTTTTGTTTTACCAAGACACCTAAAGTCATGGAAGAGGATATAAATATTAACAAATAATTGGTGTTCTGGTTAATAAAGGAACCCATTTTCAATTGTCCCAGGAGCAGACATTGATTTCTGTAGAAATCCAGCAATCTCTGACCCAGAGAACAGATCTGTTCACTATTCATGACCTATGCTGAAAGGTTTTCTAAAAAACTGGAGAGTTACGGATTTGATCTTGAATGATGAATGAAAATCAGAAAATAGTTGAACCCCAAGAAGGTCTGATAAGTATTTCACAGTTGCAGCAGCATCGTCACAAACTTTATTCCTGTTGTTCAGTTAACATTTTGAACTCCTTATTAGTCTCTGATTTCTTTTTGTCTTGCCCATAACCGTCCTGACTGAATCCACGGACAGGCAATTCTGTCACTCTCTCTGTTAAGCTCACGGCATTCGTTTCTGAGTTACCACAACAACAAGGATTACGTGACAAGCAAATGAAGAACCAGTCAGATAATGGAGTTTTTAAAATGGGGATTACTGGTGCTGAAGATGTAATGGCCTCTTTGATGCTGTTACTATCTATAGCATAAATCCTTCTAAGTCTTTGGACTATTGACCTGATACACTGAAAAGGCTCCTTTGCAGCCCCTATTGTCCAAATAAAGGGAAAAGCTTTGAGCCCAGACATCTTCAAGGCACAGGAAAAACACAAGGCCAAGAGATAAGCTTGGTAATTTGTAGGCATTTTATTTCTTTCAAGCACAATCCCAACGTTTTAGCAGAAACTGATACCCCGATTTTATCTGTGTTGCTTTTTCTCTAAGGTGTGCACTCGGTACTTTATAATTTCTAAAGATATCCTGAGCTGATCTCATCAGGGCCAGAGCAGCAGCCTTGCAAATCAGCATTTTCTGAAAAGGACTGTCTAGTGAGATTTTAGAAAAAACAGTTGTCTCTGACACTTTGGTCATTGTACCTCTTAGAGTGTCTACAGGCCTCTTGTATAGTATGACTGGATATATACCTTTACTACCCAAGAATAAACAAGTAGCTGGATTTTGGAATAACTAAGTTGATTGTTCTTGGTTTGGGAGATACCAGTTAACGGCAGTGGAATACTTTGTAGAAAGGTGAGAATTTTTAGCCTTTGTCCTTAACATAATGCTAACTCCCTGCAGAGCTGTTAACGTAAAGAGAACCTTCTCTGTCTGAATTCTGCAAACATGAACTGTTTGTGCTTTCATCCAGAGACCTCTTCAGGATTTTTACAAATAGTTTATCAGGTTCATTATATTGTGAGGAAGTAGGGGAATGTATTCTCCCCCTTTTACAGTTACAAGGTGAAATTCTTTCCTGAATTAGGGCAACATTAGGCTTTATAGCAGAGTTGTGAAGACTGCCTGCAGGAACTTGACAAGTGTAGCGATGCTTCACACACATACACACAGACACACACGCTCCCTTGCTAGGTTCTCTGATTAGTCTCTGGTTTTGTGAGAGCTCTGTGGGATATCTGGCCATTAGCAAGTGTTGGACCAGTTTCAATTTGCTCTAACTTATGTGTGTAAAAGAAAACTGAGGGGTGACATTGAAGGCTACACTTGTATAGAAGTTGCCTCCCTTGGTTTTGACTCTGCTCCTCAGCCGCGTTCAAGGACAGGCATATGGAAACTAAGAATAGTGGGACTCATTCAAGTGCCTTTTCATACAGATACCTTATCATCGCTGTCACCATGACTCTCTGTTAGGTAACAGATGCTGTCACTCAGGGCGTGAACAAGCCTCCTGCTCATGCTAACACATTTGTTATGTTACACTCCCCAAGTTCACAGAGGCCAGTGCTTCCTTTTCCTTGAATCGCCCATTGTTGCCTGTTTGCAACTAAGGACTCAAAAGAGTTGTCCAGGAACTTGAAGTAAGTGAAGTGTACTTCTGCAGTGACTTCAGAGTGTTTTCCGGCACCACTGTGCTTTCCCTTTCTGTGCTCCAGTTCTGTATATCAGAGCTGTTCAGGCATTTGTGCTCAAGACCTTAATTTCCACCAGTTTTGAACATTTCTCTCTTATCAGTTGCACTGTTCATGTAGCAGCAACATCTCACTGTTAGGAAGCTCTCTTGGGCTTTAGCCTATGCTGTCTTTACTCCATTCTCTTTCCCTTGCTTCTCATTATAGTGTTTCATAACAAACTAAATTTCCCTCCCCGCCTTGTATTCAAACTCTTCAGCTATTGGTAGGTGGTTATCATGGGCCCCAAGTCATTGCTAAGCCAAGCTATACATCTTTAATTTTGTTAATTTAATCTTTCTTCACCAGTCTATCCCTTCAACTCCCTAATCACTTGTGTTGCTCTTTTCTGAACTCCCTACAAAATCTGTCAATATCTTTATGATAGTAAGGACCCCATCACAGAACACCATGTTATAAATGCAATTTCACCACAGTGGGAAGGAAGACATTTTACTGTGTCCTTGTTTCATAATATGATTCCGCTGCAGATTCTCCCTCAAAATTGCTTCGTTTTCTCTTCCTTTTTGCTGATATATTTTAGTGAAAACTTACCTCCAATTTTCTATTTATCCTATGGCCACAGGTCTTGCCCGTGGTCACACATAGTACATAGGACTTGGGGAAGCAATTGGCCTTAAGTTATTTGTGAGAACAATCCAGCTTCTTTTGATTGTTTTTTGTGTGCGAGAAGGATGGTGGTCTTATTTGTCAGGGTAGATAGCGCTTGTGGCAAGAGTCCCTCAAGGCACACCAGTTTAAATAGAACTAAATTCAGGTAATGAGTCATGGCCAGAGCTGAGAACAGGGGACAGGAACTAATTTTCTGCATCAACCTTTGACCTCACACCTCAGATACACAGGCACCTTCCCAGCTGAGGAATGGCCCATATCTGAAACTGCTTGCTTTTAACTGCCCATGGCAAGCTAAACAGAATCAGTTACAAATTTATGTTTATCTAGTGTGCAAGCACACCAAAGCTGGTTGTCTGCAAGCCCCTGGAGGGAAAGCAAAGTTTATTCGCAAAAGCAGCTATACACATTCGAGACTGCACTGTGTGAACTGATCTGTTTAGACTGGAGCTGTTTTAGGTGTTATCTATAACATAGATAGTGACAAGGTGAAACTGTGCAAATGGAAAATTAGCTGATGTATCCAAGTGTTGTAACAGAGAAACAGCGTTGGTATATTGAACTGGGTTGGTACTCAGGAGACCTTGGCCTTACACCTGCTTTTCTCCACTGAATGACTACGTGAGCATGATTAAATCACCTTCCCACCCTCATCCTCTATTTGCTCTTGTTGTGGTTTAACCCCAGCTGGCAGCTAGGACCACGCAGCTGCTCGCTCACTTCTCTTCCCCCCAGTGGGATGAGAAGAATCGGAAAAATACGGAAAACTTGTGGGTTGAGGTAAAGACAGTTTAATAAGTAAAGAAAAAGCCGTGCACACAAGCAAAGCAAAACAAGGAATTCATTCACTACTTCCCATTGTTCAGCCATCTCCAGGAAAGCAGGGCTCCATCATGTGTAATGGTTAATTGGGAAGACAAAACACCATAACTCCAAACGTGTCCCCCCTTTCCTTCTTCCCCCAGCTTTATATGCTGAGCATGACACCATATGGTATGGGATATCCCTTTGGGGTCAGCTATCCCAGCTGTGTCCCCTCCCAACTCCTTGTGCACCCCCAGCCTATGTGCTGGCAGGGTGATTTGAGGAGCAGAAAAAGCCTTGATTCTGTGTAAGCACTGCTCAGCAGTAACTAAAACATCCGTGTGTTATCAACACTGTTCTCAGCACAAATCCAAAACATAGCCCCATGCTAGCAACTGTGAAGAAAATTAACTCTACCCCAGCCAAAACCAGCACACCTCTCTGACCCTTTTTCTAGAACGTCTGCCCTCTGAAAGAACAGCTGCCTGTCAAAGTATCTTTTATGCAGTGCCTAACACAGCAGAGCTTGGTTTTAGCTAGGATTCTCCTGTAAATCGCCATAATGAAAGCCCATCACAATAGAATAAACTACAGAAATACAGCAGAGTGATAACCCCCTTCCTAAGTTATTTGAACTCCAATGGGGCTAAATCCCACAGAATCTGCTGAGGACAAGACTGGCAGCAAAGGGAATGCAAGTAATCTAAAACACATATGAGCTAGCATACACTGGGACAAGAATACATGGCCATAAGCTGGCCACAAGTAAAATTCAGGCTGAAAAGTAGGAAAAGAGCTTTCTAAGCATCAAGCCAGGGATGATCTGGAACAGTTTCCCACTAAGGGAGTTGGAGGCAGAAGACCTAACTTTTTGTACTAACTACAAATATCCTCTTTAAAGTTCATTAGTAACAGGATATAGGGCTTGCTTAATACTTTATTTAAACATGGGCAAGTCATTAAGTTTAGGGACAGATTCCTACTCCACATCTTCCTTTCTCAAAGCTATGTCAGTTCTTCATTCCTTCTCTTCTTTTCTAGCTTTAATTTCTATGATGAATTTCATTCAGTTAACTTGAACAAGAATCTAAAACAAATTTGTGAAATCATGAAAAATTGTGAAAACTAAGCTCAGATCAGAGAGTTTGACTTGTATATTCTAAACCTGAGAAACTGTGGCTTCACAGTCAGGACTTTTAACACGACTTTTGTCTGGAGCACATTGCCATAATGCAGCTAATTTGTCCGTTGATTGCATCAGTCCACTTACGGAAGTTTGCAACTTAAGTGTACAAGCAAACGCACATTCTTCACTATCAGTAGGAGTCAAGCCTCCACTCTCCTACCTGCCACGTTTGATTTATGCAGCACGCTCCCAAGGACTTGCCTGTTTCTGAAATAGGTCAGTCAATATGTAAAGTGGAACCTTAGCTAGTTATCACAGGTGAGAAAATCGGTGCCTTGGGTTTCAGCACAATCTGCTGATACAACCTGGTGGGAAAATTACTTCAGTGTAAAAAGCTACTTTTGTGAAGGAATAAAGCAGAGAGGAATTCGAATCTACTTTAGAGTAGCTGAGAAACTCTGCTTGGTATCTGCCTGTCTTTGTCCCACCTAACAATGCATTCGCTCTGAAGTACATAGCAGAAGAACAAGCCCAATACTTCTTGGACTGTAAAATCGCAGGAACTCTACCTGAGCCAATCAGTGTCACTCTTGGGACCCATAGCATGTCTCCAAGAGGACTGCTGGATGCGAAGTCCAGTCAGAGCCAATCATAACCTCAAGGCCCAGGCAAAACTTTTGTAAGAGCTGGGTTTACAGCATCTTTTTCCAGAAGGTTTTGCAGGGTGATGCTGACTGGCAGGCAGGACAATCTTATACAGACCCTGCACTTGAAGAATTAACACAATATGTGGAGTGTGAAATACAGTCTGGATCAGTTGTTTCTGTTTGAGGTCTTCCTTCAGTCTGTGGTTCACTGCTTTTTCCTTTCTCACATGACAGCTTGTCCTGCAAGGCAAATCAGTTACTCTGTCCTTTTTTACAGGGAGTTACATATGCTGCTGAAATTAGAGTCCTGAGACTCCTATAAAGGTACTATCTGATACTGCCCAGTCAGAGCCCAGTACAGAATGTTCTTCAGGGTTTCCAGCACTTCTTTCTGAAAACACCTCAGCAGCTTTCCTGGGAAGGAATCCCTTCCTGATGTCTCTACCTTACCTTGCTATTTTGTGTGTCAGAGTGAACCTGATGAAAAGGTTACCGCTACTGAAAGAGGGAAGCTTTATTTCCCCAGATACCTCCTACGCTCTGCTGCTTTTACTGCCTCTGGCTCTCATGAGGTGCTTTAATAAACGGACGTAGTCTACTAATCTGTCAGACAACTAAAGAAGCAAACAAAAAAGCCCCCGCTTTTTCTGGATTAGTGAATGGAAATGTTTGTTTGTGAAGGTCCCAAGAGTGCAAGGAAAGGGGAAGGGAGAGCAGAGCTGGAGGGTGAAGAACCTCTCCTCTTTCAGCATGTGCCAGGTGGTAGATCAGTGTGTGAAACCACAGCTGTAGTTTCATCCTATTATTTTCTTAAACATTAGAAAAAACTGAAAACCTAGAACCAAATTTCATGGTTCAGGGAGATGTCTCTCCTAATTATGCAAAAAATATCTAGAGGGTAATGATCACAGATCACAAAGCACATGAATGTAGTTTCCCTTGTAATTCCAGTTCTAGGTGTATTTTGGCAGAGTTCAACCCTTAATAGTGAGTATTCTTCTCCTTGGGTGGAATCTAGGCTAGACTCATATGTTAAAAGAAAAAAAAGAACTAGCTTGTCTCAGTGTAACACAGAGTGGTGACTGTATTGCTGTTAGAACTTCAGCGCATTATTCTGGATGCAGACTGTTCTTTCTGCTTCATCCTTAGCCTGGTTTCATCTGTCTGGAAATGGCAGCTGCGGGGGTTTGATAAATGGATTGAAAGGTTGTCCAGCTTCACTGCAAGTGTCAGCCACAGAAATTCACTTATATAAGGAGCTTCTTGGTGATTCACAGCAGCTATCCCTGCTGAAGCTGCCAGAGTTGGCTGGGAGAACCATCCTCCTGCTCTCTAGTGGTAGAAGCACAAAAAAGCCAAAGATGTTCTGCTTCTTCAGAGCAAACTCATACGTGTATGCCTTGTTCTTGCTGCGCAGACATGGAAATGGCTGCCAAATTCCAACTGGGTAACTCGGAAGTATCTAAACTACTGAAAAAGGAACAGGAAATAGTTTAATCTGGTATATATGTATATGTATAGTGTTATCTGAGAGTGTCAGAGCAATCATGCTGAATTCTGGAAGCTTTTAAAGTGAGAACCTTTTGGTTTTCTAGGAGCCCTTGCAGGAATGATTTTGCACAATGAAAATTTCTCCCTGCCATCAGCAGTAGGTGGCCCAGGACACACATTGCTCCATTTGGTTTCAGGCAGTAGAGAGCAGCGGTATGCAGAATCACTCACCAGTTTGCTGTCACTTTGTGCCAGGATAAGCAGAGCAGCACCTGGTGAGCAACAGAATCAGAGTTGAACAGCCCTGTGAGGTGGTTCATTAGGGAATAAAAGTGACATGGGAGGCCGTCCTGCACGCTCAAAGAAAGCGGCAGCCTGTTGCAGAAGATGGTCATCAGCATTGTCTGCCAGGGGCATCTCGAAGGCCTCTCGTGACAATTCATGGAAAGTCAGGGAGCTGTGGCTCCCTCTTTGGGAAAGCAGAGGTCCTGTATCTAGTCATGGCTAACTGATTTCTTGTACAGGTCCCTAAGCAGGTGTGTACTGTCTTTTCAGCAACTGAAAAACTGAGAGATCAGCCAGTAAAACTGGAGGCAAAACTAGAAATAAAGTCCTTACCCACCTTCCTGCCTCATATCTCAGGGCTGGCTAAATCATTGTTTAATTGTGCCTCACAAGCGTCCACTGAGGACATCAGCAGTATTACATATCGTCTGTGACCCCTTCTGCTGGCATAGCCAGCATGAACTGCGTGGAGTGACCTGTGTATCTACCACTCCACCAGAGACTGCGGTCATGTAGTAAAAGTAGTAATAGCAAGGAGGCTACAGGCCCATTGGCTGCCTGTCAGCTAAGGACACAATTCTTAAACACATACCTGCAAACACTTACCTATAAATATAGTTGACTCCATAGTAAATTAAAGGCGAATCTGGATTTTAAACATGCAAGAATTTCAGAACAGTGACGTGTGCTGGAGCCTGTCTACAGTCCTGTATAATAAAATAAACAAAAAGTTCCCTTTAAGGCTTGCTTTAATATGGGCAACTCGGAACAGATGAGTCAGTGCTGGAAAACCACAGATTATTCCTTTCTCCTTCCCCGTTCAGTGGAAAATAAGGAATATAAGCTTGTTCCTACGGTCACCTGTGAGTAGTACATGATTTGATACCTGCATAAACAATCCTCAGCTTAACTGCCTCAGTTGCTAAAGTATCTATTTTAATCAGTGTTGCACAGCACCCTCTTCTGCTGAGAGGTGATGAGAAGTGGAAATCCCTGGTCTGTCTCTCTTAACTGTCTCTGATAGGCATTTATGTACTGAAGAACAAGGTAAGTATAAAAACTCAATTACAGCAAATAGGGGAGAATCAATAAAGGACTGAGAAGCTGGCCGCCGCACAGGTAGGGTTTTATCTCTGCAGCAGAATCCTGACACACGACATCACAAGAACATAGAGTGCTCAGATGAGTTATGAAGATTGATATTTGCGATGATGACTTGCAATTGTGCTATTTAAAAAAAACACCTATTTGGTAATGAAAACCTGCTGGCAAGATCTGATCAAAGAGGTGAAATTGCAGGAAGAGTAAAATAAGATCAGTAAATCAAATGCTCTAAATCATCAGTGAGGCACACTACAATTAGGGTTGAATTCAAGAAGGCAGAATTATTGGAATTGCAAGCATAAATCCATGTCATGCATGTGCTGCCATTTCTCCTAGGAAACACACGCTCACCTCTAGCATTTCCAGACTGACCTCTGTCAAGGGCAAAAAGATAACAACTGTCTCCTAACATAATGATTCCCATTGACTGCCTCTGTTGCAGTTCAACAGAGACTACACAGGCTTTGAGGATCCCCGTTTTATTACCTTCAGAAGGCTCTCAGGTTTTGTGTCTTCACATCAGCTTTCACATCAACTTACATAGAATATAGTCTGTGATGTTCATCTGCAGAAGTGGCCCATGGTGCATACAGCTGGACAGGAGCAGAGAGACCAGAGGGCTATTGGTGGAGACTTTAGCTGACTTTGCCTGGGAGATGGTTGACTGTTACTGATCTGAAATGCAAAACAACCTTGAAACACCAGTGCTTTCTACCTTTTCTGACTACAAGCCTTGTCTCTCTTCTTTTTTTTTTTTTTATTCCACTTGCTCTATTTGTCTTATTGAAACTTCCAGTTCCTAATCATATACTTGCCAGAGTACAGTATCTGCAGCACAGGAATTGAAAGTGAATAAGGCCCTCTGAACTATGCACTTACAATCTCTTGTATACTGCATTATTATCTCTTTTTTTATACATTGAAAGAAAAAAATGTGAGACTATCTAGTCATAAAGTTCCAACCTGGGATTTCTCTTTTGGTTGGAGATGTCTACTTAGAACATTCATATTGGATGGAGATTGAAACGAGTTGTTCCAGTTTCAATGGTCGTGGCAGCTGGTAGATCAGGTTTAGTGGAAACAAACATTTTGGAATGCATTTAGGGAAATGCTTAACAAAAGCTGCTTTGAGTTCAGTGACAACAGCTGGATTTTGGTTTTAAGAGGCAGTGTTGAACAAGCAGAAGTGGAGAGAAATAGCTTGTTCCAATGGACTGCTTATGGGATGAGGAATTAGGAAACCCTGTATTTTAGTGCCTGGCCTGCCACTGCTTTGCTGAGAGGCCTTGGTGAAATCTTTTAGATTCTCTGTAGTGAGCATCTTACTTATTTCATCTCACGTAGCATTAAAGCTTGCTTCAGTGAACAGTCACAAAGGCTAGCAGCTTGATATGGTACAAATGTGCCTTGCTTAGAAAATTAAGCAGTGCACATGGTTTCCCTCTTTCCATTCTTAGTAGAGAGGAAAATACTGGCAATCGGCATTGTCCCAGCAGTGCACTGGGAGTGATAATATGGGTGAATTACCTGTTCTCACGGGGGGAAAACACAGATCTAAGAGCACCTCTGTCTAGTTTTCCCCTACTTCAGGAAATCCTCTCTCTTTGGTCCCTTTATAAAGAGGAACTAGAATGAAAGAGAGGATTTATAAGTAAAGAACCCCTCAAACTAATTTGGAATTTTTTGGATCTTTTTAGCTTTCTTCCTTTGTAATATGCTGCAGAATGGTGACTAACAATTAGGAAGTGACAGCAAGGTTGTTACAGGTGTTTAATTCTGGGTCCAGCATTGGCTTTGTTGTGGTAATCTGGGCAAGGTAACAATTTTTCCTCCCTTTCCCTACACAGAAACTAGAAAGAAGGTGCTGAAGTGAATTTGTGCACTTACAGTAAGTAGCATATTTGGTGCAAAGTAGAGTGAACTTATTTCTGTAGCTCCATGATTTTCATCCTGTGTATACTGAAAAACTGCTAGAAGGAACTTAGTAAATGGATGGTTAGTTATTATTCAGTCTTCAGAATGGCTCCATCCAGTTCTTTAAAATGCCAGTTTATTAGTCATTTTACTTAGCTACAAGGCATTAATAAAACATAAAAGGCTAAAGCTCACTTCATTGCATTTGGAAATCCATGCAGTATAGTTATACAGACTGGGAAATCTCATTATGTTGCCTTCATTTTCTACAGGAAAATGAATATTATGTACCAGCAAAGTTTACCATTTGTGGGTTTTAATCTGGATTCACCATTAGGCCACGCTGCCATGCTCCCAGCAAATATCTGCAAGAAGCAAAGAGACAACCCCTGAGAATCCACTAAGTCTTTCTTTGAAGCATGTCCATATTGAAACTGGAATTGTGATAGTCCAGTCCGGTAGAAGCTCTCAGTACTCAGTCCATAAAAACCAAATGCCTGTGTGTACTCCCACTTAATTTGGGCACAAGCATCTGACAAGTGTGTGTGAACCCCCAGGGGACGGAGACCCAAAGGCCCTATGACACTGTCATCGTCCATGTAGGCATATTAGGAGTTCCATCAAGAGTATGAGAGAAGCCAAGGAATAGGAAGGAAAGGTATTATCTCAGCTTCAGGCCCACGTGACTAACAATTCCCCTCCAGGCTGATTTTAATCAGAATGCCAGAGCTGGCACTGAAAAGTATCAGAAGTGTAAGCAAAACACTGAGCTGAATAAGTAGGATGGTACAATTTCAACAAGAGCATGGAGAGATCTTGGCTGACTTGCAAAGCTATGTGGTGAGATAAGACTCGATATTAAGCAAGCATTCTGCTGTATGCAAATAAGCAATACACAATTCAGTATTCTTGTCCTTTGAGTACAGTAACTACATGATATACATCTTCTCTGTAGACTAGGATTTACACAACTGAATAGGTTCAGACCCCTATTCTTACTGCAGTTCTGCTCTGGAGAGAGATTTTCCAAGTATGTGTATGTGGGCTGGTTGATGTTTACAGATGTTGGCAGGGACAGAATGGGGATATTGCAAGTCAGGTGAAGTCAGTATTGCATTGGCAGGTGGGTGTTGTGGCAATAGTAGTGGCAGCTCTTAGAAAGAAAGAAAGGTCAATCCATTTCTGGTTTATAATACTGGTTTTATAAAGGACACATGCAGCATTTGGCTACCATCCTTTTACAAGTGCAGCACAACAAAATCTGTGAATGGCTAGCTATTTTTCCCAGCTTAGACTTCAACAGTCAAATAGATCACTATAACCAAAACCAGAATCTTGAACTTCTGAGGACCAGAAACCTCCTACAGGACATGAACTTGGATAAATATGATCTAGTTCAGTCTACTTGGGAAGTGTCAGAGTGGCTTCTGTAAAGGGGAGTCCTAGTAGTTTACAAATCTCTTGGACATCTTTGAAGAGTCATCAATAAATGGAGTAAGGATGAACCAATTTATACTGTCCATTTGAATTTTCAAAAGGCTTTGGCAAATAAGTGTTTGCGGAAACTACACAGCCGAAGAGGACAAGGGGAAGTCCTAGCATGGGTAAGTAGTTGGGTAGACAGTAGAAACAGATGGCAAAAGTAAATGCTAAGCTTCACAGTAGAAGGACAGTGCCAACAGAGTTCTTTAGGGATTTTTGCTGGGATGTAGGCAGTTCAGCATATTCATAAATTACTGGAAAAGGATGTGAGCATTCTAGCCACTATTACCAGTCATTTGCTTTTCCAGTTTTCCAGATATTAGTGTAGAAAGGAACATTATTAACATTTACTCTAGCCTTCTGTGTGACATGAACTAGGACTAACTCAAATTAATTGCAGATTCAAGTCTAGTATCTGGGATTGAGCTAAAGCAGATCTTTTATAAAAAATATCTAATCTTGTTTTTAAAATTTCCTGTGACAGAGAATCTACAGAAAACTTCATCATGTTAATCTAGAGGTTAGTTGCCCTCAACATTAAAAATTATTAACTTAATTCTGGCCTGAATGTGTGTAGCTTCCAGGCAGAATTGCTTTTGCAACTGTGTCTGCTGGTATGAGGATTCCTCTGTGTTCAGGTCTCCACCTCTCCGTATGGGTACTTACAGATGATTATCAAATAATTACTTATACTTCCTTTTGCTTAACTAAAAAAGATTAAGCTCCCAGGATCTTTTCTGTTAAAGTATGTCTTCCAGTTCTTTTCCACTGAGCAGGATCTTCAGCTTAGATTTGGTACTAATATCTTCTACCACAAACAGCAAAGGCAGTCCTGAGCACAGTTTAACCACCTCTTGAGAGTCTTCTGCACTGGGGAGGCCTTCCAAGAAATGGGGAAGGGCAGAATCGCCAAAGCAGCTCTGATACCACCCTCTTGTAGAGCAGGGAGTAAGTGCATGGTTGAGGGCTACACGTTCTAGCTAGCTTAGATGAAGATAGATCTGCCTCTTGTGAAAAGCCAAGTAAGCTAGCGAAGTCTTCAGACTATGTAAAGTCACAGGAAGATGTTTTAACAAATTCCGTGTCAGCCCTAGGCTTGATGGGAAGATCAAATAATTTTGAATCTCACATTCTTTAGGTCTCACAGCAAGACTCAGTCTTCTCTATTTATTCCACTCCAGTCTTCTCCCTGTGAGAAAAAGTTAAGCATTCTCTAGTACTGAAAAGTGTGGGTGGCAAACACCTGATCTGAACCTTTTCCCCTGCTGAGAAGTTTGAATTTAAAAAAGCAACAACAAAATTGTGAGCTTTTCCCCCCATTACTCATGAACTGGGTATTTTTATCACCACGCATTTCTAAATAAATCCTGTCACCTAATCCTGTTAAGTGAAACCTGCAAATCTAAGGAAGTAGAAGTCTGTTGCTCCACTGAAACAGGGATTTGTGAAGGGTTTTGCAGAATGGTGAAAAACAAAGACAGAATTAACAAGCACAGGAGTGGCTCATAACTTACACGATTTTTCTTCAAGTAGACATCCACTATGACATGAAGTTGCTCAGAAGGGGGAAAGTGGTATTTGTTGTTATTCCTTAACCTTAAATGCTTCCTCTGGGGTACAGTATGCACTGAGATCTCACCAGCTTCAGAGTGCTGTTTAGTCTGACATCCCTCTATGAGAGTAGGAGGAGAGAATGATTGCAGTGTCTAGGTCTGCTTTGCTAAGCTACTTTATATATATATATGTATATGTATCCAGGTTTTTTACAGCAGTAGCAAACAGAAGCAGCAAGCAGAAATAAATATCTTTTGCTAGCAATTTTCTGTTAGGCACCTTGGAACATGTATAACCTGTGAAGCTAAATGGACAGATGCCCTGTGTCACCTCAGGCGAGTCTTTTACACCAGATCCAGCGAAGGATATAGGTGCTCAAAGGTGTTGTGTATTGCAGCATGTAACTCCTGGGGGCCCAACCAAGCCCAGAGTGGGACACTGAACCTTTCTGTCCTGTGCCCTGATGGCTTTCCAGGGACTACAGGCCAGCCTGCGTGCTGAGCAGGAAGCAACCTAGCCATGAAGGAAATGCTGACAAAATCAAGTAGCCAAAAATTGCTTCTCCCCATCGTTTCAACACAATTCAGCCATGTGTGGGGCTGCATTTACCTTCACATCATCTCGAACCCTCTCATAAAGGTGTAAACATTTTTTTAAAAAAAACAGAACAGTTTATACTCTTTTCTCCTAAATTGCAGCTAGTGAAGCAAATGCCACTTTCCTATTCCCCAAATGTCCCACTGGAAGCATCTTTGTGAAGTTGCTCCATTGAACAGAAGATTTAAGATTCCATCAGTTGGTAGGAGAGCACAGGAGGGAGTATGATTCTGTCAGCTAATGGCTTAGGGGAAAAACAGGAAGGCCTGACTTGTGGTCCTGCTCCAAGGAAGGTTTCTACAAATCGCATGGGACAGGGCATTGTCTAAAAAGAAGATAGAGTCCAGGAAGCAGCATCTAGAACTGCTGTGTATTGTCATGCCCTTGCATTAAACAGCACAGAGCAGTAACATTAGCTGCAGTGTGAAGTTTTCTCATTGATTCCACTGAAAAAAGCTTCAGCATTCACAGAAGAGCCAGGTGAGCAGGATCCCTCCCCCTCGCAAAAACACACAGGTACAAACACAAGACTACTATCCACTGAAACAAACTTATACAATGATGAACTGATACGAACAAGGCACTGGCCTTAAGTGTCTGTAGAGCTTTGTTTAAACTCTTACATAAAGGTCAGCGAAGTGTTGAAAACAAATGAAGGCACAGGCTGTGAAAATTAATCAATGAGTCGTCCCTGGGTGGACTTCTAGAACTGCCGCAGTCTGAGGCAGGGCTGGTCACTCCCTGCCTGTTCTGAACTGAACACAGTCTTGCAGCTCAGCTCCAGGAGCATCTGAGCATCTGACATTTTTTAATCGGGGCCAGCATGTGTGGCACCATGGAAGATAAAAAGTTAGTTAGTCTGTATGCCTGAGAACTAGGGAGATGCCTGCATGACAGACACTAATTAGTACAAGGGCATACAGTCTGAATAGATGTGGCTGGCAAGGACCATCCAGAGAAGGAGAGGCACAGATAAGAAAACACTGAATGAACCTTCTGCCTCCACCCTTCTGGGTATTTAAGCTTTGTCAACTGTACATCACTTGCATATCCTTTTATTAGGAAGCCCAAATATCATTTTATTATTAGCCACTTGGGTAATACATTGGTTCCTAAAATCCCATTTAAAAAAGAGAATAGGAAAAGTGCATTTTCTCTTTTTTCTCTTTTACACATACAACTTTCTTGTTCCTAAAACCAGCAGGTTTTGCTTTAACTTTCAAAATAAGGACATTCACTTTTTGGTAAAGATAAGGTTTTCAGAATGTCAGCTTAGTTCGTTGAGAACAAGAATGACCATAAAGAAGCTTATAATGGAAGCTCATACCCTCCTTAATGGTAGCATTGCAGCACAACTTTATCATACAGAAAGGCGAATGCAATGGAGACAATTCTTTCCCTGCCCTCTTTCCATGTCCTTAGTTTCTTCTCTTCTGCTTTGGATCCACCCTTCTTTGTCTTTTTTTCCCTGCTCTAGCTCTTCTCAACAAAGCCTTCTCTAAAACTAAACAAAAAGGAAATGCACAGCAGTGAACTGGCATTTGAAGACCATGAGGTTGTTTACTCTCCTGCTATATACTGTTCCTCTTCTGTTTAGACTGGGACTGGACTACCTTCCTCTGCTGGGGCTTTGCTAGCTACAGAATTTTCTAGATGCTTCAGTAACACTTATAATTAAATAAAAGTAACAAATGACAGAGAGAGGCCCAAATTGGACCTCGAGTGCTTATTTGATCCAGAATTGTGGCAAGGGCTTTATTAGCAGAAACACAAATGTGCATGTGTAGACATAGGCATGCGCAAACTCAGGAAATAATCTCCAGATTTAGGATAACCACAAGATCTTTCTGGTGTTGAGTGGGTTACATGCAGTATCTCTAAAGGGCTGGTTTCTAAAAGCAAAGCCCCGAGAGAGGAGGCCTTTATTTTAATCTCATAGAATTATTTGTAGCCCTATCAACTGAAGCCTCTTCCCTTTCCTCTACTTATCTGCTGGCTCACTGAGGCACTCGGCATTGCTGACAGTTGCAGACACTGCTGCTGAGCAACAGACATGGCGGTGGCACAAATCACTCTTTTCTCTTGCAAGATAATGGGAATGTCTTGAGGACTCAAACTGGCCTAACCTGGTTGCATGTTTGTAGAGGATATACTTATGCCAGTAAGGAATGAAATGCAGACAGAAATACTCAATCTGTCTTGCCTTTGGCCTTGTTTTTATTGGCAGTGAAATTGCACTGCACTGAAGTTGCTGAGTGGGAGGGATAACTACCTGAAACATCATCCCTCTGTGGGTAGCAGCATGACCAAGGATATCTGTAAGGGGTAATGATAAACTAGGATCCTCTGCTTGAAGCTCTTCTACTGTCATATTGTTTAGACATTCTGGCTAAGCTTGTTTTTGCAATTTTGCTATCTTCAGGAGTTCAGAAATCATGAATAAGCATGAAAATGTCTGAGTTTGTTCTCCAAAATCATGACTTTTAGCTGCTTACCTGAGGAAATGAAACTTATACAGTCATGCATGGTATCCATCAGTCTGTCAGTTCCCTCCTACTAATATTTCAACCTGTTTGATGGTTTAAAACAAATTTGACAGAGGGATTTTGTCTCAAAGACAGTATCTTCCTATATGTTTGTGAAAGTAGGTAGCTGGAGTAAAGAGAGAATTCCTGTTGAGTCATAGAGTCATAGAATTAAAGGATAATTTAGGTTGGAAGGGACCTCTGAGGGTCTTCTGCTCAGTGCTGCTGCAGCCTATGGCACTGGCATCAATAAATTACTACACATCAAGGAATCCATATATGACATTACAATTATGAATTATAGAGGAAAAGTTTGTATTGAATCCTGCGCATTAGACATGGGAGACTCCAGTCACAAGGCATAAATCTATGGGACCTGTCTTTCATAGCCATTTTGCTCACAAAGTATCTTGTTTCTAATTAGTCTCTTGTTTCAAATTTTTAACTCTTCTGCCTGTCTTCAGCAATTTGCTGCAGGGAGGCGTTGTTAAGATACATCCATTAGGATTATGAGTTCTTAAATCAGAGCTGTATAAATGTCTGACAGGTGGTATGGCTGTGAAACTTTGGTTTGCAGTTGAATCAACAACATGATGTTGAGCTTGTTTGATTCACTTAGTGAGGAAGAGAAAGGATTAAAGTCAGCCCTGACAGAATTCAGATCACTGAGAGCAGAGTCTGGACTTCACAAAGTTGGGGGCTGCCATCACTGTTGTTGGAGACAATAGCACATTTCCCATCAAATGCAGCACTGCATGATACTAAAAAATAGTACAGTTCATGTAGACAGAAGATACATCAGCAGGGACAGACTCATGAAGAGGGATCCATTATTCTTTGTGAAGCTACAGCTCATTAAATGTTGGTGAAAGGTGCTATTTTGAGACAAAGTTGTTTGATAGCCACTGAACTGATCCAGTTTGAGCAAACCTTCCCATGCTGTCTCAACTCTCTCCTGAATAATTCCAGATGAGGGTAGAAAAATATGCCAGTGCTCAGTTTTTAAATAGAAATTTGATGGAAGGCATTTGGAATGCAAATTTTATTGAAGTCCAAGATACAAGCTTAATATGAGCATTTCAGTGTGAATATTGGAAAATTCATTGGTAGAGTTTAGACCATAATGTAAAAGTGTAGGTACTTCGTAAACTAAAAGTAATTGTGACTAAATCATATAGTTGCTCTAATCGCAGCAGCTTCTCAGATTCTATGTAATTTCTGATCCTCATAGCTTCATACCTGGTTACTTGTCTCTATTTTTCTATTAAGTTTTCTGTTCTCCAAGGGCAGTATTAAAGGTCCGGTGGCAAGATGCTCATGCTAATCAGTCTGGTTCTAGCTATGATTTTTAGCTACTTGCTCCAGTGAGGATTACCAGCTTTTGCAAAATGTCTAAACATCCTGAAAATCTCAGAACTTTATTTTCTGCATAGTCTGTAACTTCTTTCCATAGATACCAACATGGCTGATTCCTTGGATAACATTTCCTTTTTTGCAGTCCAGTGGCAAAGCGGTTTGTTAGTTATAAGCACATTCCCAGCAACCCCTCTATATCCTAGACAAGTGCTCCTATTTTCATCTTGGTTATAAGGGTGAAGAGAGTGGGATTGCCCCAGATTGTTTACCAGTGGAACCTGGAATGAGTATCGCTTTCCAAGTACTTCCTGATACAAGCTTTCCTCTCCTGTTGTGTATCTCTCCTCCTGCTGCTGCCTCTCTTGCCAGGCTCCACAGTCCATTGTTGTTAGGGATCTGTTTAGTATCTCTCTAGTCCACTGATGGACTTTGTATCGTTCTTTCTCCCACCCCAAAACAATTCTTGCACAGCAAAAGTGGACTTCTTCCTTCCATCCTGACATCTAGCTCTGTGGGACTCTTCTCTCTCCGCCCTGCCCTCTGGGCTGACTCCCCAGAGTCCTGCATTCTGGCATGGGTCTCACTTCCCATTGCTCAGCTGTTTCCTTTATCCTGGCCAGATGCTCAGGTGCCCTCTTCTCTGTGCCTTAAGTAGGTTTCAACATATGTTCCAGCAGTTCAATCCCTCTTCACTTTACAGTTTCTATAAGGAACATGATAGAGCAATGAGAAAGCACTGGCTGAATTTCAACGAGTACAAGTGTGACAGCACACCTGCGTAATTAATAGGGGCAAGGAGGAAATAGGATTTGTGTATTTATGGTGATTATTTCTTTATTATCTTCTAGGTATGATATAAGCTGCAGAGGCAGCAACTGCAGACTCTACCACTAAAACTCTGAGGTAGAATTTCCCTGTTTCGTAGTGTTGAATATTTCATGAATTTTGACTGCCAATTATGAGTTACTTGCTGCCTGCTAGGAACAATAGGCAGCTTTGAAAGGACTTGCTCCCATTCTTCCAATCTATACCACATGTTTATTGACTCTTTTTTTATCTGAGAATCCAAGGGTTCAAGGATGATGACTGAAACTCTCACCCAAGCAAAGGTGGTCCTAACAGGCCAGCATGCAGAAGTCTTGCATTGCTGCTTTCTGTACCTTGAGCTAGAGGATATCAGTTTTTATGGCTCTCGGTCTATTCTTCTATAGTCCTGAGCTCATTAGGAATGTGATCTTTCACATTTGCATTGCAGCACTGGATTTTTATTAAAATAGCACCACATATATATGTACATATATGAGCTGGCAAAATCCCCTAAGAAACAAATGAATCTTTGGCTACTTCATCTGCATTCTCCCTACTAAATCAATTTTCTTTGTATCTATGCCAAGTCTTGGAGCAGTATCTGACAAATATTGTTGAAAAGGAGATCATTTCCCTCAAGAACAGTTCTGCCTTTTCCTGGCAGGTGGGTTCTCTATACCCCCTTTGAATGTACGGTGCAGCCAATGATAGGTAAGACTTAGCCGTACAACAGTCCTAGTTTTTCTGCAATGTTCTAAAAATGTGCCTATAAAGGTCCCTTTGCTGACATGGAAAGCGCTGCCATAATGCCGACAATAAATAATGTCCATGATATTAGTTTCATACCGTTAGACAAGGATAATTCCCAGCCTCCTGCACTTAGTTCTTGGAAGGCTCTCAAATAAAATATCATTACTTTGAAGTTCTCTGGACACAAAATTGTCATTACATTTTAAGGGCTTTAAAACTTCCTCCAAGTTTGGTACCTATAACTCCTGGAGCCAAGTTTTTAAAAGTGTTTAGGAACCTACACTTGGAGACAGAGTGACACAAGAATGCATATTCCAGTTTTTAGCACTTTGGGCTACCTGCTTTGGGTTACCTGCTAGACAAGGCCTAGATTCAATACAGCACTTAGGTTCTTATTTCAAGTTAAGCTTTTTTTTTTTTTTTCAAAATAGGACTACAGTATTTGCTACAATGATGTGCTCGAAAAATTGCCTCAAAGCAGATGTGATACTGAAGTGAAGCTTAATGCTTTATAGTTAGATTTACAGGTAACAAACGTGGTCCCAAAAAAATAACTTAAAAAACTTCTATCTGAGCAGTTGTATGGATCATATATAGACTGGACACTGGAGGCTGGGAAGTGCTAGCCAGAATTCCGGGCAGGGGGATATCTACATGCTTCTGTAATTGTGCAGCAGTGTGCCAGTCAGCCTAACTCAGTCTTTGCACCTGATAATTTTCTTTCCTAGCTACAGAAGTGATAAAGGAACATTCTGCTGCTTGGATGCTCTGTTGTGTTCTTTCCCCACTTGAGGGCTGTAAGAGAATCTTATTTGTGTCATCAAATAAAGCAGCATTCAGAGAATAACCCTAGAAAGGCCAGGAAATAAAGAGTGTGGGTATTTTCCAAGAGGCAGCTAGAATACCTATAGCTGAAAGAGGACAAATAGCTTGATTCCTTGAGCACGTCCTTTATTGCTCTGTCATTCTCTGGGAACATTAGGGACCGTGTTTAAGAAGCTGCATCCGTTTCAGATGTTATGCACCTCATTAATCAAAACACATCCTTTTGGAAGGCAGTTGATTGCAGCTTAGGCACAGAAGTACTTACACCTCAGCCTCCCTAGTGCCTGGAGGAAGGAAGAAGAAGAGGAAAAAGACCTTTAACGCTATCACTGGCTTAGTTCACATTATCTAATCTACAGGATCATTTGAAAATGGAGATTTATTTCCCCAAAAAAAGCTTGTTTGACCAGAAATTGTGATGACAATAATAATATTAAATAATATTTGCACTGGGTAGCTTTGCTGTAGAGTATTTCAAATGAGTCACAGCCAGTCTAGGTTGTGCCAGGAGGTGGGAGGAGAAGAGGAGCAGGTGAATCCTTCAGAGAAAGGATTTAAGAGAGAGAGCAAGAGAGCAGGCAGGCAAAGATGAGGAAGCATGTGCTGTGTGTAGGGTGAAGTCACTGCTGATGGCTGCATTTCCTTGAAGTAAGAGCTTAAGTAACATCCTGCTGCTTTAAATGGCAGAGTTACCTTAGGGGGGGTGACAGGTGACTCCTGGCAGGGAAAAGGTGCATATTTGCTTGTGAAAGCAGAAGTGCAGGGATCAGGTGAGGATTTCCTCACTGCTTGCAGTGGGCATTCGTTGCCTGTGTTTAGCCTCCCTGCCTGTCTGCACAGTTCCCGTGGTTTCCTTTTCCTAGGAGGTATGATTTTAAATGTATAAACCAACAAACATTCTAGAAAGCCTCAGATATTGAAGCTGTGCAAAAATATATGCAAACAGTCTCATATGGCTAAACAGAGTCGTAATTTAACTCCACTGGTTTCAAAGGCTTTCCACTAGTAAATAATTTGAACTAGTTCATCAATCTAAGAGCTGCTTAAACATAACGGAATAAACAGCCATTCCCAAAGAAACACAGGGCAGTACTGATTGCCACCTCTTTTCCCTGTTTTCTCCAAAACAACTCTCAAAGTGTGAAAAGTAGGAAAAAGCCTGATTTTAGCCTTTTTCCACTGCTTCAGCCTCTATAGTACGAGGTGCATTGTAGCCAGCAGTGAAAGGCAGAAGGATTCCCATCGGGAACTGTGATTTTCCCAGAACCAACCTCCTGGGAGAAAAGGTTAGTGGAGGCTGAGCTGCAGAAAGTGCTGACTCAGGTGCCCACTGGGAAGTGGGTTTCCCCATGTCGTAGGAGAGCCCACGCATCCCACACGCTCCTTCGCCATCCCAGTCCAGCCTCCCTCGATCCGGTAGGGGAGCTCTTTGAGATGCAGCTTGCTTTTTTTTTTTTTTTTTTTTTTTTTTTTTATTTTTTTGAATGAATTCTACAGATCCAACCCCGCAGGGGAGAAATAGTAACGTTTTGCACGTCTAACGGGGAAGCAAGGCGGCAAAGGAAGAAGAAACCTTCCAAACCTTCGGTGGTTTGCAGAGGGGTACAAAACACAACGTGTTTCCCAGCAGGCAAACTTCTGCTGGAAGAGACAGGCACTACCCAAGCCCCTGCTTTGCATGCAAGTGAGATTTTCAAGGTGAACCGCTGTTTTCCCTTTAGATTTGGATTTGCCTCTTCCCACAAACCCCCCTGTCTCCACACGCAAACCCGCAACAAAGCAGCCGCGACTCCAGAAGGAGAAAGGATCGTCAGCATCTAAGAGAAAAAGGAATCTTACTGCTCCTATTTTTATTTTTTTTTTTAATGTTTATGATGCTGTTATTTTTAAATTCGCGGCCGCCCGGCAATTCTGTGCCGTTACCCCGAGGGTGGCGTTAAGCCTGGCGGTGTCGGCTAAAGCCGAGCGGCGGGTGACTTTGGCTTCTCGGCAGGAGCTCTGCAGCGCCGGGGAGGCGCGGTCCTTGCAGCCCGCCGGCGGCGGCGGCGTTGCGGCGCCCCTTCGGCCACACACCCCCTTGGCAGCCAGGCGTTGCCCTTTTAAGAAGCCCGGGTGCTGGCTCAGGTAGGCAGAGCCTGTGTGCAGTAGTCGCTCCTATGGCAACCCAATAGAATGGCATCGCTTCATGAATATTCCCAGGAGCTGGGGCTGCATGAGGAATAAGTGATGACAGTGATGTAAGCAAGCAGTGGCTGCTGCAGGTTGCAGTTTATTGTGTTATTGGCCGGCAGGTTGAGGAGTTTGAGGCACCCGGGCTTGAGCTTCGCTTCCCGGATGATGTCTGCCCGCTGGGAGACACGGCACATTTGCATCTCGAAGCCAACATGGTAAGGCGGCGGCTGCTGCTGCCGCCCTCCTTCGCCTTCCAGCCAGAAGTGTGTGGCTCTCCTCTAGACTTCTTGTCCAGTGCTCTGGATCTGAGCAGACAGGGATTGCAGTAACACTCACCAAGGGGAGACAAGCAGCAAGTAGCCAAATCGGGACAACGGAGGAGTCGGGGGGAGGGGGCTTTTTTGCATTCTCTCTTTTTTTTCTCTTCCCTTCTGGATGCAGAGCCTGTGTTTTGATGCAGAGCCTGTGGATGCCACAGTCTGGTAAGGAGATGACACGCCAGTCTCTGGTCCTTTCAGCCCCTTGAGCCGGGGGCAGGGGCCTGAGAGCAGTGACGGTTTCCCTCCTTGGGCAGAGCAGGGGGGTCTCTCCCTCTACCTGAGCAGCAGAAGCAGCAGCATCGGCCATGGACAAGCTGCCCCCCTCCATGCGCAAAAGGCTCTACAGCCTGCCCCAGCAGATAGGACCCAAGGCGTCGATCATGGACGAGGAGGAAGACAGCGACAAGGACACCCGGAGGAAAAGCATCAGGCTGAAGCCACTGCCTTCGCCCTCTGCTGGGAGCACCCGGGCACTCGGGGGAGACCCCGGCAGAGGGGGGGACCCCGGCCTCCTGGAGACGGAGGCAGGCAGCAAGGGCACTAAGACCAGCACCAACGGGGACTGCCGCCGCTTCAAAGGGAGCCTGTCCTCGCTGACCAGCAGGCACCTCCACGACGCGGCCGAGGAGAAGAGGCTGATCGGCGGGGAAGGGGAGCCGGCCTCCCCCTGTGAGGACAAGAGCCCCCCCGGCAGTGGGGAGCTGGAGCAGGGACTGCCCGCGCCCCCACCACCAGCGTCCCCCCCGGAGCCCCAGCAGCAGCCCGCCCGAGCTTGCTCCTCTACCTCCATCAAAGTGGAAGGAGGTGGAGGGTGCGACCAGATCACCCCAGATGAGGAGCAGAGGCTGGGCCAAGCCGGTTTCATGCAGAGGCAGTTCGGGGCCATGCTCCAGCCGGGGGTCAACAAATTCTCCTTGAGGATGTTTGGCAGCCAGAAAGCCGTGGAGAGGGAGCAGGAAAGGGTTAAGTCTGCCGGGTTCTGGATCATCCATCCCTACAGCGACTTCAGGTACAATCCCCCCCTCCTGGCCCACTCAAAACTAGCTGGCCTGCCCCTTCCCCGACCCTGTCCAGCTCAAACCTTTCCACACAGAGCACACACCCAGGCATAACTTTCCTTGTTCACTTCCTAGTCAGAGGAGCTGGAGGACACATCTGAGATCTGCTCCAGTCAAACAATCTGCAGGTTTCATTTATATTTAAGCTTAATTTTAGTGTCCCTGCACTATTATTAATTTTAAATTGTGTTTTTAAACCAACAAACATCTTTTCGCTTTGGCTTTTTCTAAGCGAAAGCTTCTCCATAAGTTCAGTGTAGATGGGGAAAAATGTTTCCACCTGATGCACAACTCTAGACTAAAAGCGTCGTGTCAGCTGCTTAACTAGTCCTACATCTCTAGTTCAGAACATATGGTCCGCCTGATTAATGTTTCAGTTCCCAGTTTCGTGCCTCAAAAACCTCTCCCTTCTCTTTCCCCAAGAGTTAGGGAAGGATGGTGCTACTGTTGCTGTTCTGTAGGGCTTCTTACTGCAGCATCGCTTGTCAGGAATTGGTATGTGCCGGGGCTAGCAGCATTCATTCAGAAGGAACTTAACACCTTCAGAGTCTTACAGAGAAAGATTTTCTCTTTTGCATCTGTAGATCCTTATTTACAAAACTAATTTCGATAGGGAATAGTTAACATTGTCTTTATGAAAATAATGTCTTTCTTTCACTCAGACAGCAATGTTTCCACGAAGGTTAATAAGGAAATTAACTTGTAAACCCTAGAGCCAATTTTTGTGTAGTTCTGTGTAGCAGAGGGGTTGTGTTTGGGTGTTTCTAAGTAAAGTATTGTCTACTGCACACCTGAATTGTCCTTTGCAATATGTATGTAAAGTACTGCAATCAATAATTAATTACTTAGTGCAATCAATGGCTAAGGTTTATTGCTTCAACTTTAATTACAACTGGCTTACATGTCACATTTAAAAGCATGCAGTAGAAGAACATTACTCAAACACCTATCTATCAATCTACATGATTTATTGAATTCTTGGACTCTTCAAGAAACCTTGCATTATTCCCTAAAATACAGTTAGCAAGATAATTGCAGGAAGGAGTTCCAGGGTGGGTTTGGTTGCGCAAAGACAGAAAGGACAGAAACCTCTTGACACTACCTTTTAGGGATTTAGCAAGCAGTCCACATGGTTGGAAGATTCGGCACTGGCACTGAACAGATTCCTTGATATTTGCTTGGATTAACAAATGTTGTTAGAAGGCTACGTGAATTGGAAGACTGCACTGTCATTTAAATTCAGGGCATTCAAGTGTCCCAACCGCACAGCTGATTGAGCATATGAGGGTTTCCAGTAGCTACATCATGATACATTGTCCTTGCAAGTGCAATCTTATTCAAACTCAGATTGGAAAGAGTATAAAATTGGCTGCCAGTTGTGACTGATCAAGTAACACCTCACAAACACAGTGCAATGTGAGAGTGATTAGCTTTAAAAAGAACAAAACCAATTTCATACTCTTGGCTGTAGATCTTTGTATTATTTGCCACAAGTCTGGAGTTAAAAACTAACTACTGTGCTTTCTTGGGTTATTCTAGCAAGGCGTTCTCTGTGTGTAGCACCCTCAAGGGATTTTGGATTTAGTCTCTGGATTGCATTTGGATTTATGCAAAAGTAGCATTCAGTTTGCATATCTTTTATGTATCTGTATAGTGAATTTATTCCCTTCCATCTTTATGACTACATTTTCAGCATAGAACCAGACTAGCAAACTTCAGTAAGAGGATTGTAGCAGTAGCTGAGGTAACCACCTTGCCCAAGGTGAGATGGTCCTGAAGTTTATTTTTTTAAGATTCCTAGCGAACCACTGCTTATTCCTTAAAACAACACAGTAAATTATGAGGTAAATTTTTATTTCTGAGGTACTTGGTTATAGGGCCACTCCTACCCTTACACAAAGGAATGAAATATGCAGGCAAGCTAGACTCTCCCAAGCCAGATGATCACACCGAGTCTGCTAACACTCAGATGTTCGTATGTATGCAGATATATATGAACGCATGTATGACTGCTTAGTATTAATAATAAATCCTCCCCTGACAGAACTTTGCATTTATGCATTGAAAGCACAGTGATTTGGAAATCTGTACCCTGGTGCAAGACACTCTCTGCTTGGGGTCAGATTCCAGGTAGGCTGGTATCTTGCTGCTTTCTGTTTCTTCTAAATTGATGCTAGAAGCCTAGCACACAAATACGTGCTTTCCCCTTAATATTATATATCAACATTAGATGGGGCAGTGGTATTGATTGTACAGAGAGAGATCTGAAGAGGCCAGAGGAGTTGGATGTGCTACTGTATGGTCAGCATGTACATTTTCTGGGGAACTTTGTTCACCCCTGTTTCTAGGTCACTTGCAGCATATCTCTTTGAATATGACTGCCACTTAGAGAAAATGTGTGGGCTCCCATGAAAAATGACCTGTGAACAATGGCTGCCTTGAAGGAGAAGAGTAGGAGCTTTCCCGGATTCTGTTTGGGTTTTGTATTCCCTCCTTCTCTGAATGCTACTAAAGTATCATCTGTCTTGGAAACAACTCACATGAATATGAATAACATTTTTTGACCTCTGAAATGCAGCATATTGCAACAAAGAGCAGATATTATCAAAATATTTGCAAGAGCTATATCCTTGACCCAAAGGACTCTATTTTCTGCTTTGCAAATTACGCAGTGCAATGCGTGATTGCTCCTTGTTATAGATGGGTGCAGATTCTGGAGCATCAGGATCTTGTAAGAGGCATGAGTCTCCATTATTCTGCACTTTGCTGTCACGAAAGCTGTGCAGCAGCATTTGGCATACAAGTTTCAAGTTAATAAATATTTAGGCCCAGATTTGTTTTCTGTCTTTTTGGAGAAACCAGTTTCACTTCTGAGAGTGAGGTGCATCTCCAGGCATTTTGGTAGAGCTCCAGACCCTGTGACTCCTGTCTCAGTACAGCTTGAGATGTGGAGTTTTGAATGGAACACTCCAGCCCTATTTACTGGAGCTTCATTCTGCTGCGAAATGACATTGGTGTAATTCCCCTGACTTCATGGAGTTGATTCTCCGTTGCACTATGCAAGAGGAGTTCCTGTTTTAGCATAGAACAGAGGCTTTCATCATAGTCTCATTAAATTATCATTTTAGCATCTAATATGGCTAATTCCAGTGGCAAATCTATGACCCTCCAAGAGTAAAGCAAATTAATATAGATTAAGGCTCTGTTGATTTCTACTTTTAGTCCATTGTGAGGAGAAAAGACACCAAATGACCTTTATAAAAACCAAACTCAGTGCTCCTGAGTACTCATGACTAATGCAGTGGACTAGTTCTAGAAGCACTTAAAAGGTATCTTAGCAATTTCTAATGAAAAGAAGAATACTAGTTCCTATTCTGAGGTGCAGATGTATGTGCTCACGGCTTGAGTTTATTTGCATCTGTGGTTGATGCCACATCGGTGCAGAGCCAAACTGTATTTCCTAGATCAGGATTTATCTGCGACTTTGAAAGCTTTTTCACTGGGTAGATAGAATTGTAATTTATTGCTTAGAGGAAGCATTGATCCAGTACAATTGGTTTAATAAAAAAATTCCAGACAATGATTTATCTAGTTTGTAGCTGACTGAAGCATATTGGTTGTAGCTGCTATCCAGAACTGCTTGCAAGAAAGTGTAGCATGCTGCTTTTAGAAAGGCCTGAGAACAGATACACTATTTGAAGGACCAAAATAGTCCAAACAGTGGATGTAAATAGAACTGCACATTATTCACTGCCCAGTAATCTATCAGCTTCTTCAGAGAAAAAAAGAAGCTGCTGCGTCCTTGAAAACAATGGAAAATATTCCACTCAGTAACAGTCCCATCTTCAGATTTTAGAATTTTTCTTTTCACTGTTCTCCCATACTTGTAATACTTGCCTGTATCCTTTTTCTCATTTGCTTCCTCTGCCAGAGCCCCCTGTCTGCTTGGGAACCTGGGGAGAGTTCTGTGGCACCAAAAGAAATAGATGCTCAGGTGTGATGTATAAGGTAGGGGAATTCCTGAAGAACAAAATCTTTCGCTCCCCTTCATGCTGCTCCATGAAGGGCAGTGTCATTCACACTGCCTTCTCGTGGGGAATCGGTGGGATTTACTAATTACAGTACTAAATACTGAACCCAATGGCAGTGGTGGGATTGAGCAAAAATAGGAAGGATGCGTGTTTACCTTTTCCACTCACCTGAGTAGAAATGAGTGCCTAACGGGGTGCTGCTCTGTTTGTGGAGACTGTTTTCATTCGTAAGCTTTTCTCTATTTTGTTAGAAGGGTAAACAATTTGTGAAGCATACAGCACTGTTCGCTGACTTTGGCAGTTCACTTAGGTGGGTGTTGCTCTCCCTGCTCTCAGACAATAACGCCCTTTTCTTTACCTGCTGTTCAGAATGCTGCTTCTTGTGCTGGCCTCGCTTCATGCCTATCCACATTCAGAAGCTGCCCACAATGGCAAACTCTGATCTTGTGACTTGCCCACTGCTCATAGCAATGTAAAATGAAAGCAACCCATTGTGTAAGCCTTATGTACAGCAAATTCAAATTCTGGTTCAGTGAAACCTCTGCTTAGAGGGAGAGGTCAGGGAAACAGTTGCATTAGTAGCAGAACCTGTGCCTGTCATTAGAAACAAACACAAAGTGCAAATCAGGCACGGGTTTATTGGTAGGCAGCTTATAGACTTTGCTAACTTCTTTTCTTGTTCATGCAGATGGCAGTTGCCTCAAAATAGCGTGGGGACACTGCTAGCTGAGGAAGGGGAGATACTTTCCTGAAGTCAGATCTTGCTGTCTTTACTGCAGACAACTTTCCTGCCTGTTCCCAGGGCAGTTTTGCTAGAGCAGAACGAGGGGATCCGAACAGGAATAATAGAAGAGAGAATCCAAATCCCACTGAACAGCATGGATTGGACTTCTGTTGTCTTCAGTGGACTGTGAATCAGGCTGCAGGAGAAGAAAGATGGTTTTGTGACCATGAACTGAGAGGACCAAACTAATGCAGCCATACTTCCAATGTCCATGGGCAAGTCATAGAATCATAGAATGGTTTAGGTTGGGAGGAACCTTAAAGATCATGTAGTTCCAAGCCCCCTGCCATAGGCAAGGACACCTCCCACTAGACCAGATTGCTCAAAGCCCCCTCCAACCTGGCCTTGAACACTTCCAGGGATGGGGCAGCCACAGCTTCCCTGGGCAACCTGGGCCAGTGCCTCACTAGCCTAATAGTGAAAACTTTCTTCCTGAGATCTAATCTAAATCTCCCCTCTTCCATTTTGAAGCCATTACCCCTCGTCCTATCACTACATGCCCTTGTAAAAAGTCATCACATGCTTCATGCCCTAGTTCACATATCATGAAGCAGAGGATTAAAAAATCCCTTGCTAAACAATCAATGTGGGAATATAGTTTTTTGTATGAGACGTGTTCAGATGCTACAAAAGGCAGCATTTGAAAACAGGAAGACCTCAATAAATGAAACAGCTCAGTGTATCACCATAATATGTTTTAAGACTATTATCGTATAATATTATGGTATTTTCATGTATGTTCACACACAGCAAATGACATGAAACAGTATAAATAAATACAAAAGCAAGCACTGAGATTTAAGGAAGTGCTATGATTAAGGTTTTCTGCATAGACTTAATTCAGGCCCTTCATATGAATCTCTGCCAATAGGTGAACCAGTTGTCTCTTCCACAGAAGCCCATGCCTCATTCAGTGCACACAGGGATGATTTCTTTGTGAAAAATTATTTAACGTTTTCTCCATCTCTCCTTATAAGATAGCATACCGTATTTATTATATCTTAATTTGATCCTATTCTGAAAAAACAGGTTAATTTCCTCATGGCCTTTTTTTTCTTTGGCACTTAAAAAATACTCAACTATAATAGTAATAAAAGTTCATTTCGCTTCCTGACAGCTTGGCTAGGAAACTGGTACTATCATCCCCAGTTTATAGCAACATGGCAGACACTCACGGAGATTAAGGTCAAAAACGTTTATTAACTTCATGTCGTCAATTTGAGGACCTGTTTTGCAGAGTACTTAGTGTTACACAGCATACCTTATGTTCAGAGCTCTGCCTCTGTGGGTGCTTAGTAAGGAATCAGACATTGCTGTGACCCAGAAGACAACGGCACGGAGGTAATGACTACCTGTTTTAAGAGTAATGGGTGCTTTAAGAGGATTGGGACATTCCAATTTGGACCATTTCTTAGACTTGCTTGGTGAGCAGCCAGACTGAGAAACAGGCATGCCGATCCCACCCACCCTCTTCCCAAGCCTATGATGTTTGTTAGTTTATCTGTTGTTATAGCAAAAAAAACCCCCCATAGCTATAAACAATGACATAGTGTTCTCTTTAATCATCACCTAAGAACATTATTGTAATTACAGTTTGGGATTGAGCGATTTGCCTCACACCTCTGCAGGAACTTCTTGGCAGAGACAGAATCTCATCTGCTCTAGCCATCACATCACATCCTGCAGTTCCTTGTCTCTTTTATTGCAAACCTCCAGATTGTGCAAGAAATTATCTCCTATAGAAAATCTCTTTCCTGTATACATCTGCCTCAAGTCCTTCTTCTCATCTTGAATGAAGCATGAATTCTATTGGAAGAACTGTTTTGAATCATATAATGACTGTAACATAATGTATATGTACAGCTAACCTCCATCCTGCTATTTCATAACCTGAGCTTTTGACTTTGCAGTCTAATTTTTAATACAGTGGTTTTGTACAGTTGTTAAGGTTTTAAAAACCAAATCAATCCCCATCGTCATCATCATAATATCTCTGGGTTCATTAGCAGGTATGGATCTTTTTGAGGATATGCTGTACTGCCCTCTGCTCTGAATTAAGCAATGGCCGTAGCAGGTAGTTACAGCAAAAGAATGATGATGCACCTGATTCTTGGGTTATTCTCCAGGCTTGTAAGGGAAATGTGCCCTGCTTATTACAAACTCTCTGCTTGTTTTCTCCCTAGTACCTAAGCATGACACCTTCTGCCCCACTCTCTCCAACCTGTTGTTTTCCCCATCCCTCACTTCAAGTTTGTGTTTCTTATCCCACCAGTCCCATCTCCATTTTCTGGGCTTCTCATGGCAGTTTCTTCTCCAGCCAGTCCTAGGTCCCAATACCCAGCTTATCATCTGATCGCTATTTTCCACCTCACCTTAGTTCTTAGTAATGCCTCTTCTCTCCCTGCCGCTCATGCTGTAGTCGCAGTATGTTGTGCTTGGCACTTTACTCAGTCCAGTTCCCTCCCTTGTCAGTCTTCATCCTTACCCTTCAAGTCTTTTTCTGGGTGGGTCTCCCCAAAATAGTTTCCTCTCTTTTTATATATTCTTAGTTGCTATCGTCCTTCTGACTCTTCAAACAATCTCAGTTTTCTCAGTCCCTGCTTTCCTTCCTGATTTAAGAATGGATCATTTTGCCTAGTAATTTAAAACCCTTCCATATTATCCCTCTTTCCATCCTTGGATACTGCCAGCCCAGCAATGTTTATACAAATTTTACCCATTTTTTATTTTTTTAACTTGAAATATCTCAATGCTTGGAGCTAAGCATTTAAAATTATGAATTTGCACAGAAGCACTATCTCCACTGCATTTGCGTGAAACAGATTTTATTTGAGGGAAAAATGTGTCTTCTAAAGGTGTTTATTGGTAGGCACACACAGAATCGGTGTAGGACTTTTCAGTATTATAAGCAGGTAAACTTGAAGTTTCAATTCACTGCTTTCCTGATTAGGTAACTGTGCTAGTACTTTCTGTTGCATTCAGGTTTTTTCTACTGTAGAGTCACTGCTGCTGCACTGAAATCCATTTATTATACAGATAAAAGTGATCTTTGGCTGCAGATAACATAGTGTCATTTTAGCTTGAAACCATTGAAATTTGTCTCTGTTTCTGATGTGTTATGAGCATCTCGTTAGCAAGCCCATGAATCCCTCAGTTTGCTCTTGAAACCAACTATCTGAGCTCTCATCTCTGCCCGGCCATAGATTTCTTCCTTTCTCTTATTTTTGAAAGCTGTGTTGGTGCCAAGGCAGTTCTAGGTCAATTGAGTTATTGTTGGTTCTAATTGGCACTCTAACAAGCTATTAAATCAATTTACCTACAGATGAATGTCACTCAAAAAGAAAGGTGCCAACTCCTTTTCTGTCTTTGAGAACTTAAAAAAAAACCATTTCCACTGATAAGTGCAAGGGAAAGGCCAGTCTGTAGGCAAGTGGCTAGTGAGAGCGTAAGGTTGCACTCCTAAGTATTTATGCCACGTGGCCCATGGCTGAACAAGGTCCAGGCTGTTCCTGTGTGTGGAAGGGTGAGACTATTTCCAGAACTCAAGGCCAAGAGGAAGAACTAAGAGAATCACCAACTCTGCCAAATGCTCTTCTATCCCTTCCCTGGTTTGTAACACAGCATGGGTTTATTTCCATGTGCAGAGACCTACATCCTCTTCTCCTCCTTTATTGGTTCTCGGTGTCCCACATGCGTTCCTGTGACTGGTGATGCAGGTGTAGTATCCACAACCATCTTTCACATCAGGCAGCACCTGGCTGGTGACATCATTACCTTTTTGGTGTCCAGTGACCTATAATTTAATGAGATTTACTTGCTCTGTGTTGCAGAAGAGTCAGTTATTATGGTGAATAGGCTTGATTTAAGTTCTCTTCTGAAACGTTTAGATAACCTCTTCCTCTAGCAGCAGTGCAGTGCTTGTTCCCACGTTATCTGAGCATTTCTTAGTGAGACGGTTGTAAAACACTTGCTTTTCAGCCTACAAGTCAGGACAAGGTTTCTTGACCAAGCAGCACTGTAAGTTCATCCTGGGGTCTCCAAATCAAAGCTGCTTTATATATGACAAGCAATAAGAACTGCTCAGGTATCCTTGCTTAAGTGGGCAAATTTTTTTGGTGAAGCACCAGGCAGATGAGAACACAGCTTGGCTCTGTGCAGCTCTACAGCTCTGCAGTGCTGACAGCACTAAACCCAGGGTTTTGTCAGCAGACAAAGCAGTTAGGACTCCAGAAACGGAGAAGAGAGAGCAGATGTATGCTGGGCTAGCAAGGTGCTATTATAGAGACCTTTTTCTGCACCTTTTCCATGTTGAATGGTTTGCTACCTGGGAAGTCCCTTTACAAATTGAAATTATTCATCCATTCAGTATATTCACAGTGGCAGACATCAAATATGGTCACCCCGTGCCTAGTATTAGCACCAGACTGTAGTAAAACCAGGCTGTTAACTCCTGAAGAGACGCTGCCTGCAGCAGGGGAAGACAGTGCTGGTGAGAGCAAAGCAGATGAGCGACCAAAGGGGAATTCCAAGGTCAGCTTGAGGGCCCACCACTTGGGCATTATAGGGGCACAACTGCTTCCCCAGCGATACGCAAAAGCTAATCTCATTTGTGGTGACTCGTCCAAATGTGCTAATTAAGGATTTAAATCTCTGCCTTGCTGGATGGAGAGGTTGTCTGTGTTTATGCATCTATTGTTAAAGAGCTTAGAGGCAGGAGAGGTGCTGCAGGTTGCCAGCTGACTCTAGTGTAGGAGCTATAACTCCTTTTTTTTTTTTATTTTCACAGCTGTGCTCAGGGTTCTTGTGACTGCCAGGAAATTAGTAGCTGTACACTGAGTAACTCCTCATCCCTGTACACAGCTCCAGTGAGACTGTATGCAGAGGAACTCTGATGGGATTTGGTTTTCCTGGTCAGAGCTGCTGAGTACTGTTACAGTCTGATGCGCAGTTCCACCCCCTGTATGTCTGGGGGATGGAAAACCTAGTGAAGTGCATTTGGATTTGCCTGGGTGTGGGAAAGAAACGTCTTGCAAAGTTATCAGTGCTCCGAAGCTTGTGAGGGAGATAACAGCTGCATTCCAAAGACCTGGGGACTCAACATTAATAAGTCCCTTCCTCCCAGCCATTGCTTGACACGTGATTTCAGGGCAAGGTGCTAACTCATCACCGTGCTATCATCATTGTTACCCAGTGCAATGTCTCATGTGCAAAGGAGTTGTGTGTGCGTATGTGCATGTCTCCAGGGGACGGGAGGAAGTGGGGGCCCCTAATTATCCAGCCCTGCTCTGCGTGTTCTCTCACCTCTGTCCACTGTAGTGACTAGGCTGGAGGGATGGTGCAGAGCACAGGGGTGTGGGCTGAGCGAGCGCGGTGACATCTTGGCTCGCTGCAGAGAGGCAGAAGTTGCGTTAGGCATAGTAAAGCAGTGCAAAGGTGACATTTCCTGGCAGGGTCAGGATTTGGACTAGCTCTCCCAACAGTCAGAATGATAACAGAAATGGTAACAATGACTGACTCTATGCAGCTTTTTAACAATAGCAAGCCCATTTTCATTAAGCACAAATTCTTGATCCTTGATCTTTCCCCCTTTGCTTTAAAGCACTAATGTGTGCACAAGTTCTACTTCTATTAATAACAAGAGGAATATTTTTTTCCATCCCTGGTTTTCTATGAATTGTAGGGAGGGCAGGAGAAAGGACCAATCTAGACTACAGGTCTGCCCTCCTTGATGCCTATACAAACTGTTTGTATCATTCTTCCGTTCTCATTTAGGTGCAGATGCAGTTTGAATCATAAGCAATGTACAACGGATAGAAGGACAAACTGGAAGGCAGGTCAGGCATCTAGTATTGACCCTGTGAGCCATCCTGAACAGAATACTCTGTGCCTTAGTTTCTCCAGCTTTGAAAAGGGGGTGATGGTACTGCCAGGGGCCATGGAAGATGCTGTAGAACTCTAAAGTATTTTAACGTAACAGAATATGCCAGAGTAGGTGTGAGCAAGGGTGTGATTAATATCTAAAAGGGAGTTTAATGAGAATTTCTTAATGATTATTCTTTTCTGTGTACTGCTGTAGATTTGGTTACATTTCTTGACCATCTTTTGTTAGGACCACAAAAATTAGTAGATCAATGTACTGTTAGGTGATTTCTGAATAATTGGTTCCTTTGTCTTCGTAAGGAAACTGGTTACCAACACCTGTACAGTTCCATGTATGGTGCTATATTGTGTGGCACATTTAGAGCTAGGCTGGAAAAAGATAGGAAAAAAGCCTGCATGGGGAGGGAGACAAGATGAATTTTACCATTTGTGTCCATAAATGAGAATTGTGCAGCCCCTGCATGGGGTTTGCAGGTGCTCTAAAAAGAAAATGTTCCCTCTTTTCCTCACCGGTCATGTGTATTGCAAGGTGTGCTATACTTTGCTTTGGGAACATACCACTTCTTGACTTCGGCAAATACTCCAAACAAAAGGTCTAGCACAGGAGCTGGCAAGATAT
Source organism: Burhinus oedicnemus (assembly GCA_008921705.1). Classification (NCBI taxonomy): domain Eukaryota; kingdom Metazoa; phylum Chordata; class Aves; order Charadriiformes; family Burhinidae; genus Burhinus; species Burhinus oedicnemus. Next base: position 1,039,283 of record VFFE01007604.1, read on the forward strand.
CTGTCCTCTTCTGTGGTGTGGCAGCTTTAGAAAACATCCTCTAAGCTCACCAACTGTTGAATCTTTGCAATAATCTGTTGTGACACTTGACTTTTAGTGGAAACACATGTGCTTCAGATCATGCCAGCCACGGTTAAGGTGATACACTGTGTATGCCATGGTTAGAGAGCAACTAGGCTTGTTCCACAGTTGGGAATTGGAACAAATGCCTGCGTCAAAGACATACTTAAATCAAACTCCAGATTTGGCAATGACTGTTGGCTCAACCCTGACTGCGTTTGGAAAGTTTCTGGTCCTCAGCTTTGCAAAACCTCATATAAAGTTGCATTGTTTGGAGCTTCTCCAGGTGTATTCCCGTTATGACTGTACTCCTCTGCTGTCTCTCTGCACCACAGGCACTCCTCTCTCACCTATTCCTGATCCATCACCCAAATGGGGTAAATTCCTCTGGCTTCTTGTTGTCTACATACATTGACTGAAAGTTGGGCCAAAGCGTAGACTTCCAAACAAAGGCAGTTCTGCTGGTTATGTGCTCCTTTTGCAGCACAAACAAGAATTTAGGCTAACAGTGGCAGATATGGGTATGGCCTAGGGCTTCTGCTTTTGAACAGGGGATCTGGAAGCCTCATCTGCAAGTAAATTCACACAGCAAAATCTGCACTGCAGACAAAAAAAGATCTGCCTTGACATCATCTGCCCTGCTCTGAGATCTGCAGTCAGTCAGGAGAGCAACCACAGCTCCCAGCCTCTCTAGCTCAGTAGAATTAAGGCTAAGCTTCATCATGAGCTAATGCAAGCTGTTTCCACCCCAAATAATTGGCTGCTGGATGGCTTTGTGTCTGTCTAACCATTACTGCATGTGGGTGGATGTGTTATGTGTGTGTGAATGAGTCTGCTTTGGAAACTGATACATAACATCGGGGGTGCATCTGATAATACAATACCTCATGAGTGATGTGGATGTGAGAAGCGTAAAACAGAGCTGAGCATGTCAAACATCTGTACAAAGATCACTCTCCCTGGTACCACAGGATGGTGATTCCCACGTCCAGACCACCACTACCCTTCCTCCCACAGTAAAACACCTCAGATGTCTTTCCAGTCCTCTGTTTCCCATAGCTGAAATATCGAAGCAGGAAGATAAAAGCAGTCAAATTTCTCAAAAGCTCAGTCCCCCAATGAGCACAACCCTCTTTGCAGGGCAGAGCACCCCATGGTGAACAGGACATGACAGAGGCGTTGGCTTGTCCGTAGAGATGAAAGACAATGCCTATCCATGAGCATAGCTGTTGGAGACACTGATGTATAGAAGTCATGCATGACTTGGGGAGGCAGGAGATGTAACCCCTCTGGGACTTGGCAGCTGTTATAGGGTATTATTTTCACAAGGCTGAGCTGTTCTTAAACACTTCCTCTAGTGTAATCATCACACACACATTTTCTCAGTAATGGCAGGCCATCAGCATTTCTTTCCAGTCTTCTTAGATAAGATGTACAGAGACAAGCTGTGAAAGAGCTGAACAAGATGCCTTGACATTAGTCATTCACATTTCCTCAGCTTGGTCCATGAATAAGCTTTAGGCCTTGCTTTCTGTGCACATCCCTGTGGCTGAGTTTTTTTCAGGGAAAAAGCACCTCTTTTGAATAAGGACAGGTAAGTGGAAACTTGTGCCTGCCCCAGACTGGGATACTAAGATCTGCAGTCCAGTTAGGGAAAAAGACATATGGTTGGCTATACCTCCGGTTGTAATGGTTCAAGGTGGAGCATAGCTTTCCCACAGCTAGTCACAAGAGGAGGGGAGAGAATTCTTCACAAGCTCTTTGAAAACTTGTTTTTCAAAGGAAAAATATATATGGTCCTGATTAGCTCAGAAAGCGGAAGGGGGGATATTCCAAATAAAGTAGTTTTGTAGTAATATAAACTACCCTGATTATTCAGAATCCATGGCTGTTGACAGAACAGACTACTAGCCTTTATAGGCAACCAGATAACACTGCGAGTAGTTTTAGTACAGTTTAAATGGTGTGCTTCAGCTTTATTCACACCCTGCCCCGAAGCAGTAGTTGTGTGTTATTCTGCTGTGTACTGCGTAACTGCCACATTTCACCTCAGCATTAGCTACCCAGTGCTGGGTAGAATTATTTCTCCACGCACTGGGGTTCTTGTTGATGCAGGAGGATAGATCATCATTTTCTTGAAATTAGTGTTGATCGGTAGACGTATGGAGTCAGATTCCTTAGTGAAAATCCATTGCAGCTAGTGACACTGGGAATCAGTTTTACTCCTTGGAGCTACTTCTGGCCTCTCTTGTATACGTACCCCTGAGGCACATATGGGCGCTGTGTCTAGCACCGTCTGAGACCTGCTAATACTGCACCACAGTGAGAGATACCAGATTACATTCACATTTTGATGTTTGTGGCGTAGATCTTCAAAGCAGGATTTAGTGAGCTAGCTCTCTGTTGCTACAGTGGAAGTATTTTAGAACACTGAATTTTCTGCTCTTCACCCACAAAATAGCTATTTCTGATTCAATGATGTCTTTCATAAAGGAGATCCCTAATTTATGATCTGAATATCTAATGAGCTAAAATGTTTTTGTATATACTTGACAGCAGAGCTAATCTGCTGTCTGCTTTTCCTGGATTCCAGTGAAAGACCTTCCGCTGTTCCCCACTGAAACTAGGGAGTGCTGAGGTTGTTGGCTTGAGTGACATGCAGAGCTTTCTTCCAGGTACCCTCATAACTGAACCATCTTTATACTTCGCTTTCTCAGCCTTCCTGTGATCTATCGAGTGTCAGCCAGTTGGGCTGAGTCATATCACGTATATTTCTGGTGGGATGAATTTGAAAGAACACAGAGGAAAACCCTAGCTTTTGCCTTACTACTAAGCTTACTTAAACAGAAGGACTAGATTAACTAAAAAGAAGAAAAACACAGAAATCATGTAATCAAGCATTATGGAAGTGCACAAGTTCTCAGTTAATTTACATAATATGCTAGCACATCCCTGCTCCTGCTGAAAGCAAAGGTTAAGTCAGTGCCTGCTACAGCGGCCTTGAAATTGGGTCCTGTATGTGGAGAAGTAAAAAACTACAAGTATATTTCATGTTTTAGAGAAGAGGGCCTTTGAGATTGTGTTCTGGTGTTGCTTCTTCAAAAAGCTGGAATTTATTGAGACATCGCTGCCATCCTAGGTGCCCAAAACAGGGCAGGGAACAGACTTGCCTCTGGGCACCACAAAGAAAGAATAAGACATGTCTTTTCTTTTAAGACACAAAATCTAAAAGTCTGAAATAGTCTTTTGTGGCTGTAACTTTTCAGTACCCAGAGCATGCTTAGGTTCTTTTGGGGTTTCTTCTTCCAGACTCGGACCAGAAGTGCATCTTCCTAGACTGGGGAGGAGGGCTGTGGCATCCACAAAGTGCTTGTTGCTCATCTTGCAGTTGCATATGCTTCTCTGGGCTTCAGGCATGAATAGACCCTGTCCTCCCCAAAAGAGGGAAAGAATACAGGAAGAGCTCTGCCTTGAAGTAAGGGGATTTAAAATTTAAAACAGGATCAGGTAGATTTAAAATACACACTTGTCAGTGGAATTGGGACCTTAAATAGGCAGGAAAGTGCTTGAATATCACTGCCTTGGAATACATACCTGTCCGGCTATCCGTTTGGTAATTGCTTACTGTGTCAACAGAACTACTTGTGTGTTTCAGTTATACCTCAAGTGTGGTATTATATTGGTCGTATGTCCAAAAATCTTTAAAGAGATTGTTCCTTCACATTCACTTTGTAGCATGTCTGAGCCCTGATGTTGAAGCGCAAATACAGGGTTTTTTGCATTATTTATTGGATTTTCATGACTATCATATCTGCACTGTCCCAGCTGTTTTAGAAATAGCTTTGCAATATTTCTGTGGAATAGCAAGGATAAATACTCCCATTTTAGGTCTGGAAGACTAATATACAGAGAAACTACCTTATTTTCTAGAGAGTTGCTCACAGAATCTGAACTTCAGTTGTGTAGTAGACAGCACAAGTAGCTCCTCAGTGACAGGACTGTCCTATCTTTTTCTGCAGTGTCCCCCTAGGTTGGAAGGAAACTGGCAGGCTGGAGCCTCCTTGTTAGGTATTGATGGAAAATGGACTGCATCTATCTGAATATATTTCTGAAACAACTTGTTTCTGGCAGGTTGTTCATTCTAAAAATATATTTATTTCTAATTGCTGAGCGGAATGCTTAATGAATTCTTCCTTCTCAGGAACAATTAATCAAAGAAATTATTTAGGGCTGGCACTTGCTCCCCCAGGGCTCAGTGGCTGTGTTCCATTGACTTAAATAGAGCAGATCAAGTCCAGCCCATACTGGAAAAGATTTATCTAAGCATTTTTTAATGGTGCCCATCACTATTTGTCTGGATGTCTCTGGCAGAAAAATACTGTATATATTAGAGGAGCAGCACTGAACATTATAGTAGAGTTACAGCAAGCTGCTGTGTTTTGCAACCAGTGTTTTTCTGTTTTGTATATTTTTTAAGGAGAGGTATTATGCAAACTCCCGTTGTTTGTAATGGGGATTTGGAATGGTGAGGAAAGAAGGGGCTGCAGTTACAACTTGCTCCAGAAGGTTTCTTGACTGGAGCAAACTGCTGGAGCGGACTGTGTGGGTCACTGAGACCCTGCGACATGGATTAGAGCTTTGATAAAGGAGAATCCCCTGAGAATCCCCACCACACCACGAAGATGTGCCCTTTCTACAAAAGATCAAAAGTCAGAAATTTGCAGCATGTCGTGGAAAGAGTGGGAGAGATCCAGCAACGTCCTGAGTCTTGGCAAAAGCCAGATATGTGTGAAGAGAAAATGCCCAGATCCCCTAGCACTGGGCTGCTTTACCGGAGTGTTATGTAGCATGCTTCATGCCACACAAGAGGATGAAAACCCAAACTGGCTCCTACCAGTCTGACATGAGGAGAAAGGCCTTATGTGCCCTGAGTGTGGCCACTGAGTTTTTTATATTCTGTATAATTGGTGATTCAAAGCATCCTCTTTGGACAAGTGTGTCTGACAGTACCCTTTCTAGGAGAGAATATATTTTAAGTGTCTGGTTTCTGAGTGTTTCATTTCTCCTGTCTCAGAGTATGCACCAAGTCCTCCTCGTTTTCCCCCAAGTCTCCAGCTACCCTTCAGCTTCTGCTGGATTTCCTTATTTCAGTCAGTTCAATGCAGAAATGTTTGTTGAGACATCAAATAATAGTTTCTCAGAGACCAAAAAGTGCTTTGGACCACAGTGGCTCCTTGCATATGGAACTGCCTTTCTGTGAAGCTGAAGTGCTAAGCTGGGAGCTGAGTTGAGTGCCCTTAAGACACTGGAGTGGATGTCAGGATTCCTAGTCTCTCTTCTCCTTTCTCCTGTGGACCTGCATGTGAATGAGGCACTCCAGAAATACCTGCCTCTCCGTACCTCAGTTTCCCCAGCTGGCAGATGCTGATGCTGAGATTCAGCCACCTGCCATAAAGTGCTTTGAGGTCAAAAGGAAAAAAATCCCTTGTGAGCTACATACCGTTTCAGTACATGCAGTAATGAATTCAGCATCCAATGTTTGGAGGGGATAGTGAATTCACGTGGATGCCTTAGATAAGCATAGCCTTAGCACAGTATGTTTCTTCTGAGACCTAAAATAATCAGAGGCAATTGGACTTTTTTTTTCTTAACTGCTGCGTTTTTAGAAGGTGATTCATCTCTTGTCTGGGGTCTTGGGTACCTGAATAGCCCCAAGATCCCAGCAGCATTAGTCGTTTTGAGGATTCATTGCGCTCCAGTCTGGCCTGCATAACTCATTGCAAACAAGAGTCTGATGTTAGCAGCAGGAGAGTTGGGGAGGAAAAATATTTTCTGCTTTTGAAACTGAAACACACATAGTCACCACTGTGTTATCATTTCAGATGTCTTACTCGCTTCCACCCCCATCTTTTCTTCCCCACAGAAAGAGGCTTTATGGCTGGCACTTTGTGCTGAAGCTTGTCTGAAACAGTGATGCCAGCATTAAGGTTTCCCACCAGGGCTGAAAGTAATGATGTAAATCAGTGTTCTTCTGTTGATTCTCATGAAGTAATACTAATCAGTAGGAGCCAAAGTTTAGAAACAGTGCAAAATATATACTCTGTCCATCCCAGTCCATGGTTCTTACACTTTGCTCCTTTGGCATTTCCTCAGCCTCCAATACTTGAAGCCATAGTTCCGTTCACAGAGGAGGCAGAAAATTTGCACTAGAGTTGCCACCCCTGTTGGCCAAAGCATTTTTAACCCAGAAGCAATACCTGTTAAAGAAGGCATTTGACTTGGGAGTGTAAGTTGGGAGTGAACTCTCTCTTCTAGGTCTTCTTACCCGTGTGCTACATAACCACTAGGTGTGTGATGAAGTGTCCTTGTCACGGATGAAAGGCATGCAGGCAACGTGTTCTGTCAGTCTGTCTTTTTCTCTCCTCAGTGAGCATATGGTTTAGGAAGTTTTAAGCCTTTAGAGTAACACAGCTTTCAATATGATCATTCCAGCAGACCACTGGAAAACCCCAAACTACTTTCTATTGCCTCTTTCTGGCAGCTTTTTGGATTCCCATCCTGCCATTAAGCAGGGAAGGAGGTTAAACTTTTCCTCCCTGCCCCATCTGGCATATCCAGGGCTGACACAGAGTGGTAGGAATAAGCGTGCACGGGTGCTGAAGTCTGGCAGATGCTGTTGCTTGTCTCAAGACGTAAATCCTGGTAACTCTAAAAGTTGAAGAGAGAATATGAAAGAGCACGTGTGCCTTATCCTGCAAGCAGAGTTGTATCTCATTGAGTAAATGGCTTTATGTAGCTGAACAACAGCTGGATCAGGCATAGAAAGCTCTTCCTCTGTTTTTTGGTCTTTCATCGTAAACTGGATGTAAATGGCCAGCTACTCAGCTGAACTACATACATAGTTGTTTCAAAGGCTGCTTAAGCCCACTAGTCACTTGCTGCAGAGGCGGTTGACCTGGTAGCGCGTGGTTCAAAAATTACAGTGGGTAACCCAAACCTGGGTCTCTAGGAGCCTCTATGAGAGCCTTGATGTTGTAGTAAGAGACCTTCTGTTTCACCCTGCTTTCCATTTGGGGAGACTGGAGTTGTGATTCCTGTTCAACACCAAGCTGTAGAAGTCTTTTTCTCAGCCTGGCAGATGACTTAGCTATCTGCTGCATGCATTTGTCACCTCTTTGTGCCCTACTGCAGGGCATGAGGGCATAAATTTGTCAATCCAAAGCAAAATAACAACTAGCAGAAAGCAGAGTAATGTCCCCTCCACTGTCCCCCACTTTCTAAACTAATTCTTATCTAGTTTTGTGACTCATGTCATCTCTCTGCCCTATTTTAGTGTTTAAATTTAGTAAATCTGGGTTCCTAGTGGTGAGGCTGACATCCTCATCTCATGTAAACTCATATTCTGTCAAGACAGCCATGTCAATCCAAAATAGTTAAGAATCCAACCTATCATCTTTGTAACTTACTGAGAAAAGTTGGTGGAAGATACTTGTTCTATCAGTTCATGTCATATGTCCTCTGCCACTCTTGCAGTAGTGTATAATCTGAACTAATATACGTACATACATATATCATCTATATAGATGTAAATTCTGTACCTGCAGCACTGAATCCTGTGTGAGCTGCTGTTAATACGCTCGCAGGTAAAGGTGAAAGATCAGAATTAGAGAAATGGGCTTTGAAATCTCTACGTGTATGTCTCCAAGAAATTGGAGTCTGGGCACTCTGAAACAAGATCCAGTCCCTTTCCTTCATATACTTGGGTACAACTCAAACCCTTGGCCCAATATTGCTGCTTTTTGGGACAATTCAGAACTCCCTAGTGCAGATCCACCTTTCTAACAGACTGCTCGAACATTTGAATTTGACTCATGCTAGATGTTGGATATGGGCCAAGGCATGAACTTCATAATGTCACAACTTGCATGTCTTCAGGCTTTAGTCCTTCACATTCCACAGCATATTCATGAAGAGTTGGAAGCTGCAGCCCTTATTGATCTATCTGTTCTCTACAATAACAACATATGGCACGTTTCCATGGCAATAGGTCCCCCTAAAGGGGCTTCCTTCCTTTCCTCAGTTTATTGGTCTTTTTCATTATTAAATCATCAGAGATAAATGCACACAGAGAAGGGTCAACGTCTGGATCAATGGACAGCAAACACAGAGGAACTTTTCCATATTCATACAAGTGAGAGATTTCAGAAGATCAAACAATGCAGAATTGCCAGGCCCTTAGCATGTCAGTCTCATACATAATGTATTCTTGGAGCTCTGTGAAATCAATACACATCTAACACCTTGAAAACCTTCGGGATTCAGCAAGGAGTGGGTGGAGGAGGTGGGGGGGGAGATCAAGACGTATTTATGAGAGCAGCAGGATGGGATGTGAAGAGAGGGTTAAGCTCTGTGGCCTGGGCTTTCTGCCATGAGCACAGTTTTGGTTAAATGCTACAAAGAGAAAATTGTACTTAATTCTTCAGCTCTGGGAGGATGTGCTGTCACAAGTTCCTTCTGATGAAGTTTGATGAGGCAGCCATGGAGTGGAACACTTCTATGCAGTGATGTGGCTGTGTAGGAGGTAATCCCAGACCACCACCAGCTGGTATGCAGTCTGTCTATACCTTCCCTCAACAGGCAGCCTGAAGTGGTCTAATGTACCACCAGTAAGGAGAGGAGTCCGTCCAGACAGGTTAGAGCTTGGTTTGCTAGTGCTTGCACTGACCTGCTTTCCTTCTGGAGGAAACTTGTGCTTATGAATCTGCCTCTGAATCTGTACCATGTTATCTTCCCAGTGGTGTCTCCAGCCACTGCTGCAATGAATTTCCACTGCAGAACAATTTGTATCTTTGATCACCTCAGCAGTGCTATGAGAACAACAATAAATTTTCTAGGTTCAGTGTGTAGATGTTCTTCCTTTAGGCCTTCAAAAAGAGGGAATAAGCTTTCCTACAGGTAGTACCCACAAAAATGTCACTTCTTTTACAGTTTGTCACAGGGGAATTCTCCATGAGCTAGTAATAGCTGCATCCAGGCAAGTAAGAAAATAATACTAATGCTGTTTTCAGTTGGAAATGGGATGTGTGCTCTATTGGCCTCCATCCTCCAAATTTAGAGCCAGAACGAAGTCTTTTGTGGCTATCTCTGTTTCTGTGTGTGCGTTCCCCAAAGGGGGAAATGAAATCTTGTTTATTTTTACCTTTCTGGGAAGATTGGGTTCTAAGTATAGATTTAAGATATGGTTTAATTTGTTAGGTTTATATCTGCAGGCAGGAAGGTAGTGGGAGTTGAGGAGAATGGTCAATTGACCACTTCGTGCAGAATCCACTGTGACTTTTCTTATTCTTGTGCCATGTTTATGTTTCAGTGTTACTGGAAATGAAGTGCAAGAGCATATTGTTTCTGTGTGATACAGTATGTCTGCGGACCAAGGACTAGGTGTAAGTGTTCCAATACATTTGCATTTATCAAATAGCAGATTACACATAAAACTCTTGAAAATGCTTATACAGTTTCTAGTAAGCACACTCCAGGGTTAGGTGGTAGATGTTGACTGTACGGATTAGATGTCCAGAACTCTCATTATCCCAGGACATTTGCAAGCCAGGCAGTGGTGCTGTAGCCTCGATGAACTCCTCTGTCCTGACGTGCCTCAGACTGCAATGAAATGACACCCCGCAAGGTTTGCTCAGGCTCCATGAAACTGAGCTTAGTGATAACCACTTGCTGTGTAGTGCACATACACCATATGGCATTTGAGGGAACTTGAGTGAAAGATAGCACTATCTAGTGGTTAGAGCGCTGTTGCCCTAGCCAAGTCGCTTAAATTCTATCATCAGCTTCCCTATCTGAGTGAAAGTTAAATACACTTATGAGAAGGGGTGTCGGCAGCTCTTTGGGATAAGGTTCCATTTTTTTTTTTATATCCTTGAACAGTACTTTTCGTAATGTGGTTTTGGTTCATGACCAGTGCAGTTCAGTGCAAAGGTAATACAAAGTGGTTGGGGTTTCTGAGGCAGAAAAACAGGAAACAATGAAGTTGTTCCAACAAAGTCACAGAACGGCAGGGCTGTCTGCCTTGGCTGAGTCACAAAGCCTGTTTTAAACTGGCTAGATGGAGGCCATAGAAATGTCTCTATCTTGGTAAATCTAGTTTTTGTGGGACAATCACCACCAGTTTCTTGGTGGCTCTTCTAGCAGCTCTGGTAGGCAGTGCTGAGTGTCCCATCCAGAAGAGCCCTGGAGGGGAGATTTCCTTGGAGGTCCTGGCATGTGGCACATTTTCCCTCCCTGCAGAGGCCAAATCCCACAAGAAGTGAAGGCTTTGCCATTTCTCCTTAGGTAATACATGATGAAAAAGGCAACTCCCCTGGTAGTGAGCTCACATTGCGTTTGGCAGTTTTTGACCAGAGCCAGTGGGAAGTGCAAGGTCCAAGGCTTTTATAGTCATGGCAATAAAAGCCAAGGCTCATCCAGCGGGGGCTGCCCGCCACGGTGCTGTCTGTGGTTCACTCTGACCATGCTGGCAGCAGGGGCTGTGCCAACAGCTACCAAACTCTGTGTTTATTCAGGGCATTGAGCTGTTTCGTAGTTCAAACAAACACATTCCCTGGTAGCTTACCTTCAACGTAAGGTCTGCTTTACTAGTTCTCTGTTCTTTTGAATTCTCCTGTAAAAATCTCCGTCATGCAAATATTCATCTCTTTAAGAAGCCTGACAGTAGAGTGGGTGTATTGTAGGTACTATCAAAGAACTAATAATTTAAGCTAACACATATTGATATAACGTGTTGTGTTTTGTAAGTTAAAGAAAGGGTGTAATTCACCATGTACTATGTTATAATTGGTTAAATGCATCAGTGCCTCAAATGTGTTGTTTGCAAATTGTCAAGTATTATAGCTGGAATAAAAATATTGCTAAGTAATGTGTATATTTATATTTTTACAATGGAAAAGAAAGGAAATTTCCCCTTTGCTGCTACTGATCAAATTGCAGTATGTAACATAACTGGAAACCTCTTCTGAAACTAGGCGATCGTATTTTCTGGATAGTAGTTCTACCTCTGAATAAGTTACTTAGGTCTTTAGCATCTCATAGTCTATCTATTTGTAATATAGCATGATAATACCTTCTTAATTTTATGTATTGGGATTTAATTAAAGTATGGACATTACTTTGAAAAATGCAGGGTGTTGATTAGTGTTTAATAACGTATAGTGTTAGATTTAAAAACTGATGATAGAGAAGCAATAAAAAGCTAACATGCTACCTTGCTTGGACTGCAAGTGCCATTTTAAAGTATTACATAAGCAATAGCTTTCTGAATTTTCCACTCACCAAAATCCATGTAATTATATTTTAAGGTAACAATATGAGCATATGTGTTAAACTCAAAACACAGTATGGAATTCTGCACTGTTCAGAGGAGATTAGGTGAGCAATTATGTAGACTGGAGATAATCTAAGTGAAAGGCTAAATACAGACCTTGGAAAATAGCTTGCCTCAAGTAAAACTGACAGTTGAATTAAATGAAAATTTTGTCAAAGACAACATGTGAGTTTTAGGAAATCTAGATGCAAAGTGCTCCAAGGCATACACCTTGTTTGTAGCGAATGCTGCACTGTGAGATATCCCTACTTGTACACCTGCTTATGTAAGCACTCAAAATCCATCACTAGCTAATAGTCTCTTTGCTCCTGATAGGAAAGTTAATCTCTTATAGAATTGTATCCCACCTTAGTAACTCACTGATACCACTTACTGTCTGATACCCAGCTGAGGCATCATGATGACTACGGCATCTAAGTTCAAAAGAAAGATGAATAGCTCAGACTACCAGCTGTACGGGGTCCCAGTCCTGCCTCCTTACTGTCACCCTGAGGAGACAGTTGGAACATCTTCCTTAGACCCAGAGGTGCAGGTAATCGGGATGTAGCCCTTAGCCATTTTATCAGCCCTAGGTGTATCTCCACCGTTTATTTTCTCTGTATTTTAACAGCAACAACTGGCAGTGAGGTTGAACTCGGTGCAGCCCATGTTCTGTAACAGACAGGGACAACCACGGCTGAATGAGAAGCAGCCAGCGCTGCCGAAGCAGGCAGCCAGAGAATTCTAGAGGAGGCTGGGACACAGCAGAGCCCTTTTCCTTGTGCTGTCATAATGCATGGCTAATTATCAGTGCTCTCAGGGGTTTTATTCAGGATGGCAGAGGATACATATTATTTGCATAGATTGGTCAGAAGGAATTAAAACTGTTTGTCTTATTCTTTAGCTAGGTCCCTCTAATCATTTCCCATCATATAGCACACAGAATATTTTTGTAAGTCATTTGACTCTTTTTTTGGGTGGGTATTCATTTCAAAGAGGCTTTCAGATGCACAGGTATTTGAATAACTCCCTATAAATAAATGAATTCTTCTAGCAAGTGAATTCTTGGACTCAGTAGCTGGTTAAGTGTCCTTTAGTGTGTTTAGGAGCAGTGAATCACCGTGTTCCTCCTATTATCTCCGTGAATAATGCAAAGTTTGTAACTCTCCAGTAGAAATACACCTACTCATCTTTGGGAGAAGTAATGCTTCCAAAGACAGGGAAGGTTCTCTTCCTGCTTTTTCTCTTTCTCTCTCCTCTGTGTTCAGATACCTATGTGAATGGCTGCTTTCTGGAGTAAACTTTCCTCCCACCGTTGCTGCTCTAGCCACACTGACATCCGCTAATGCTCTTTACAAAAGATGATTTCTATTTCTAGCTCGACTAGCAGTCCTGGGAATTAAAGCGCGACCTCTTTCCTGTCAGGATAGTTGCTGGTGAGCACAGCAGTGTCTAATTCGATGTGCAGTCCAGAGGGGGGAGGGGAGCTGCCACTCTGGAGAAAAGGGCAGATTTTCATCAGCTCTTTAAAGGAATAGTGTAGCAATTCCTGCCCATGCAAAGCAGAGGATGGAGATGACATTTGTGACTCAGTAGGTGGCACTCTGTTTCTTGAGTCAGCACCGAGCCAGTGCTCTTGCCTGGGGTTGGTAGAGCAATGGGATTTGTCTTTGGTTTTGGTTTTAGCAAGATGTGTTGTTCATTAAAGATCTGTTCTTGTAAGGTTAGGAAGGTTGGCCATGGTATCTGAGCTAAATTCCATTGCTGGTGAGAATATCCTGGCTCCCTGGCATTTTCAGTTAGATGCATTTTTATTTTTTGCTTCCTTTTTGTGCACTTTCAGGCAGTGCCTCACTTCAACCCAGAGCTGGCCGCCTTTCAGCAGAAGCTGAACACATCCAAAAAGCTTTGTTAATTTAGAGGTGAGGTTGCTCAAGTCTATTTTCTCTTGACAGTGCAAACACTGCAGATCAAGAACAGAAGTTAAGGTCCACAAATGTGCCCCAGTCAGGGGCAGGCTTTTGAATGCCAGACTGACACAGTGATGCTGACCGGGCTAACCTCTGCAATTCACTATTTTCTCTGCAATTGGTCACAACCCTTCCTGAGCTCATGCACTGTAATTGGTTACACTGCATCGTGGAATAGTTTTGAAAAATCAAGGTTTATTTAATTTAAAGAGTGACATCTGAAAGCAATATTCCTGGCCTACTGTTACATTATGCACTAGACAGAATGGAAAGATGATCTAACTTCCTGGTCAAAACCCACAAACTAATACCTACAAAGTGTACATACTATCAAATTAACTGAGTGATACCAACAATGCTTAAAGAGCATATATTCTTGAAGTGTCTTTGCCACGCTAATTCTCAGGCGCATTCTCTTACAACTAAATAATATATTAGGAATTAAAAGATTGGAAGTAGTGGTGCATGTTAAAATGTGATTTTCAGATCTAAGAAGCGTGCATAGAGTAGGATGTAGTATAAAAACCAAGTATGTTTGAACAAGACATCTGGTTTACATAGTGCTGGCTGTTGCCTGTGCTCCGAGCTGTTCAGTCGCACTGAGTCAACTATAGTAAAACAATGCATTCATATTTATTAATTTTTTATGTAGGCTTTTGAAGACAGGAAGTGAAGTGAGAAGAAGACGGGATATCAGAGGAAGATGTCCATGAGATGCATCTCTGTTAAACTCTTTTTCAATTGATATGAATAGCTTCAGATCTTGTTAGACTCAAGAATCAAATTCAGGTCCTAACCCTTATTTAGCCTCAGACTTCCATGGATAAATCCCCCTCTTTTAATTTTGCCATGCAGCTTCCATCTCTGCAAGACAGGGATAATAACTCTATCTGCCTCTCATGGGTGCAGCAGAGCCAATTCCATCACTGTCAGCTCTGTGGAATCCCTGGGTGAAAGGAACAACAGAAATACAGAAAACATGGGTTATTAATAGCTGGTGCTTGCCCTTACATACATCACATGCACCGTTAGTCATTCTGGCCAATAATTTACAGGGAGTGAAAAGGTGTTCCTCAGTGTAAATACAAAATGACACACGGATGATATTAGGCCTCTGAGGTGTAGCGGTCCCTGAGAGGCTATTCAGTCTAAATCCAGTGATGCCACCCTGAGCAGATCATACTTTGTATGTGGGTAAAATTAAAATGTGCAGGAGCTGGGGAATCTCAATAGTTAAATTTTAACTTCTAGGCAGTTTACATTATAAAGGCAGGTGAATTTCCTGTGCTGGAATTGGTATGCAGACCAAATTCTTGGTGGTTTTCAGCTTTTTCTGCCTCCTTCGTAGAGTCCAAAGGTTATTTCCTCCCTGATACCTTGGATATCCTTTTATTAGCAGGGGTGCATTGGATACAAAAGTTTACCTTCTGTGTTTTGTAAGTGATGGCTTTAAAGGTCAGAACTGAGGGGAGCCTGTGACAATAATCTTGAGTCACTAGTACACCCTTGAGGAGAGCTGTGGTTTAAGAAACACGTGGCAAGGAATTTTAGCACTTCATCTTTGCTTGTCCACATTGCAAACCGTGATTCTCTGTAGACGATTCAGCAGCAATAGCAGACTAGGACTGAAAAGTGTGTGTGAAGTGAGTTTGAAGATCTTAAAACTGGGAGAGCAAGAAATGCTGTAAATGAGGATGGAGGACAGCTGGCCGTGGTATGACCAGGCTTCAGTATAGGAGACTGGGGGAGCAGGAAGTGCTACAGTCAGGCAGAAAGCATTTTACTGGGGTTGTGTGTGTGGAAAACATCTGACTTAAACTGTGAGCCATCCTAGCCACTGTTGTCGTTGTCCCCAGTTCCCGCTAAGTACTGAAATCACCAGCCAGCGTAGAAATAAGAGGCAGAAAAATCCAAAGATCTCTGAAGAAAGCCACTTACCTTTATATCTCTGCATGTCTGGCCATGTCTGTCTCATTAATTTGAAACTTGGGAAAAATAATTTTCTTTGTGCATATCTCCTTCTGTATCCCCCAAGGCAAATTAAAGATGGCTTGGAGATTATTTATTTTCGGTAATAATATAGACGCTGCTTCCAGACTTCCTGCTATTGTGCGATTATTTAGATTAATTGACTAGGAAAGCTGCAGCATCATCTCAGGCCCTTAATAAGGAAGACCGCAACATGGATTTATACAGTACTAATGCATATTACTGTGTGACACGGCCTTGCTCTTAGAAGCATATGGACAAATCTCATTGCTGATTGTCTACCAGCACCAACTGTACTTTTATAGTAAGTGAAGGATTGCATGCTACCTTGCCTGCAGGAGCATGGCACCTTGAAAGCAAGAAAGAGATAGTTGTTGACATTTTTAGAAACCTCGTTAGTGGATAACTTTGCTCATACTGAAGTCAGTTCCCATCAGCCTCTGCTGAACGTTTCTAAGAATTACTGGTGTGCTGCTGGTTTGTGACCCTGACTGTACATCTGTAATAGCTAGAATCTTAAATATGCTTTTAGGTGCTTTAAAGTGTTATGTTCTTAATAGGGAGAGAGAATCTACACAGAGAAGGCTTTTAAGGCATATTCTGCCCTTTTTGTTTTCCTGCTGAGAGTTTAACAGTTCGGTGTAGTTGCCTCACTATAGTGATACTGTTCTGCAGCAGCTCAGTCTGGTCCAAAGCCCAGGCTTAAGCTGAACAACTCTTACCAAAGCTAGATTTTAAGGATCTTTGGGGCAAATCTGTTTCTTCTAAAACATTTCAGTGATTTTGACTGTAATCTGTCAGACAGAGAAGAAGCATGTGTGTGTCCTTCTTCAGCAAACCCAAGTTTCCTTCGTTACATCATTGTAAATCCAGAGTCACTCTGTTGACTTTACTGCTATTGAGATGATTGGTTTAAAGTAAGGCTCAGTTCTCTCCCTTGTGTTAACTTGTTGTTGCCTTTTTATGGTCTCGGGAGTTTGGCTTATTTTGTACTCAAAAGATTAATAATAATATGAACCCCATACTAATTTGTGTGACTGACTGGAAGAGCCACTGTGGCTTTCTGAATGTTGCATCCTCAGGTTTAAGTGACCAAACCTGATAATCAGTTTGCTGTGTGTACTTTGCTCATTTGCTGTGACAAGTGCATCTTAATACAAGTTATTTATGATATCTCACAATATTATAGTAGTCACCCTGTAGTATACAATGTAGAGCTGATGAAATCTTGGCAATGTGAAACCATAGTAAATTGACATCTCTACATGTGAAACATTTGGAGGGGACTGGAGCAGCAGTGTGTTGGGCAGTGAGGCCTCTTTGTGAGACTCGTCAACAAAGTATGAGACCCAGAAAAGTTCTTAGTCCTCACTCTGGGTGAGATGTGGCAACACTGTGTGATTGTGTATCTTTTACACTAATACCTGGGGAAAATCTTAAAAAATTCTAAACAAATAAACTAGGAAATGTACTCAGACTGTGCGCGCCTTCAAAACCAAAACTGAACGTTGTTGTAAGGCCCACTGGATAATATTGACTTGCCACTTGCCACCAGAAGATAAGCTTCTTGGAGACCGTGCTTCATGGAACAGTAGTTAAATGTTGTTGTTGCTTACATTAGAAATGAAATAGGTATTTCCAGGCACATGACTCTGAGCTTTGTTGGTCATTTCTGTACAACACTGGAGTCTATAGTGTGTGGACTAAACTCCTAAAGTCCAGGCTCAGCGTAAGCTTGGCTCAGCAAGAAATCTAAACACTGTAGATTGCAGCACGGTCTCCAGTTCCATCCTGATCCCAATGCTATCGGTGCTGGCTACTTCTACAGAAGCATCAGGCAGTAGGAGCAAGCCTGACGATTTTAACCCCAAATGGCTTTATTGGCATACAAACTCGGAGGTCTTCCAAATATTTGTTCTCTCTCTCTCTTTACTTAACAGTCATTGTAGCAACTGCAAGTATGTCAGTCTCTTCTTGGGTGGCTCTGAAGTCCCAGTCGAAGTTTTCAAGTGGGCACATCCAGCCCTGTACTCAATTCCTTTCTGAACCCTCTAAGCAAGAAGATGAGTGTTCCTGTGATATTAAGTACTTAATTAGCACCTTGTGCACTCTGAGTACATCAGGCAGACTAGCAGAGCATAGGGAATGAATGACAGTAGAGATGTATAAAGCACATTAGTTCTATTGACCTGGGTTCCCTGATCTCCCACTCTACAGCTGATCTCACATGTCTCTGTCTTGCTGTCCAGGTTTTATTGGGATTTGACCATGCTGCTCCTGATGGTAGGGAACCTGATCATCATCCCTGTGGGCATCACTTTCTTCAAGGATGAAAACACTACCCCATGGATTGTCTTCAATGTGGTTTCAGACACGTTCTTCCTTATCGACCTTGTCCTCAACTTCCGAACAGGCATTGTGGTGGAGGACAACACAGAGATCATCCTAGACCCACAGAGGATCAAGATGAAATACCTGAAGAGCTGGTTTGTGGTGGATTTTATCTCCTCCATCCCTGTGGACTATATCTTCCTGATTGTTGAAACTCGCATTGATTCTGAGGTATACAAGACAGCCCGGGCACTGCGCATCGTGCGCTTCACTAAGATCCTCAGCCTCCTGCGGCTGCTGCGGCTCTCCCGGCTCATCCGCTATATTCATCAGTGGGAGGAGGTGAGCAGAGGCTGTGATGCACTTGCATCCTAAATCTTTTCTCCACTTATGCTGGCATTACACAAAAGTGCTTTCTTGAATGTCCATTCTCTTACTTTATGCCAGTGTGAATGCTAAAGAACTGTGTCTTGAGTCTAATGCTTTGCTTTAAGCAGGTTCCCAAGAAGGCCTTCAACATATTGTTATGTACTCACTTGAGACTGTACTATCTACTTCACGATCATAATATATATAATCTGTGGAGTTGATATGTGGGCTGGGAGGAGAGTAAGTACCCCCTGCAGGAAGTGTGTAGTTACAGAGCTGCCTGTGAGGGGAGCAGTTAGCCAGGCAGTGGGGTCTTGCCCTCTCAGAGCCCCAAAATGTTCAGAAACAGCTCAGAGGAAAGGTCTAGAGACAGCCGATTCACAGAACCTGTGGCATTTATTTACCCAGGCATTTTCTTTTACATGCTTACCTCTTGAATAAATGGCTTGGCGATGTATTTACAACCTTCTTGCTTTCTAAATTCTCTGACACTACGTTAAGGGGAAGAGGAAAGAAGAACAATCTGCAGACAAACAGGGTCTGTTAAAAGACATAAAGGTCTAGTGAAAAGCAAGAGCCCCACTACTCCCGGCCCCTGTGCCATTCCCAGGGGAGTTCCAATACTCGGAGTGAGTTGTCAGGCCTAATGTGAGTGAAGCTGCAGTCTTACAAGTAGCTTGAAAATTATTTATTTTTTCCTGTCTCCATGCTCTCCAAAGCAAAGAGAAAGCTCCCTGCAGCTTTCTCCACGTCAGGAGCATATTTTCAGGACAAGGAAAGCTGGTTGAGGCAATTTCATCTTCCTCCCTGTACTTTCTACTCTGCTTTGGAGCAGAGCCTGATGCAGAGCGTGATCTAATGCAGAGTGTGCTCCTGGGAACGTGAAGGGAAAGCAGCCATGTAAGTTGTGGCTAGATTGCACTGAGCTGTCAGAACACTAATTCATGACAGAGCTGAACTGTTTCCTCCTCCCAGCATCACGGACTTGGAGGTAGAGCATTGATGCATACTCTACAAATTTCAGGCTTCATCTTTGTGGTGTTATAATTTGTGAATGCTTCACTTACAGCAGAACATAATGCCTTGTTGAGGTTTGGGATGACATTGTGCAAGGTGCTGTACAGAAGTATAAGGAGAGATGGCTACAGCCCTGAAGAATTCACTACTAGGGTAATTTGCTTCATAGCACAGGCAGGCAGGAATTGCATAGAGAGATGGAGATAAGTAAAGCAGAGGTGTCTTTCCCGGTGTGACTCAGTAAGTCAGAGACTGAGCAGAGCATTGAAATATCTCCAGGTCTGTTGTCTTGTCCCTTGGTTGCATTGCTTCTCTGTCCTCTAATTCGAGAACGCTCAGGAAAGGCGAGTTGGTGGCTTAAGCTGTTTGTTGTCAAAGTAGCTCCTTCATAGAGATCTACATGTAGCCACAGCAGTGCAGAGCTCCATGCTCGCTTGTCGCTGCTCCTTGACTTCCTTTCCATAACATAGTTGAAAGGATTTAAGTATATTTGCTGTTGATTGTACTGAATTTGTTTTAAATAATTAAATGAAAGCAAATCAACACCCTTTCCCTGTCTTGCTTCTCATACAGTTTCACTGAGTAGCCATTTCTATTTTCAGTCTCGTAATACAAATTGGTGGGGTGTTTTGCCCTTTTGCTGGCTGTACCGGGGGACAGCAGAGCCAGGCGCTCTCCAGATCCCCCCTGAAGAACAGACTCCCTGGAGTGATGCAGTGCTGCAAGTGGAAGGGACAGCTGGTGTTGGATTGCAGTTTGAGACTGCAATGCAGACTCTGTTATGCATTGCAGAGCCCAGCAGAGCAAACACGATAGTCTTTTTTTTAAACAGGGCTCAACCCAAGCAGCAGTTTCCGGGAGAGTATGATACTAGGAGGTTTTCCACCTTCTCAAATGGGGGAGGGAAGCAGAGAGAAGGAGTGATCCCTTGTCGTTGGTGCAGTGCATGCTACAAAGCAACAAGGAGATGGGGAAGAGAAGTGCTGCTTCATATTTGCGTGGGAGTAAATGGTTGTGCGCCCTGGAGCCACACTGACAGTTCTTTCTTCCTCTTCCTCTGAAGTGCCTGCAGATGATCCATCTCTGAAAGTTCACATTAATCTTCTCTCACTGCACAGATCAGCAGTGGTGATCTGGAAGTGTTAATTCCTGTAGGGTGAAGCAGTGTTGGACTAATCTTAATCTGGGTGTGTGTGAGGGGCAGGTTGCTGTGCAGAGGTAAATAAAGAGGAGGGCTGTTGGGAGAGGGGTTTGACAAAGAATTCTGTTCTCCATTGCTCTCCTACACTATCCACTCCATGTCTCGTCTGCTAGGTAGTATGTTTCTCTCATAGGCTCTTTTGCATATGACCAGATAAGCTAAAAAAGACTTGTGAGTAGGGCATGCTGGTCCACCAGAGAAGAGTATGTGTGTGAACTATAGGAATATGCGTAGGGCAGTCGGAGGCAGAGGTAATAGAGGTGGATGCACTAGTCAGAGAGGGAGCATGTTGCGTTGTGTCTGGGTAGAGCATCCATGCTCACCTGTACTGAACTTATGCAGTGACTTTTGATAGAGCAATCGCTGCTGCCATGGGAAAATTAGCTCCTTGCTTATAACTGCTGCTGAGACTTTGGGTCCTGTATGAGGAGGAGAGGGGGATCCCATATACACAGAGATG
Source organism: Burhinus oedicnemus (assembly GCA_008921705.1). NCBI lineage: Eukaryota > Metazoa > Chordata > Aves > Charadriiformes > Burhinidae > Burhinus > Burhinus oedicnemus. The sequence continues at coordinate 1,060,048 of VFFE01007604.1, forward strand.
TTAATCTACTTACTCTGCCTCCTAGATGGTGCGTTAGCTAACTCTGAGTGAGTACAGGGGTAAGTGGTCACTTCCTGGGTTCACAGTGAGCCTCTCCATTCCTTCCCCTGCAATTGTCCATGCTCTGCATGAATTTATCACTCACTCTGCAGTGAGGAGAGAGCAGCCTTCTCTAAGGCTGCAATGCTGTAAAACAGCCAACCACTCATCAGTTCCAGATCAATGCTAGTCATGAGTCTGTGGGCTCGAAAGCCAGTGGTTTGAAGTGCCTGCACCATTCTGGCTCAGCAGCAAACTACTCTTGACATCCTCCCCCTGATCTGAAACAAGTGCTTTGGGGGCTACAGCTGGGCAAACACCCTAAATAAAAAAAAAAAAAGCAATCCAGAAACCCAAACCAAAAAAACCCCAATCTAATGCACTGATGTTCACTGAAGTACAAAAATAAGCTTAGTTCCAAATGTAGCAGTTTCATTTGCATTATCCATTTTGCATGAGTGGTCCAACGAATGAATTTACCAGTAGGGCAGAATATAAATAGAGTCTTTTTGAAGTGTCTGCCGTATCTACCCTGCAGTAGGAAGCTTGATTGCAGTGTAGGAAGGCACACTCGCACTGGTTGGAGCCTAGCTTGCCTGAATATCATGTTAGAAACTTTGGTATCTGGTAGTTACCACGTCATAAGGAGAGATCCAGGAGGGCTGGCATGGTCTGTGCCTGGAGCTCTACTGTCGGGGTTAGAATGAACATGGATACTCCAGTCATGCCTCTGCCGTACCCAGGGAAGCTCTTGTCATCTCGGCCCTTCAACCACTCCAGCAGCTCTTCAGGGTGTCTGGGTTGGTCAGTGGTTCCTGACCATGTGAACATGGAGGCACATTGTCGCTCACAGAGTCAGGGATTTGGGCTTTCACACTGTTGTCTTAGAGAAACTGTTCAGAGAAAGCAGACTCTGAACATTAACATCCTACAAACCTTATCCCAGGGTCACCCAGCAGAAAGAATAAAAGCAGAATAATACCATGTAACCCATATACCAAATCAAACTGAACCAATACAGTTCAGATTGTGAGTGTTAAACAAAAAACACTCTTTTGGTTTTCATAGGCAAAAATGATTGAATTTTTTTTTTTTCCATTTGCTGAGCTTTCCCCATTTTATGCACAGCATCTACCCCCATGTTTGGTGCCAGGATGCAGCAACTTATATTTAAGATTGAACTATTTTGACTTACGAGCAAGGAACATTTATTTGGACAACAGTAAATTCCTACTCCTATAAATTGGTTTCCATATAGCACATAGGCTTAGATAACCAAAATATTTTTATTTCAGAATGTATGTGAGGGATTATGATGGGAAGGAAAGGAACTAACTGCTTTTGATTTATATCACAATGATAAGATTATCATGAGAGGATTTTATCAGATTTTTGTCAGAAAAACATGATAGTTTTCAATTTTGGCAGCTGAAACCTGAAGAAAAGGACAATTTGGTGATTTTCAAACTATTACGTCAATGAAAACTGGAAAACTTTCCTGAATGCTGTTCTTTTCTTTCCTTGAGTTTCCATATTACATAGAAGTTTTAAAATGGAGGGAATGCATCTTGTCAGGTTGGTTACTGGCCACAGATTACATCATCTGAAAGGTGACATAGCTTTAAGAAGATTCAGAGAGATTCAGAAAACTGATTCAGAAGCTGGAGGGCTTATGTGTAAGGACTAGGAGAGAGCTTCCAAAGACTATGAGAATGTGTCTCCCAATTGATTTTCATTTTGATTTGAAGAGCTAATTCCCTTAGTTTCTTCTGACTTATTTGTAGCCTTCCTTAAATTAAATTAAAATAACATGGCTAGTGGCCTGGGGGACGTAATGTTAGGCCAAATCCATAACTGGATCCTGAGAGGGGAAGAGCTAGACAAAATGATTGTTCTCAAGTAGCACAGCAGGGTCCCACTCCATGAGCAGTTCAAAATAGCATAGCAGATTTTTTATCGATATGATGTGCAATTCTGTCATGTTAAATAGCAAGGCAGACCCATGAGAGTAACTCATTAAAACCTCTGGCCACCCTTGAGTAAAATCAGACTCAACAAACACTGATAATGTGGCAGGCAGGGGGAAAATGGGCTGGATTTCTTCCTAAATTTGCATTACCTCATTTCTGAAGGCAGCATTATCAAGCATTTGTCTTTAATGTCATTACAGGAGCTTATTAGAACCATAATGCAAGTTACAGTAATTTGTATTCTCACTGCACAAAGTGACCCGAAACTCGAGCATCTGTTCCTTTTAGAGAAAATCTCGGCTGCACTGAAATTGATGGCAAAAAACTCTTGTTGACATATTAAAAGAAGGTCCTTCAAGATTTTACCACAGCCCTTTACACTGAACTGATTTTGCTTGTGCTTGTGCTCCCTCCCTTGCGGAGGGAGGACAGACAACAGAAAGAATCAGATGTTCTGCATTCCTGTACAGGCATTGAGTTTTCCCTCACTTGCCTGTGGGCAGCTAGTGATCCATCCCCTTCCCTGTGCCATGTTACCTATCAGGAGAAAGAAACCTAAAAAAGTATTTTGGTGGAGTTTGTCTTCAGCAGGAAGTTCTACTGCTATAATGCAAATTAAGCTTTCTACCTGGGCAATGGGAGTGCAGTTTCAAAGAGAATATAATAAAAAATGGGTTATAATGAATTATAAGGAGCCAGGCAAATATTTGAATAGCTGAGCAGCTACAGAGGTTGCCATAAAAAGGAAAAAGCCTTTTATTTATCTTTTTTTTACAGTCACCTTCTGGCAGTGCTTAACGTGTCTTCTGTCAACAGGATGGTATGATAGGGGGAATAGATGGCTTGAGGGGTTGGGATTAGGGCACAGAGCCATTTGTGTCTAGGTCAGTAGTTCAGATCCAGCTTGTAGCAAGTGCAAGTCATTTGCCGTCTCATGGATGTTTTTTCTCTGATCTGCTCTTAGTAAACAGGTTCCTGTGTGACAAAATCATCTAGGGGACTGGCCCTGGTAAGCCTCAGGCTCCCTGTAGCAGCAGCAGTGGGGTTAAATTCCCCCCACATCTGAAGCGAAGTCTCCACTGACCAGGGTGTAAGACATGTTAATAAGAGGGTCTTGCCTGAGCCCAGCCTCTGGTTCTCTGTGTCACAAGGGCCGTCAGTCTGGGCTTTTATGCTGGGATGGAATTATAAAGGTTTTCAAAAGAGATAGGCTGATCTCCTAATGATCTCTAATCACTGTGATAGCTGGTTGCTGCTCCAGCCTTTCATTTTCCTCTTCCCTCAGACTCCTCCCAGTGTACTCCTTATGTGTGCCTTCACTGGACACTGTGGTAAGTTTGCCTTTCTCTTGGGGAGCTCACCTCTCGGTATTTCTCTGCCAGCACCAGCTGCCTGCAGTTCAACGCCCATATCTTGCCAGCTGCCTGTCATTTTTCTTCAGGCCATTGTTTCTGGAGGGGGGTTTCTGGCAGGCTTTATTATTCCTGTTGTGTTACAATAACAGAGGGTCCTCAAAGGAGAAGTGCTGGAGTCCGGCATGAGGAGATTCCTCCTGCAATCAATGTCATTTTCTAAGATTTAATACCCTGGAGGCTTCGCACTTTATTGATGAGGCATGCTCCAGCTGCAGCTATGTAGGGACCCTGGGCCCTCAGCATATTGACGCAGCCTGCCATGTTGCTGTGATAGAGCATCACGGTATGCTTATGGAGGGTGTTGTGACCTACATCGAGTATGTCTGTAACAGGGAGAGGGTTCTGGAGAACCCTGTACTCTTGACTGCAAAGCTTAAGGAAAACTTCGGGGAGCCTTCTGAATCACAGAAAAATCCTGTGAGCTCCAGCAAGGGCAGTGCTCAGTTCCCTTAGATGTGTAGGAATGGAGATTCACACCTCAGTAGGGCTGTGCCCCATAGAAGAAGCGCCGTGAAGGCCAGCCTGAAAGGCCTGCACCGTCCGTGGGGCTGGACTTGAGCACCTCAGGTTGTGTGTGTGCCGTAACCAGTCTGCACAATGCTCTGCATATCCAGGGCTGAGCATTGTGTCAATAGACCATACGGTGTATATGTGGTGTACATATACATAGTGCTGACGTTAGGAACAGCCGATACAGCTTTTGAAGCCATTCAGAGGGAGATTCCTCTTACCATTTGAGTTGCTGATCCAATGCCAAACGTGGTTTTGTCTTTGAGCAGTATGGGAATCATGTTCTGCCAGACTCACCCAATACTTTAAGGCCAGGATGTCTAAGGTACATTAGCCTTGGCAAGTGGTAGCAAATTAATTGCTCCTCTTGTTGAAGCTTCTTCCAGGAAGGCACTGTTGATTGCATTCATATCATGTGAAAAACTTTAATGAGGTAGCTGAAGGGAACAGCATTTCCTCACCTCGCTTTTTGTATTTAGCAAGACAGGATTGGAAAGGAACATGCCGAATCCATAAGTTGTGTGACTGAAGCAGGAGCTTGGCGCAAAAATGACCATGGAAAAAAAAATAAATCAAGTTGGTTAGTGGGGGAGGAAGAAGAGGGGATTTGGGAGTGTAAGAGGGAGCACAGCAGCATGGAGTTGTTTTTTGCCAAGAGAGATTGAAGTCAGTTACTTCATCTCCCCACAGAGCATCCTCATGTGCTCTGAGCCAGTCACTGGGCAAGGGGAAGTGCCAGATAGGGACCTGAGCAGCTGCTCCTCCTGGAGTTGGAGTGAAAGGGACAGCAAAGCTCTGCTAGCAGGAGGAGAAAAATGCCCCACTCACTAGCATAATTAAGGGTTTAGAGCCTGGAAAAGAATCTGTATCTGAGCAGCTCTTTAGATATGTGTGTGGTTTCTTCTGTCTGCTTTGCTTTGCTTGTCTGCTCCCTTGAAGCTGGTGGGCACTCTGGGGCACCACTGGACACCAGAAGAATCCATGGTAGGGGGTACCTCCCTAGTCCATTTTATTCTAGTAAGTGGATAGGGCTGGTGGGAGAGAACAACCAATTATCGGTACACCTCAGTCTGTAGACACAACACCCTGCGGCAAGTGCTGTTGTGTTGTGGAGCTCAAGGCAGAGCAGAAGCCTGAATCCCTCTCCCAGACAAAGCTCACTAGGATGGAGTGCAGTATTCAGACCTCAGGCTCCAGCACCACCGCTAGACAGTACTGCAAGTGGAAGAATTCATACTCATTGCCATGCAAACAAGGTAGCTGAAGGCAAGCTCTTGCCTTTCAAAGGTGCTGTGCACTGAGGAAGGGGGATAGGCCAATGTCAGCCATGCAGAAAGGTCAGGACCCATCCTGCCAGTGGGGCTGTACAAGGGCTTAGCTGTCTGGAAGGGCCTGACCCTAGCCAGACTGGCTGGGGAAAGAAGGAACACTCTTCGACAGGGCAGCAAAACCTAAGGCCAAGCTTTTGCTCTGAGCAGTTCTCACTTCCACTCTAGAGAAAAAGTTGCCAGCTATGGTGCAAGACTCTGCAACACACCATGTGTAGGGCACCAGAGTTGAAAAGCCCCAGCCCTGAGAACATGTTTGGTTTTCACCCTATTTTCTTCTTGCCAGAAATACGCTAATGCAATGCAAAACAGCCTTACTTCCCCCATGAGTTTGAGGTGAAAGGAAGAAGTCTTTCTTGGGAAGGACGAGCTTCGCTCCTGAGCAAGGTGCAGAGAGGTGCTAAGGTTTAATGGGCAAGAGCCCTATTGATGAAGTTATTTTCTGAGCACTGCTGTGAAAAGAGCTGTTTCGAAGACAGTTTCAGGACATGCAATTATCCAGTTTGCCAGCTTAATGCATTCAACTTAACCTCATTTTTATGAAACAGAAATCAATGTCGTAACTTTTTCAGAGCTGAGAGATGACATTTTATTCTTGCTTCTCTCATAAGGATGCATATATTTAAGCTTCCACTTCAACTTTAAATCCTCCCGCTTCCAGTTTTGATTAAGCAGGAATACCCCAAGGGCTAGAGGAAAGGGTGGGGCAATTTCCACATTCCCAGAGTCACATTAGAATGGAAAATGTTTCTGAAATCTCTTTGCAGTATGTGGCAAAATTTTCCTTATTCCCTTCTTGGAAGAGGACTTGGAAGTACCTCTATGACTTCAAGAACCTTTTTATTCATTTCACTTCATTCCAGCACCACTTCACCAGGGAATAATTCTCATGTGTTGTTGACAATGCTGATCTTCACTCCAGTTTTTTGTTCCAAGGATCGTGTGTCCCCTGTTCTCTGCTTTTTCAGTGTCTGTCACCTTCTCTACTCCCACATGGTCAGGGGTATTTTGGTAACTATTCCTGCCTTGTGTCTTCTCCCCTTCCTAAGCAAGAAGTCCTGCAGAACAGCAGCTGCCAGAGCTGTGAGCTGGATAATGTCTGTCTGGAAGTTCCTCAAAAAGAGCATGCCATAAAATTGAAGAGAGCAGGGTAATTGCCCTGCTTTTGATTAATATGCCACCTCTCCTAACCTTGGCACTTCCTGAAGTGGGTTGTACCACACATACGGTATTTTAGTCTAGTGGCGCATGCAAACTAAGGATAAAACTGTACAATAAAAATCTTCAGCCCAGGCTTACTGTGCTTACTGTGCCACCTTACCCATCGTGATTCTCTTATGTTCAGGAAAGTAAAAGTGCTTTAGTTTTTTTATTCTTTCAGGTAAATGTGAGTTGTAGCTCTCTCTCCCCCCAGTCAGTGCCCTCTGACTGGGTTTTTTATTATAGAAGTTGACAAAAACATTTCATTGGTGCCCCTTGTTAAAAGCTTTTTGTAGTGGATTGATGGCTCAACAGTCACACAGAATAGAGCAGCCCAAGCCCACCCCAAGGCTCCCTGAGCAACTCAGCGCATGACTCAGCACTGCTGCCTTTGGATGCACTGCAGCATCGGAGGGACAGATGGTGGCAGCTAGCCACTCACTGTGCAGTGTTGAGCTGGGTCAGCTGCAGAGGAGCCTGGACCATGCAGCACTCTCAGTTCTCACCTCGGTGGTTCTCTACACGATCGGGTTGGTCAAGGGCAGAATGCAAGGGTATATGCATATACAGAGGGAAAGGGGAACAAAGACTGTGGATTTTGGCTTTTTAATCTAAAGACAAAACTAGTTTCCCTGACTGTGTAAAATGGCAATGGTGACTCTATCTACCTTGGCAGAGCCATGTAGCAGGCAGTTCCCCGCTGAACTGTTGGTGATTGTATCTTTGCCATTTGCTCATCCAGTATTTATAAGGGAGAAACCAGAAATCAGGGAGGGCCTGATCACAGGAAACATTCTGCCTTTCATGACAGCTGGAAAAAGAGAGATGTGATCTGAAAATAGAAACACCAGAATTCTTCTAGCTTCCTTCTGGGCTTAGGATAAGTCACATGCCTGTAGTCCTGCAATGTTCCTTTCCATAAAGTGAAGATAATAATGTAGTCACCTCGCATATCTTAAACAGCTGCAGTTCATTCATGCTTCTGAGGTGCCATTAGGCCTGGGATCAGCTCTGACGTAGACCCTGAGCAATCCCATTGAGATACAACATAAACATGTACTTCTCTGCTAAGTACCCTTTGGTGGGTCCTGCCCCCAGGGCTGGGGGGACACTGCTCTTACTCTTCTCTAGAAACAGAGCCCTAACCCAGTGTGGGTCATACATATCTTTATCTTAGCACACCCTACAGTCTCATGTGGCTTTTCATTATTCTGTGATGTATTGAATATCCTCTCCCTTGACCTGTTGACTTGGGGTCATCAAGGTAAACAAGCACAGAAGCGGGTAGTGTCATGGCTGCTGTCTATCTTTGATCCTTGAGGGTTAGGAGAGAAGCAGAAGGTTGCAGAATGTGTTTCTCAAGATTGGATCCAGCCAGGGTAGGTGATCGAGAAAGGATGATGGTCTGTGCAGTATGCAAGTGGATTTTGAGTTGAAGAAGATGGGCCTGAGGGGAACCTTGAGGTAAGGAGTGAGTCAGCTATTGGCCAGGAGCTGAAGATGGCTGAGGACAAATTGGAAAAGAAGTGACTTGGTGCAAAAACACTAGTGGAGGAGAGAGCAGTAACACTGGGAAGCGAGCTCAGGGAGGGGAAGTCACGCTACAAAACTCTGCCCAGTGCTGGGGTGTGCACAGAGCCATACCCCAGGGAGCAGGGAGCGGCTGGGAGTCTACCCTCGCGTAGGGTCACGTTAGGTCTGGCTCCACTATCGGGTGGTGAAGCCTGTGGAGGGTGAACTTTGAGAGAACCTCTTTCTGCGCTGGCAGTGACAAGCAATCAAACAAGCAGCAGCAGTGCTTCCTTGTAAACACTGGGAAGAAACTGTGAGGATAATGTCCCTTAAAGCAGCTGACAGGCCTGCTCTTCCTCAAGTCCCTGGAGGCGGTGGAGAGCAGTTAAGACGCAGCAGCTGTGTTTGGGGTTTTTTTCTTTTTTCTGTTTTTTTTTTTTCTTTTTTTCCACCCAGCAAACTGCTGGGTGTTAATTCCTCTTATTTGCTGTGTCTTAGTCCATCCCTGTTTGGAGAGGCTGTCCCTCGAATAGGATTGATTAGACTCCTCTCCAGAATGCATCACCCAAACACCCACTAATTCCACTTTATCCTAACAGTGTGACTGTCTTTTCTGATACTACAAAGAATCAGGCTGAGATTGTGTAGTTAATTGTACAAACTTGGTACAGGCAAAGTCCAGAGACCTCTGTCAGGGCTCAGCAGTGATCACCAATGAAAGGTCCTCAGCAGAGAAATAATTTCCAGTCATCCTCTCATCATGACCACCCAAAACTGGTCCCATCTACTGGGCCCAGCTCTAACTGATTTCTGCAAGTAGCAGGATGTACCTAGGGGAGATGAGACATGTCAATGTGACCATGTCACTAAGAAAGCTCTTCCCTTTCAGTGCTGAAGGGATGCAATACCACCCCACCCACCCCACCCCCCCCAAATTCACCATACTTACAAATTGTCCCTGAAGATTAAAAGTGCTGGGTCAGGGGAATTGTGCCTCCACTATGCTAGAAAGTTGTTGTAGCACATCAGAAAAGCTTGGTAGCAGCTGTGACAAATAGCTTGGCTGGCAGAGCCTTACCATGGCCCTTACCTGGCCTTACGTGCCAGAGGGATATCTGAAGAGACTATCTAGAGAAAGCCTAGCCAACTGCACACCTCCCAGGGGCTCCCTACAGGCTGGCAATATCCCCTGCAGCTGGAGGAGGATATTCTTCTGGTGGGTTTGTGTAAATGTACTGTAACACACTGATGAACTTTGGGTATCATATGAGCCCAGCACTTCTTCGCTCTCCCTATATCTCCCTATGTCTCTGTCCCTGCCTTGTAGTAGAGCATCCATGGGAGATGCAAAGTGGAGCCGCTGATGAGTCATGGGGAGCTTGTGCCATGATCACCTTCCTCTCTATTTCCATATTACTCTTTCATGCATATAAAGGATAAAAAGGGCTGTCATTTGCATACAGGTGGAGAGGGGAAAGAAATATGTGAGTCAGGTTGGTTGTGCCTTCTCCAGCAGGCTCTTCCCCTCCCCACAGGCCTGGCCTGTGGGTGAGCCTTGCTCTTCTGCACTCTGAGCACTTCCACAAAGGTCTGTTCCCTGCCAGGATGTGCAAGCATGTTACCAACTGCCTTTTTCAGTTGATAAATCACCTCAAGCTTGTAGGTATGAGGAAGGACAGATAGGAACTTCTCCCTTTACCTCTCTTTCCACCAGACCTGAAAGACATGTTTGTATGTTGTCTCAAGCATAAGGCAGACCCAGTCCAACTCTGGAATACGAAAGAAGGCCAGGAAGGTGGGAGGAATGGAATGAGACAGTAGAAACGAGGGATGGGGAAGGCCTGGTGCGTCATCTAGTCTGTCCTGGCCCAGAATTGTCTGTTTGATCTTCAAGGGCTGTTGTCAGAAAAGTTTTAAATGTATCAAGCAGCAATGCCTTGTCACTTTTTCTGAGATGTTAATCTTGCAGCATTGTCTTGGATACTGTGCACAGGATTACGTACTTTCCAAAGCAGTAGATTGCTGTGCTTAGCTAGGGTCTGACTGTACTTCGGCCCACAGACAACAAGTGGGCCAGAGATCGGAGAGCTGGTCTTTGCTGTTGCCAGGGGGAAGAGATTGGCTTCTCCAGCATGGAAAGCAAAAGGAGAGATGTCTCTCATATCCACTGTTGAGGGAGAGGGGTCAGCATGTAGCAGTGAGCGTAGCCGATTGCAGCTCCATCCTGCTTTGCTGCCTTAAACAGCGCATCCCATGAGTGCACGTGGGTAGAGTGCAGCTATGCTTCAGGGGAACTTGAGGAATCCTTCCTGGAGCTTATTCTATGACCCATGGCAATAATGTTGCTGGAGATGAGATGCAAGCACATGATGCTGCTGCTTCTCGTATACAGATTTTTTCCCCTCTCCTTGCCCTCTTCAAGGTCATTTTAGCAGCAGCTGGCAAGGAAAAAGAATGCAGCCCATTTCAGGAAGACGGAAAGAACCCTTCAGTTTCCATCTTGGCTTACTGTGAGTGCTGGGAATGCAGACAATGAGGTCTGGAGCCAGGCTGGAACATGTTCCTCTGGCCTTTACCCTCTCCTTCCTCCCCCCTTCCCGAGGCACAGCATGCCACAAGCTCCTACAGGAGATGATTCCTTTAAAAAGAACCTTATCACAAACCACTCTCCCCTTATCTGCAGCCTTCAGATGTTGACGTGCTGCACAGAGTGCTGACTGGGGACCTGCAGCAGCTGGCAGCAGCTTTCCATCTGCTGCTGAAAAGAGCAGGCTCTCTGGACCTCCCTCCCAGCCTGTCTGCAGCACTGCATCTGCTAAACCAGCCATGCACGGTCAGGCATCCCTCCGCCTTTTAAAGATTCACCAGCACTGCAGAAAAATACATATATATCTCTGCCAACTTTAGTCTGGAGCACCGTGGAGGGGGGATCTTATATGTCAGAGCAGGATCATCCCCCCACTGAATGCCCATGGGCCTTGGTGACATTCGCATAGTCCCTGGGCAGGCTTGTACTGCTTCATCTTCCCTGCTCTCTGTATTCAAGGAAACCTGCTACTGTGGGCTGCAAGTGCAGTGCGGCAAGCTCCTGAGGGTGAAAGTGTCGGACTGCTCTGCCATTTCCCTGCCTGCTAAATGTTGCCCCAGCTTGAGCGATTGCCAGCTGCAGGATGTGCTGCTCATTTCGGCCTTCTCTTCCTATCTCAGCAGCCTGTGGCCAGCAGCAGCAGATGGAGGGGAAGCAGCCTCAGAGCACAGCGTTTGACCCCGATCAACTAATGGGGGTGAGGGAAGGGAGAAGAGTCGTCTACAATCAGTCGTCTGAGTGAAGCAGTTCCTGTTTTGAGTAGCTAGCAATTTTTCTGATCATTTAGAGGAAAAGTTGCCTGTATGTCTTCCTCCTTCCTGAGGGAGACATGAGCTGTAGGACACCACGGCAAAACTTCCTATACTGTTTTAGAAGGGGGGAGAAACTATTCTGTGGAGACATCTTTCAAATAGAAGAGGGGGGAGAGGATATTTCCACCACAACTGAAGTGGAAAGACCAGGCTAAAAGGGACGGAGCATATTTTGTTCCAGACAACGCATTTCCTCAGCACGAGAGCTGGGCATCAGCACTCCACACAGTGGCTTCTTGCTCCCATCACTTGTTTGCAGATGGTCCAGAGTTCACCCTTTCTGACAGCTAACAACCAGCTCCTTGCCTCTGAGGCTGGCAGTTCAGTGCACTGTGGGTTGCTTTTTGGAGCTGGGAAGGTGGGAAGGTTGCACCAATGTGCCAGCTTAATTGACAGCTGGCACAGAAAAGGGGGATATGCTGATGGATGGGAGGCAGCTGCCAACTCCAGATGCCAGCACTGGCGTCAGAAAAGTGTCAGGGGAAAGGGCCAGAAGCAAGCCGGGGTGGCGGTGGGGAAATGAGTCTGGGACATAACGATGTGAGGGGAGGTTAGTGCTATGCACTCTGTGTTGAAAGCCTAGGAAATGTGGCAGACCAGGTGGCTGGCTGGGAGGCTTGACAGCAAGGGCAGGAGAGTGCTCCGAGTCCTTGGTCTGGAGCCTTCTGGGAGCAGGACAGCAAGCTGTGCACTTTTCTGCTGGAAAGACCCAAACCCAGGTGCAAAGGGCTAAGCTCCCTGCAGTTGGTAATTACAGGAGAGCACTGTCAGCCAGTTCACAGGCTGACCAGGGAGAGATCTTCTTGGTTTCTGGAGCGGTGGCAGCTGGAGGTCATCTGTGGTCATCAGTCCTAGTGGAGACATCCTTTCATCTTGCGTACATGTGTATATTTGTGTGTATGGGGCTGACAACTAAGCAAAGCCCAGCTGGCTTGCTGGAGGGTGACGGGACATACTGGCCAGACGCTTGTCTTTGTGGCTGGCCCAGCCTGTCCATGACTGTCACTGCTGGTCTTCCCTTTATGTCTTTTGTGATGATAAGGATTTACCAGGTCACCTTGGGTGTACTGAATCATAGAGAAGATATGATGGGTTGGGCAGATCCAGGTGCAATTGCAGCTGATCACAGAAGGCTCCTGCACTCCATATCAGCCCTGATTTCTGATGCCCTAAATGATGTGGCTTCCTACCTTTCCTTTAGCAAGGTAATGCTGGTAAAAGAGCCTTACAATCAGTATTTTGCTTTGATGTTCAATTTAGGGTTTTCCCTAATTGCATCCCAAAACATTCTACTCCCTGCCACTCACCTCATCCCTAATGATCATCAACACTTTCGTCCTCACCTCCCTCTTGACATCCAGCAGATCTGAAGAGGAAACAATTGCCAAATTCTTTCTTACTAGTCTTGTCAAAAGTGTTTGCATCCTCTATGATATTTAGTCTACAGATGAGAGCTAGGATCTATAATGAAATCCTGATGTTCAGATCATTTCTTGTTTCTGTGGTAGGGAGAGTTATGTAGCTCAGATTGAAATACCAATCATTTGTTCAAAATTTGGACACCAGTCTAATTCTTCCACAGATTGAGGTGCCTGGGGTTTTAGGGAGATGCAAACTAATAACTAGGATATCAGACATCTGTTCCTGACTCCCTTCCATTTTCGGTCTTCCCACTGGGGGCTGTGAAGTATTAGATCCCTCAGATTATTTTGTTTACTGCTGTTTGGAGTGCCTACACCCATCTGCGTGCTTCAGAGCAAATTCTGTTGAGGAAGTCTCCAGTTCGTAGGTGGTCATGAAGAGAAACTTCAGTGCAATTCCTGTGTCTCACTAGCTGCCCACCATGTGTACAAAAATCTGAAATATGATGGTGCTGTGAACCTAACAGATACTCTTGTAAGTTTAGTGAAAGGAGGTGAAGCCATCCATCTTGTGAAATTTCAACTGCATTGGACATGGAACTGGGAAATCAGATCCCATGGTTTTGAATTCGTGGACCAGGCTCATATCTGGGTTCTCCCATTCAGACTTTGAAATCTGAAGAGGTCAAGTTTGGTGTCCTGTATTTGCTTCGTCCTGTGCTCAGTTTAACATTGTCTTTTTGAGGCATCCCACCACCCCTTTTCAGACAGCAGTCTGAGGAGGGGTCAAGTTTGCCCTAAGCTGGGTTTCAAAACAGCATTTCTTTCCCCGTGTTGCTCTGTCAGAACTCCTGGTCTGCAACTTAACTCCCTATTCCCTTTGTGGAGTGGAAAGCACCATAAACACAAAGAAAGAAACTAATAGTATTATTTAACACAGAGAATCATTTAGTCCTAGTGCTAAAGTAAACAAGTACCTTAACATCGTCTAGGAAGAATGTCCCTACTGCCCTGCTGGTTCTCCTTGCCTGATCCCATATGTTGCAGCTGCTCCTGGTATCTACATCCTCTGCCTGACATGCTTGTGTCCTAATTCACATTTCTTGCTCTGCCAAAGCTTTACAGGGTCAGGGATGTGGCTTCATTTATAGTTGCTGCTGACACTTAATAATAATTCTGCCTTAAGTTAGAAGTGCTCTTGGAAAAGACACTCATTACAGTAAATGCAAACCACTGAAGCACTGCACTGGTCCCTTCTCCATCCCTTCTTACAGCATGGCTTGCTCTCTAGGGCAGAAATCTAGTCCTGTGTTGCACTTTTACCCCTCTATTAGTACTCTTTTTTTAGGGAAGAAAAGACAATGTCAGCCTTTCTTGATTCCTGCTGTCACTTCAGCCTGAGTCTGAACCAATTCTTGAGTCCCAGTTTGTCTAGTATGTGCACGGCATCTGCACAAGCACACATCCAGACATGGACTACACCATAGCTTTACTTCTTCCAAGGTGGAGGGCCTGAGTATTTTCTGCCCTTTTGCACAACTTTCATTCATGTGGTCTAGACGGATCGAGTATGACTGAGGCTGAACGCCATCCAGGAGCAGATATCCTGAGATACTCAGCTCTCCTAAATTCACTGTTGATGCTTTGAACCGGTGCTACAACTGCAGCCACTACTAGGGATGGAAAACTGTGTGCCATGAGGCTGACTCCACATAACCATTGCTTGCTTGGAGTCCATTCTTCCTTTTCAGTGTAGATGTAACCTCTACGTACATAGTCTGTAGCTTTTGTAGACATAGCCAGTGTAGACATAGCTATTGTAAAGCCCAGTCAGTCACAGAGGTAAAGCACATTCTACCCCGGACTTAATTTCTCTGAATAAATGTTCTGAGGTATTGACAAGGGAGGCTCTGCTGCAGCAGCATGCAGTGAGCTGCTAGGGGATTGTAAAGAATGATCAATGCTGTCATTTTTATGTACTTCATTTCCCCTGGTAATTTTTCAGTGCAGCTACTGTCATGTCTTCTGCCCATTTCTTCTTACACTGATGGGGGCAAATATTCCTGCTTCTGGAGTGGGGGCTTTTACAGCATGAGGTGTCATTAAATCAGACAAGGCAGCAGAAGTTGAAGAATGATCCAGACTATAGAGGGCAAGGCTGGAGAGGTCGAATGAGCAGGTTATGAAGTGAATTCCCAAAGGACTACGTTACTTTTAAAACTGAACAAGAAACCAAGCAGAGTAAATATGAACGCTTAAAGCAGCTCCATTTCTGTTTCATAGGATAGCTTCTTTATAGAAGCTTCTTCTGTATAGCTTCTTACTGTCTGGTTCTCTGCTGGAAGGGATAAAAAAGCAGAACTGGGATTGGGGGAGCACAGCGTGGAAGACAGGCATTAAAAAATAATATAAATGGCCATCATAGGATAACTGAGGATAAAAATATCCCAATTTTAGTTACTTGGGCTACTTCTGCATTGTAGGAGTAAAGTGAATTCAGAGAAAACTGAAGAGATTGATTGAGAACAGCCTGGAATAAATGAAAAGTTTGAAATTCTTTCCTTTAAGGGGAAGAGATTAAAAGAAAAAGCCTATAAAGTAATAAGTGAGTGGGAAAAAGGTGAGGGCCATATATATTTTTCCTGCTGTATTCAGTAAAGATATGGAACAGTCAATGAAATTGAAAAGGCAGCAAATTCCAAATGCATTCAAGGAAATACTCTTTCAGACAGCATGTATTCAGACATTGGAGCTTCTTCCACAGACAACACAATTCAACGGCAGTTTGGATGTTTATGTGAGCTATAAGTATAGCCAGGGTTATAAGGTAGACAAGAGCTTTGGAAGGTTAAAAAACACTCCTGCTTCCAAGTTTAAATCAATCTCTCACTATTACACAGTCAGCTGAAGTCTTCCAAGGAGGTGGGTTATCATCCCTCTGCCTGACGTGAGGTTTCTTATGCCTTGTTCTGAATTAACTGATCCTGGTTGCTGCCAAAGACAGCTTTCTGGAACAGCTGGGCCCCACATCTGATGTGGTTTGACCTTGTTCGGTTGAGGTTTCAGCTGAAGTGGGTGAAATTACTCTTTGTGTATGCTGATGTAAAGGAAGCCGGGCTCACACACAGGCCAGAAGAGGAGTGAATCAGGAGAGAGTGGTGGGTCCCATTCCCATCAGGATTAAAAGGAAAAATTGACTAGATGTAGCAGCAAAGCCATTTCAGAAGGAAAATAGCAAAAATTGGGCCAAAGCAAGTAGCTTTGTTTAAATAATTCTATCATGCAACATGCTTTTTGGAGTAATAGCAATAGAATACTTTCTGATCACATGATGCAACAAGAAGAAAAGGTTTCATTAGGACTTTGATAACATTTGTGCGAGCATCTTGCAATGCCATGGTGCTGGTCTGGGTCCCTTCCAGCACTGACAGACAAGTACCTGGTATCGAATGCCTCCTCCGTTTCAGGGGAAAAGGGTAAAAACCTACCTGTGGAAGGGTGTGGCCTTTTAAAAGCACTTACTAATATCTTTTGCTTTTTAGGTGGTTGGTTGGTATAGGTTTGCTGCAAAGAAAGGGTGTCAAAGTTCGAAGATTTGTTTCAAGGACGGAAAAGTCCTTCACTGTGAATAAGAAGAGGGGCTCTCCTTTATGTTATCAGCTTGATGACAAGTCTCTAGGCCTCAACCTCTGAGGCACAGCTGGAGACAGAGGGGACAGCAGCACTTTTTTATAACACCCTGGTATTTTGCTTGAACATACAACATCCCCGCCAAACTATTATTATTACTGTTGCTATGATTATTATAATATTATTATGTTACAGCCCTAAAAGAGCTGGCAAATATCCTCCTTCTCATGGGCTGCAGCTCTGGGGATTTTTGCCTTGATGCCTGTCATCAGGCAGCATTTCCTTTTGGATTTCTAATTAAAATGGCAGCCTTTAGGGACTATGTTCCTGCCCAGTGTATATTCAGGGAGGTTTAAGAACATTTTCGGTAGAGTTTAAATATTGCTTTTAAACATCTTTGTTCTGACTTAGTTCAGTTTGCTATAATCAGCCAAAGTATCTGTATACAACCACAGCAGGAATTAACCTGTCATACTTTCATAAATACATGAATACACTGCTTGTTGGTTAAAAAACAGTTTTCCCTGTCCCAGATTCTTAAAGCAAATAAAAAATGCACCCAGCCACTTCACCCCCCTTTCTCTCTCCTCCTGGGATCAGTGCAGCCTGCGTGCATGTGAGGGTGATGGCTGTGTTTCCTCCAGCAGCTCCTCTTCCTCTAATATCTCTGTGTCTCCTCTGTGAAGGTTACGGGAGGGTACAGGTTTTCAGAGGTGTATTACTCAGGGAGTTATTTTCACTGCGCTGTTCTCTTAAGAGACGTCTTCTCTGAGGTGCATGTTGCAATTCTGAAAAGGTTATATTGCTATTATTGCTCTAAAAGAGTAGGAGGGCATTTGTCTCCCTGTTGCTTGTCTTGAGCCGGATGTGATGTGTGTGACACACTGTATGCAAATCAATTTGCATCAGTCTGTGCAATGAAATCTTTTGGCGCTTTGCTGGCAAACTGTTGAGGTCCCTCAAAAGATGATTCAGATCCTTGTTGGAAATATTCAGACAGGCCTCCATCAAAGCAACTTAGGAACAAAACCCAGGAGTAACAAAGCAATTTAAGTTTGTGCTACTAGGGACCAAAGAGCAGCCCACCCAGCAGCCTGGCACACCTCTCTGAATTTGTCCAGGCCTGCAGTCAAACATTTTTTTCACTGTGGTATGAAGTGCACCATTTGTATCATCTGCTGTTTTGGAAATGTTACTGGCAAGAAAAAGAGTGCCCAAAGTGGATCAATGGAGACTTTGCAGGCAAATGCTCAGCCCATCTGAAAATCAGGCCGTTGTGCTGAGCATCCTCAGTCTGTGAACTCTGGTCTCTGCTAAAATACAGTGTCGCTGAGTTTGCAGCTGGAGGAGCTGTCATTAGCTTTGCTCACACTCTCTGCCTCGTGGCGCATGAAACCATTCGAGTCTCCAGGCCTGCCAGGCCGGTTCCTTTCATGGACTTTATGGTCACTAACAGCATAAAAAAAGTCAAGGGTGGAAGTTGTGCTTGGTTGCCGTGGTTGTAATCGAATTAAACTAGAGAATGGAGTTAGGTGGAAAGTATGCAATCTGCCTGCAAGAACGTGAACCATCCTGGCAGGCTTAGCTGTGCTATAAGCAGCAATGGGTTATGCTTTTGTACATAAATATAGTCAAACCTAACACACTACCAGGCTCAGAGGGCAGATGCAGCAAGTAGAAATTTACATTATCGGCTCTGTTTAAAAACAGGAGGAAAAAACTTGCCATCACTTCAGTTGACAGAAAGCCTGATCCTTTAAACGAATGCTAGCTGCGGAGCAGAGGAGAGATCAGTGTGAAAACACACATAGCTGTGGTTCTTTTAAAGAGCCCGTAGGACTGCACTGATATTTGTGCGCTGCTTCTATAAGGTCCCCCATACGGAGGTTTAGCTGTGGAGCCGTGGGCCAGATTTCTGTAGGGAAAGAGGCTATAAACTCTTCTGCTTCCAACTGCTGGAGCCCTTTCTGGGCTGAAGTGGAGGCCTCACCTGCATGTGCAAATGTTGCTTTGCTTATGCAGAGAAAAGTATTTTGAAGACAAACGGGTGCGTGCTCATTCCATTTTGGGGTGTGCAGTTCTTGACTCAGCTTCTTTTGGTGTGCTCTTACAGACAAACGGGTGCGTGCTCATTCCATTTTGGGGTGTGCAGTTCTTGACTCAGCTTCTTTTGGTGTGCTCTTACAGACATTCAAATAGGGCTTAATAGTGGTTAATATGCATGTGCTTTACTCTCGATGACATGCAAGATGCATTAAAGAAATACTAATTGATCAAGAGTAAACTGCATGAGTTCTGTAGTTCTTCAGAAAGTTTGCATTTACTGGGCAGGACCTAATGAGTTTATATCATATCCCAGGTGGTAACCCTATGAATCCATAAGTACCTTAAGTGACAATCTTGGATTTTTTAAAATCTGTTCTGAATCTTAAACTAAAAAATTAAAGTGTGACTGAAAGAAATATGAAGACAAAGGTCACTGCTAATTTCTTTTGCGACAGCTTTCTCTAGAATGTGACCTATGGCTATTTTACAGGCAATCTGAATTTTGAGAAGATGATTTTCTTTCTTATTTGAAGGGTCTGTTCTCTTGATCTGATTTTCTTTCTCCTGTGTTCTGATTGTGTGTTTATGGATACAAATACAGCTGGCAGTCCCTAGTTCTCTGGGTCAGGCTCTTTCATGTAATTAAATGGGGACTGGGAGGCACTGTGGCAGACCAGACGTTCATTTAGTCCACTCTCCTGATCTTAATAGTGATGAAATGCTTCAGAGGGAACATGTGACAAATTCCAAAACAACAGCTCTGCTCACAGGTAGATTTATTCCTCAGGTTTTTTTTAGGCACTGAAAAGGAAGAATATAAACCAATTTTTAAAGGTTATTGTTAGTCAGCCATTTATTTATTTAAGCATGTATTTAATACCCTGCCAAGTTCCTGGCCTGAAGGATTCCTGCGGCAATGTATTCTGCAAGCTAAACTGCACATTGTTTGGAAAAAAGAGCATTTCCTCTCATCAGCTGATCCTTCACTTTGATAAAAAGTCCTCTTGTCTTTGGGTAAGAGAGGATAGTTAAGAGCACTAAGCCTATCCCATAATACTGATGTCTTTCTGGGGTATTTGTGTCTTACCTGCCTGTCACCATTTCCTCCCTGGACCAAACTGTCCCAGAAGGTGTTCTATAATTACTGTTTTTTAACTCCTACCTCTTAATCAGTGTCGTAGTTTGGGCCAGATTGGCCCAATCCGGTGGAACGACAGATGCTCTCTCTCTTTCCTGCTCCGCTCAGGAGGCAAGAAAGAGAGAGAAAAAGAGAGACTTAAGAGTTTAGAAGGAAATGAAATATATACAAAACCGTATCAAGCTCCCAGGATGACAGTCACGTCACCAGCAGGCGCCGGGGAAGTTCCAGACTGGACTCGGTGACGGACGGGAAGTGGATTCCGGATCTGGATTCAGGATCGGGATCAAAGGCAGACGCAGAGACAGAGTCCTCCCAGGACGCCGGCCATTGAAGAAAGAGAGCTGACCCTTTGATCCCTCAGCTTTTATACTGAGCATGAGGCAGATGGGATGGAATACCCTTGTTGGTCAGTTTTGGGTCACCTGTCCTGTCCGCTCCTCCCCGCAAGTGTGACCCCTCTACGCTTTTCCGCTTCCGACCCTCCAACGGGGCAAGTAACAAAGTTGGCTGGCCTTGGTTGTTATAGCAATAAGTACAAAGCAAGAGCCTCTCTGCATACTGTTCCTTGGCATCAGCTATAAACATGGGTCTTATCACTCTGAGAACGAACAGTTTTCTGCACAACAGGCTGTTAATTTCAGCAGTTAGAAGAGGCCTAGCTAAAAAGTAAAGTTACTGAACAAAACTGGTCCTGTTTTACCTCAAACCAGGACAATCAGGAACCTTGGAATTGTGGTAAAGCTATAGCTTAGTGGAAGGTGAACAGCTTCAAAACAGTATGTGACAAGGCCCAGCTTTGGGACCTGGTGTTGCTGCTAGGAGGAAAGAAGATTGGGATCCCCTTCCTCAGGACACCTTTTATACAATTTTTTAATTTCATCGCTGAAAATAGATCCGTGCTCAAAGGGAAAGGGTAAGGTAAGGGAAAGACTTAGGTAATAGCATAACCTGATCGATATTGCCATTAGTATTTTGTCTCATTACTTGTCCATGCTAACTGTTTTAATTGACTTTGTGCCTGGTAACTCAGTGCACTCAGGGGGTGTTTTCCCACTTAGCTCAGTGAATTTTTGATCAGACCACAAATGAGGTCCTTCTGACACAGTCTGCAGCCTTGACTCACCTACATCATCAGAGTCATCCATTGATTACCTCATCTTGCTGCTCAGCTGCCTTCTCCAGTAATGAATACCTTCACTGAGTGCCAGTCCAGCACAGAGCCATGTGGACCAGCCTCTCAGACCACTTAGTGCTCCTTCTTGATTCCATTTCCAGGCCTTGAGGCCCCAGTTTCAAACCAGTTGTGTTTCTTGTCTCCTCAGGTATTTATGCTTCCTTTCCCCTCAGCCTCCCAGATATTTCTTTCCCTAGGCATAGCTATGTATAGCTACTGAGCTAGACAGACCTTTTGCCTGATGACTGTGGTCATTCTTAAACTTCCAAAAAAGCCTGTGACCTATTTCCAGAAGTGATTCATTGCTAGCCTCTCAGAAGAACTACAGTTTCCAAAAGATGCAGATAAGAGCCATGAGAGATTAAAAAAAATGCCTAGGCAGGTAAGATATCTAATTCCCACTGAGAATGAGACACCTAACCTACTTACAGCTCTGAGGGCTTGATTTTTTTTTGCTTCTTTTTCCAAAGGCATTTAACTATATCAAGAGATACTGTTGAAAACCTGAGCTGTAGGCGTATGAGAGCATAAGCCCCATTGAAAAGTGAAGGGGCACGTCCTCCAAAGTCACAGAGGTTCTTGAAAAAGCCCTGGCCCCTGTCCTTGTGCCACTGCTCTGGGACACATTCCCTGGGAGGTGAAAATGCCGTTGTCCCTCCGCACTGGAGGCATCGGCCAGCTCCTGTCCCTGCTAGCTGGCACCCATGGGAGGCTTACAGCTTGGTTCGGTGGAGGCAGAATACAACCCTAAATGTTTTTTCATAGAGGTTTAAAGAAAACCATGCAGGAAAGACAGTCGCTTGCGTTGTGCTAGAAAATATTTTTAAAAGTCTGAGTCACGTTGCCGTGGTGACAAAAGTTCTTAAAATGATGAAGATTAAAGTCTAGGCTGGGAATGGTGGCATGGGGAGGGGAAGGGGGACTGTTGTCATGACAGCCTCAACTCCGAGAGTGCAAGAGGCAAAACACATGGTGGTGGCAGGATCTTTGGGGTTTATATATATCTATAAACATCTGCCATTTATGCCAGCTTTTTCAGTGCTAATTAGTCCTGCTATTTCACCTTTCTCTGCTGTCAATATTTTCCAGTAGACACAAGTCTCTGAGGGAGAAGGCAAGAAAATGCTTTTTTTTTTTTTGCTTTAATTTTTACATGGGCTTTCTTCTGTTCTCTGTCTATGGCCCCTCAGCTCCTACCTGGATAATAACTTCTGTTAGCCAGAAGCAAGCTGCCTGGGAAGAGTTAAATCATCTTGGGAGGAGGTAGAGGCTTGCAGGCTTGCATCATGTTCTTACAGAGCTTTAACAGCACCAGGCTGCTGCAAGATCACTTCTCCCTGCCCTGCATACACATCCACACTCTGGCTTTTCTTGACGCTGAAGTGGCTGTTTCTGAACGTGAAGGCTACCTCCTTGGGCTCTAGTTAGTAGCCACAATACATGGGCAGTGGTTAGAGCAGGAGATCAAAGCTGGCATCCCTAGATTTGGATCAAAACTTTGCTCTCAGCTTCCTGTGCAACTTCTGGCAAGTGGCTTTTCCCTTTTATGTGCCTCATTTTGCCCATCTAGAATAATGGAGATCACACATTCGCTGGAGATATTGAAGCATACCAGATTAACATCAGCCAAGCCCCTTGAGACCTTCAGATGAGAACTGCCACAGCAGCACAAAGGATTATTATATTTTTAGTGTAAAATCTACTTGGATATCTCTGTTAACACCTCCACTCAGTGCACTTCCCTCAAACTCACTGTTCCAGGCAGCTCTGAGACAAGCACACTCCACAGTGTCTTCCCCCATGAGTGTTAAACCTAATGCATCACAGACCTGATTCTCCTCTCGCACTGACTCAAGGCAGCATCAGCAACTCCACTGACATTGATTATGTCATTTGGTGCAAAGCAAGCATAAAAAGAGAATCGGCCCAAACTCTTGCCTTCATCTAAAACTTGATCTTCTGGCTATAGTTTTCCTTGCTGGCACAGCAAAAAGCGGGCAAAACCAAATTGCACACCATCTCAAACTGTCGAGCGCATCCCTGAATCTGCACGCTGCTTGCAGATGTATCTGTGCACCACAGATGATTTCCCATCTCCAGTCCATCTGCTCTGTGCTGGCTGGTGCTTTCAGCGTTGTCCCAATACAATCTGGATCCCAAAGCTCCCTCCCTCCCATACCATTGCGCCGTTCTGCCAAACACATTGTGATTAGCACAGCCCAAAGCTGTCGTGACCCAAAGCTGATCCTTCATAAGGGACTCCTGCTTCCCAGTACACTGTGAATTTGTAAATAAACCCAACTACATTCCTTTACATGATTTTTCTTCCTAAACTAAGCCCCTTTTCAGCAGGCCAACCTGAGCAACAGTTGCATCAGAAATTCAGAGTTTATATCTTTGTATATTTTAGCGGCAACAACAGCATTTTGTCTGTTCTTCCAAAAAAACCAAATTTGTGGCCTGGTAAATCTTTCCGAGTAAAATTAGTTTATGTTTTGGTACAGCTGAAATGTGACATCACTGGAAGAATAAACAGAAAGTTGGGGAGGGTGAGGAAGGAGCAAGTAAAGGGCTTGATGATGCATTTCCCATAGCAGCATCAGGGGAGGGAAAATGGCAGCTGAGATCTTTTGTGTTGCTTTGCTGAAACGTGTTTCCCAATGGTGTGGGTTTACTCAACTGGCTGGATTTCACAGGGAGCTGCCCTTTCTCTCTGGACTCTGATTGCTTGTGTGTCCTTACAGTGTCTGAGTTGCTCAGGGGGTTTGGCTCTGTGTGTGCCTTCTGTATGCTCATGGCTTCCATGCTTCGGTGCTCTAATGTGCATAATGCCATGTGTGCCTGGAGAGGATTTTTCCTCCTGGGGGAAGCCCATCCTGCACGTTCTGCATGTTTTTTGTCTCTCCCCTCACTTCAGCCTCCCAGGATGGATCTGCACATCAAGGTTCCCAAGCCCCTTCCCTTCTTACATGGGTTGTGTCAGTCAAGACTCTTGCTGAGTGTGGAGAAGGTGACATTTTGCCCCTTGCCACAAGAATTGGCACTGATTTGTGGTAGTGATCCCTACATGAGAAAAACCACTGTTTTTTCAATGAGCTGCCTTTAGTTTGCACGTTGGCCAGAACGAGTAAGAGCTTAAGTCGTTGTCCAGTCAGTTCTCATAACTAAACAGGATGAGGCCCAGGCAGTGATTAGATAGGTGATATGCAGCAGCACTGTAGCTGATGATGCAGGGACTTCATACAACTACCCTACAGTAACCTGTCTAACAGTGTTTTGGGCTCAGAAAAGCTCTTCACAGCAACCACCTATCCATAGTATATCGAGAGATTAACACTTAGGTTTGAAAAGGAAGTTAATGCCTCTATGAGAAAAATGTATCTTTACCTCTGTCGTTATCTACAAAAGCCAAGAAAGGAAGAGTGAAAGACATCTCAAATTTCTTCCCCATAGTCCACAGATACTCTTCTTAAATGCAAGTAAATACGTATTGCCTCACAGCAAAACAACCTTAACTCTGACTAGAGCACTCAGAATAACATATGATAGTTTTGATTCTCTTTTGAGATTTGTGTTTCCTTTTAAGGTCTTTGGGTTTTTTTAAGCCATAAATTAAGAGTAAATTCTTTGCTTTCTATTAAGCTGGAGCAGTGTCACAGCTACTTGATTATCCACAGGGGATTTATCACAGTTGTATATTAACCATAGTGTGGATACAGACACCAGCACTGGCTCAGGACCAGCAGGCTTTCTTAGTTTGGATGCAGTGCTACAGGAATACTGCTATGTTGCTAGCAGAGGTAGTGAAGGGCAACAAGCAGTTTCACTGCTGTCCTGTGGTGCAGAATCTGTTCATAAACCCTGTGGATGGAAGTCAGTTCTGTGTAGAGCCAACATTCAGCCGAGCGAGCATGGAAGCTGTTAACTGTCTTGGCAGGGTGTTTAGCTCCAGCTCAGCCGTGCTGGCTCCAAACAGAATCATTATTATGCCTCTGCATCGTGATCCCCAGCCCCTCCGGAAAACCCATTCATTTGCAAGCATAGCACCTCCAGTACATGCAGAGCCAGCAGGCATGTGCAATTGCACCCCAGCCTGCAGAGCTTGACACGCTGGGGAGCTGAGTGCAGAGACAGGGGCTTTGCCGGAGCTGGCCTGGGCCTGGCAGGGCTGGTGCAGAGAGTGCCTGGACCAAGCTGCCTCCCTGCACAGCGTTCCCCGCAGCGTCCTCTCAGTGGGCTCTCAGTCTTGGAGCAGTCCAGCCTCAACGGCCCTGGACAGACAGACATATTAATGCAACATCGCTCTCAAGGATCTGAGAAATTCTGGTGACCTGTTGGTTTGGATAGCCACACCAAGCTGTGTGCCAACATACAACAATGCGCCTAATGAAACATACAACTTTGATTTCAGTCGAAGCCCTTGTTTCACGCCAGAGCCAGGCCCCAACTTCTCCAAGGTGTCCTTGATGTCTTCCAGCTCAGGTGATCGGTTTAGAGGAATCCTGCTGCAGTAAAGAGCAAATTGAGGAGTTATTGGGGGCTGACAAGGTTTCAGATTCTTACTGATAGGATCCTGATAGCTTGTTCTGTATAAGCGGGATTTCCAAGATGGAGCTCTTACATAACTAGGGATGACTTTCTTGAGGAAAGTTTTGGTCCTCCCACTTTCCCAATCTGTCCTTCCAGAAAGCGTTGCAAGGTGTCCTTTGGCTAGAAGGACAGAGCTGGCTTTGTAACAGGGATTCTGAAGCCACAGCTTGTTTTGGACAATCAAGAAACAGAGATATTAGCTCTATCAGAGAATACCCTTGGAAAGAGGTGCTTTTAAGTGTGAATCTGTGCTTTGTCCTTCTTCTCCTCCTCACTCACTTTTTCCAAATCACAGGCAGCAGAAAGCCGGAAAGCACAAGCAGTTCCAGGGGCAGAAGGAGGTGTGATGCTCTGGGACCCAGCCTGGGTTGTGTTACAACAGGACAAGAAAGCCCTGAGTGTTAATTATGAAAACCAGAGAAGTTCCAATTACCACGCACGTTCCTTTGTTTGTGGACCAGCTATTCTAGAATGTTTCTTTGCTGCCTCTCCCTGGTGAGCTATTGACTGCTTTAGGGCACTGCAGCACTGGCTTAGACACTCTCCAGAGTTAGTATTCACTGCAACACAGGCACCTGTTTACAGTAGGAGCTTCTTCTCAGTGAAAGGTGTTCGTTCACACCCATTCACAGTTATTCCTGTGTGCTGCACAGTGAGTGTTTCTTATTTTTCTCTTGCATGTGAATGCAAGTGTATTCCAAGGAGTGGGCATGAGCTGGTAACTCCTGAGACTGACATTTGAAATTGGATTTGTCTCACCTGCAGTTCAGACATTTACAGTTGGAGTTCATTACCTAGGCTTACTTTATGGGCAGCAGAGAGAAACAGGAATTCCTGAGACTCAGTGCATCTCCTTCTCAGGTAAACAAGTGCCACAAACCAGATGTGTCACCCTCTGGGTATGTGTTCCCATCCAATGACTCTAATGATACAGTCTAGATCTGAAGGTCCAAAGTAGGTGAGCTGAATCCACCTTTGTGTAAAGCAGGCGTTGTCCCTACCTGTGTGGGAAGTTTCTGTCAGCTCAGTTGCAATCCTTCCCTCTAGTCAGTGCTGGGCATCAGAGGGTAATCCCAATGGCTACCGAGTTCCTGGCCTCTCTGAGCTCTGTGATGGGAACATCCATGCACTACAAGGGCAGATGCACCCACATATTAGCACAGAGGCAGGACTCTCCTGCCTTCTGTGCTTCAGCGCTGGGTCCTACGCTTCCGGGTGGGTTACATGATGGGTGGTGACCCAGCGGTGAAGGAAGATGTGTGAGCCATGACATACACACACTTTGCACAGACCTGCCATTTCTCAGCCACCAGCAAATCTATGAGTTACTAGTGCATGAGAGGAGGCAGTGGGGCCTAACGGCAGAAACACACACACTCATGTATTCCTGTTTTTCAGAGGTGCACCAAAGAATAAAGGCTTTCTGCCCTAGCCTGTCTAGAATAGATCCCAGTCATCATATAAGAAGCTCCACAGCCATTCACCTTTCCCCTAAATCATCCATTCCCTCAGGCTCTTTGCTCTCTGCTTTTAATATATTAAAGGAAGAAAGGCACTTCCTAAATCCGACAGGGTTTCTCCCTGTCCCTGGCTGCAGTTCCCTGGGTTATAGGAGGGCTGGAGCTTTTTGAAAAACACACATAGGTGGGAGAGGAAAAGTCATTAGCACAGTAAAACCTTGGCGATACAAAAGATCCATTGAGTGATTCTGCTGCAAACTGCTGCTCTGGCTTCATTAAAAGCATAGCCTGTGGCTGTCATTCAAATAGTCTGGACTCGCTTTGGGTTATCTAAATGAGAATGATCATTTCCACAATGGAAAAAAAAAGAAAGATGAAACCAGTAGGAATTATTCTTTACGAATTATGTGCTCATATGTGAGAGTCGGATTTCCTAGAACAGCCTTTCATGCTGGATTTTGAATATTTTCTTCTTTTCAGCCCAGAAATATCGCTAGAATGCCCCTTCTCACACTAGGTGACATTGTGGACTCCAGCTGCGTCTTGGATTCAGCAGAAATAATGGAGTTTAGAAGCAGTTATCCAAATCATTCATCCTTCTGGTTTCCAGCATTCCTCTGTGGCTCCCTCCCGGTCTGGATTGAGCATGTCAGCATCTCTCAATGCATATGACCCCATGGCATCCTGATTAGGTGGGGAAGTGGTAATATCTGGTGTGGAAACAGGCATTCAAATTGAACAGCTAGCTCTGACAACAGAGTGATGAGCCAATTTAGGCAGCTAAACTGACAAACCATAATTCCTTTCATTTGTAACAAAAGTTTTCTTCCTTTTTAGCTGCTTGAACTGACTCTCTATGGGATCAGAGGAGGCCGATCCCTGGTATAGGCAAAGATGACAGGTACATGCTGCCATGGGTGGTTGAGAGGTGCCGGGCTATCTCTGGCGGAGCAGCAAGGAGTTATATGGACTTAGCCATACAGTCATACAGCATGCCTATGGCCTGTCCCCTGCTTCAGATACTTCCCTGACAGTCATCTCCCTTGGTAATCGCCTGCCCCTCTGGAGGTGATTCCCATGTGGCTGAGTTCCTGCTGCACGCCTGTCTTCCTACACTGAGGCTCAGTGGAGCCCAGGCAGTGCTCTGGAGGTATTTGGCACTCAGGAAGCACTAGCTGTGCTTCTCCCTGCAGTTTCAGTCACTGCACTATCAATTTTCATTAATAACACGGCAAACTGAAAATTACTTTGCTATCTTCTATAAACCTGTATCAGCATCTCTGTGCCTTTTGGCCCACTGCCTGGTGCCCTGTCAGAAAGTTGTGTTTACAGTTTTATTTTATATCTGAAGAACTGACAGTTAATCCTGTCAGTTAATTCCCTAAGGAAATGGTGAGCTTGGATAGGTGTCACTGTGTGCTCTGCGTGGCTCACTTGGAGGACAGTTTTACCACAGCACTGGGAGTCACGCCGTAATGAGAGGTGTAGTAGCAGGTCAGAAAACAGAACCACGCAGGGCTGGAGCAGCAGGGCAGGGCCGAGGTACGAGAACAGAGCTGCGGAGGGGCACTCTGCAGGTGACATAGCAGAGAGGCTGTGGGCCGGAGTGGAGGGGCTGTGGCAGGGCTGTTCGGGAGTCCAGGGCTGAGAGAGCAGGAGGGGCTGCAGGGTAGGGTAAACAAGCTTTGTGGGAAGCTTCAAGCTGGTGTAGCTGGATTAGGACAGAGCTGATTGAAATATACGCTGGAAGGGAGTACCGTCCTACAGGTCCAGGTGGAAATGCAGGAACAGAGCTGGGATACACAGCCTCATCTGATTCGCAGTAGTCTTGTTTCCTTCTCACATTCTACCATGGACTTACGGAAGGCAGACTTCAACCTGTTCAGGGTGCTTATTAAGAGAGTCCCTTGGGTGACAGTTCTGAAGGGCAAAGGGGTCCAGGAAGGCTGGACATTCTTCAAGAAGGAAGTCTTAGAGGCGCAGGAGCAGGCTGTCCCCATGTGTCGTAAGATGAACCGACAGGGAAGACAACCGGCCTGGCTGAACAGGGAGCTCTTGCTGGGACTCAGGAAAAAAAAGAAGAGTTTACCACCTTTGGAAGAAGGGGCAGGCAACGCAAGAAGAGTATAGGGATCTAGTTAGGTCATGCAGAAAAAACATCAGAAAGGCGAAAGAATAGCTAGAACTTAATCTGGCCACTGTCATAAGAGATAACAAAAAAAGTTTTTACAAATACATTGACAACAAAAAGTGAGCCAGGGAGAATCTCCACCCCTTATTGGATGCGGAGGGGAAGATTGTCAACAAGGATGAGGAGAAGGCTGAGGTACTTAATGCCTTCTTTGCCTCCATCTTTAATAGTAAGAATAGTCATCCTCAGGGTATTCAGCCCCCTGAGCTGGAAGACAGGGATGAAGAACAGAATACTCCCCCCATAATCCAAGAGGAAGCAGTTAGTGACCTGCTACACCAACTGGACAGCCACAAGTCTATGGGGCCAGATGGAATCCACCCAAGAGTGCTGAGGGAGCTGGTGGAGGAGCTTGCCAAACCACTTTCCATCATTTATCAGCAGTCTTGGTCAACAGGGGAGGTCCCAGATGACTGGAGGCTTGCCAATATGACACCCATCTACAAGAAGGGCTGGAAGGAGGATCCAGGCAATTATAGGCCTGTCAGCCTGACCTCAGTGCAGGAAAGATCATGGAACGGATCATCCTGAGTGCACTCACGCAGCATGTGAAGGACAACTGGGGGATCAGGCCCAGCCAGCATGGGTTCATGAAAGGCAGGTCCTGTTTGACCAACCTGATCTCCTTGTACGACCAGGTGACCCACCTGGTGGACGAAGGAAAGGGTGTGGATGTTGTCTACTTGGACTTTAGTAAGGCCTTTGACACAGTCTCCCACAGCATACTGCTAGAGAAGCTGGCAGCCCGTGGCTTAGACACGTGTACTCTTCGCTGGATTAAAAATTGGCTGGATGGCCGAGCCCAGAGAGTTGTGGTGAATGGCATTAAATCCAGCTGGCAGCAGGTCTCAAGTGGTGTTCCTCAGGGCTCAGTTTTGAGGCCAACCTTGTTTAATATCTTTATTGATGATCTGGATGAGGGGATTGACTGCACCCTCAGTAACTTTGCAGATGACACCAAATTAAGCAGGAGTGTTGATGTGCTTGAGGGTAGGAAGGCTCTGCAGAGAGATCTGGACAGACTGGATCAATGGGCTGAAGCCAACTGCATGAGGTTTTAATAAGGCCAAGTGCCGGGTCCTGCACTTGGGTCACAACAACCCCAGGCAACGCTACAGGCTTGGGGAGGAATAGCTGGAAAGCTGCCGGGCAGAAAAGGATATGGGAGGGACCTTGAGGTGCTGGAGCATGTCCAGAGAAGGGCAACAAAGCTGGTGGGGGCTCTGGAGAACATGTCTTATGAGGAGCGGCTGAAGGAATTAGGATTGTTTAGTCTGGAGAAGGCTGAGGGGAGACCTTATTGCTCTCTACAACTACCTGAAAGGAGGTTGTAGTGAGATGGGAGCTGATCTCTTCTCCCAAGTAATTAGCGATAGCACAAGAGGAAACGGGTTCAAGTTGCGCCAGGGGAGGTTTAGGCTGGACATTAGGAAAAAATTTTTCACTGAAAGAGTTATCAGCCATTGGAACAGGCTGCCCAGGGAGGTGGTTGAGTCACCATCCTTAGATGTGTTTAAAAGTCACGTAGATGTGGTGCTTAGAGACATGGTTTAGTGGCAGACCTGGTAGAGTAGGGTCAATGGTTGGACTAGATGATCTTAAAGGTCTTTTCCAACCTAAACGATTCTATGATTCTATGATTCTGTGATTCCTTTGCTTTTTGTTCCCTTCCATTAAATCCAACTAGGACATCATGTCAACAGATTGCAGGCTGGGCTGCAAAACAGCCAGGCTTTATATGCCTTCAGACCATGAGGAGGCCTCCTGAGAAGGCCCAGCTATGGCAGCTGACAGCAGTGAGTCTCTCGACTTCATCCACACACAGCTGTCCAAATATTTCACTCCTCCTCTACCAGAAACAGCAAGACTGTGTGTAGTGAGCAGTGATTAACATTTCTCCAGATGAGGCTCCAGGGCAGGACACGTTGGCAGGGCTGGGGCATGGCTGTCAGACCTCCATCCATCCTGGCTCTGTGGTGACCCAGCAGCATGTGGGAGAGGGTCCCAGATGTGTTTAGGGTCTCTGTTTTCAGGGTGATGCAGTAGGCTTCTTTAGCTGGAAGTCAGCACGCTGCGAGGACTAAGTGTATGGTCCTTACTGGATGCAAACCGTTGCCCAGTGACGGTTTGAAGATCTCGTCTCTTCATGAACCGCGTTAATGGCAAAAGAGGCCAGAAGGTGGGCACTGTGCTGAGCTACGCAGGGCCAGCCACGCTCACCAGACCCCATCTCTCCTCACTGTGTCATGTTGTAAGCTAGGGAAAACCAAACCTGGGTGGATATGTAGCTCAGGACAGCAGTCACTGGCATGCCCTGTGTGTCTAGCTGCCATCGCAATGCTGGGCGTAAAGGAGCCAAGCACCCCAATGTCTTCACAACACACGAGCTGCAGGAAAAATATAGTGCCCATCAAGTAATTCTTGACTGTATACACAGCTTTGATAGTAGGGCACCTGGATTTCTCAGTGTGTCCTGTACTACGGACAACACAGCCATAGGCTCCCTTTGCATTGGAGAACTGACTGCACAGGTGTGGTTGCTGTTGCATGTTCACAGATTTCTGGAGTTCCTTGCTAAGAACTGCTATACAGCTCTGCCATGTTTCTCATTTCGCTTTTGCTCGCCCACCTTCACGTAAGACTGGAAGTGCTATAGCAGCAGAATACAAGAAATACAAGAAAATAGTTGAATCATATCCTCTTCTAGAAGTCTCTGCTGAGTTTGAGGCCATTCTTTCTTGCATTGGATACTTGCAGAGACTGCATCTGACATCCAGTACAAAGACAGCTTACACCATGGGTCAGTGTGTAGCTTATATTCATCAAGAGCAGAAATCAAAGAAGGGCATTGCAGTTAAAAAGATGTAATGATAGAGTTTATTTCTGAGGAGTGGCTGATGTTCTAGAAATATTTGGAACCAACTTATTTTATAAAATGAGTTATGGAGCTTTTAATGTAAATTAGAAGGCAAAATCAAAGGACAAGAGGGGTGAATGATTATGATTTTGTACTTTGGTTTCTAATCTGTTTTTCCACTGGTTCTGCTTGCATACTGTGACTGACCTGCACTGAGCTGATGCAGCCTTTTCTGTTACTTTAGCAAGGTTCTTGACCCTGATACTGCATCTAATTATGTTGGGTTGGTTGTTTGGGGAGCTGCCATCTAATCTGCTCCCTCTTGGCCCCTGCAGATCTTCCACATGACCTACGATCTGGCCAGTGCAGTGGTGCGGATTGTGAACCTGATTGGGATGATGCTGCTGCTGTGTCACTGGGATGGTTGCCTCCAGTTCCTTGTGCCTATGCTGCAGGACTTCCCTGATGATTGTTGGGTGTCCCTCAACCGCATGGTGGTAAGTGCCTGGCCTGCTTGCTCCCTCACAGCCCTAAGCCCAGGCCCTTGGTTACGGTGTCACCATTTCAGCACCAACCTCCCAGCACTAACATGGCATCCTCCAGCTTCCCATTTCCACCCCCCGTCCTTGTAGGGCCTTCCTCCACTATCCAGCAGGCACTTGTAAATCTATGGCACTGTGGGCATGGAGACTCCTTGGAGGCAGTCTCTGCAACGAGACAAGGCTGCAGAGCAGGAACCAGTCCCAGCAGAGCCTGCTGCGGGCTGCCTGCAGCAGAAGGCAGGAGCCAGGCTCCCCCTCCTGGCAGGAAACAGCAAAGAGCAAGAATGAAAACGGTTTTCTGCTGGCATCTGGGCAGACTGAGCCAAAGGTGGGAGACAGAGGAGGTCCTAGAGCCATAGCTGGGTCTGATCCATAATTCATATTACTGGTCTCAAGGAAACTGTTAAGCCTTCTTCTCCACATCCACTTGAAGTGTGGTCGCCCACCCTTCTCCCTGGGCAGCTGCACAATATCCCATTAGAGTGGGCTGTAACAGACTCTGCTAAGCCACAGTTTGGTCTCCCATCATGGGATCAGTAGCCAGACTTCCCAATAACGTCCCAGGCTGTGCTGCTCACTCTGCTGTTTGCTGTGAGGGAGATTTATACCATATGGTAAATGCACAGGGAGTTCATGGTACCTTTCAACCATCTCGCTGAGAATTCAGGATCTTTTATTCAAAGGGACAATGTCCAGTTGATTAAGCAGCAAAAACTGACAAAGCTTAAAGAATTGCCTCTTGTTGCAGCTCTTAACCTCCAGATTCCCCCAGCCAATTTCTTCTTAAAAAAAAATAATAATCAGACACTCGGGCAGAACAGAACAAATGTAAAATGTATAAAAGAACGGCCAACTTCCCATGCCTCCCACATGCAGAGCTGTGGGCACATGCTGCCCATGCCTGAGAAGAGTGAGCATCCATGAAAAAGTCATCTGTTTGGTGTTTATTTATTCATTTCTTCCCTCTGCGATAATCATTCACTTCCTGCTGTTGAAAGGTGCCAGACTGACAGTTCTGGAGACTAGAACCATTTATTTATCTACACCAGAAGAACAACCCATGCAGCAGCTGCCTTATCTTCCCCCATGCTGCCTTTTTATTATTTATATGGCAGGAGCAATGAAAGATCAGGGCCCCATCATGCTTGTGCTATTCAGGTTCAAAAGGACACACAGCTCCTCATCCTGAAGAGCTCAGAGGTGCAGACAGAAATCATCCCCCTCCGATGAAGTGACTTGGCCATGGTGCCTTTGCAGGACAGCTTCAGAGCAGCAGATTTGAACGATGTTTTCTTTAGCCTAACATTTGGGTGGGGGCTGCTGTCTGATGGCAACAGCTTCCGCTGGCTTTTCCCATCCAGCCCTGGGGGAAGAGGTAAAAGCTAGTGTTGCAGTTACAAGTGTGAGCAGCACACTTGGCTCAAAGGCCAGCAGATGAGAGCTGCAACACAAGCTGCAAAGTGACGTGAAGAGTCAAAACAACAAGGTGCATGGAAAACCTTCACAGCAGGCAATAACTAGCAATGACAGACACACATGGTGAGAGGAAGAATAATCCAGTGGCTGGAGCACTGACTGAAAGTGGGACACCTGGGTTCAGTTCCCAACTCTGTTCTGTGTGATCCCGGGCAAGTCAGATGGGAGGCTCAGAGAGTTCTCCCTCCCCAGATACTTCTGAGGATAAGTAAATGCTGTAATGGTGGGTATCTAAAACAGTCTGAGAGACCTGGGGTTGTACTGAGGAGGTTGCACAAATGCATGGCACAAGCTAAAGCAAATTGGCTCTTGGCCGCTTTTCACTCAGAGGCTGTAAAGCCAGAAGACCACTTGCAGAGCTGCAAACATATGGGGATCAGAGCCTGATGAGTAGGGAAACAAAGCTAAATGTATACAATCTAGAAGAAGAGTTACCTGGACCAGACTATGATCAGAGCCTATAAACGACCATCAAGGTAACTGTGTAGTGAAGTGATAGGGTCTTGAAAGGTGGCAGAAGACAGGACATAGGAAGAAAATATTTAGCCTAGGCACCTTTCTTAGCAGCAAGACTGAGGGGGAACCGGGGGAAGGATGCATCCCACAGGCAGGAGGGCTCAGCAGTCTCCAGGAGAGGCAGGGTAGAGCTTTACCAGGCAAGAACTCATGCTGCAGTACTTGTCTTCCCAGCCTTGAGACCCTGTGAAGCTGGGGATTAAACTTGCCTTGTGTGATTTTTTCCGCTTCTCCTCTGCAGCTAAATCATCTTCACTTTTTCCACTTAATAAAAGTGAAAAAAAAAATTATTATCTCACTGACTGTCTCAGAAATGGAGCCTCAGGAAACTGGGATGAAGAACTGGAGAGATGGTTATGTGCCCCACCTATGGTTCAGGTTGCTTCCACTCCAGAAGCTGTACAGCAATATGCCAGCCCCAGAATAGCTTGGTTTTAGAACATTTAACAAAGAGAATAATCAGTTTTTTCTGGAATCAGATAGTTTCTTCTCACAATAAGGTTCTGTCCTCTAATCTCCTGAGAAGGTCTCCAGATGTGTCGCTGGGACCAGTAATGGATGTGGATGGCATGATTAGGGCAACAATTTACCCATAGTCTGTAGTGAAATAATAGGAGAGGCCACTGAGTCAGGAAACAAGAAACTGGTGGTCTGGGCTGTTCTCAGACTGTCGTGCCAAGGTCTTGATGGTAGTTTCCAGAACAGCTCTTTTTGAGATCTGTGATGGACAGGGTTGGGTGGTGAGAGGCCAGGATGGCGTCCGTCTGTGACAGAGAGTTGCTAGGTTGGATTTTGGGACATTCTGTACTGACTTGGTCATAACTTTGAGGAGATAAATATACTTGCTGCACGACTGCCCTGATTATACACGGGAGCCAAAAAGCCAGGATGGAACCACTGTAGGGAAAAGGAATCTTCTGAAGCTGCTACAGCCAAGGGGAGCTGAAAGTGAGGTGCCAAATGCTTTGGAGGGTTTCTCCTTGAGCATGCTGGTGCTGCTCTTCCACTGCTCTGGATTTTCCCACCTAGCCACTTGGCAGTCTGTAAAACCAGCTCTGATTCCAACACAGCAAGGAGAGAAGATTCATCACCTCCCATCTGCTTCCTAAAGGTTTGATCCTCTTCCAGGGGATCTGTGAAGGGTCTGGTGTTGCCAAAATCATATCAAGGACTCGATAAATCCCTGGGTCCAGTTCCTCTTGGTGTTTTCTACATGCTTCGTGTTTCATCTTTAGCAATTGTAGGAGGAGTGAGTCTCTGTACGAACTGGCTCTGAAATGGCAGGGAAGGATGTTTTCAGCATTAATTCCTGAGCCCCAATCTCAGGGGCTTCAGCATTAGCTTCCCTACAGGGCACTTTATTAAAAAGAGAAACACTAGTGAGTCAGCTGCAGAGCGGCATGTGTGTGGGCAGCAGCATCTCCCCGAGACCCTTGCCTGGCAGCTCCTCATCAGAGAAATCTGAGCTCTGCTGAGACCTGAAAGCTGCTGGAAACACGTGGCTTGCTCCCTTAGGTATCGTGCTGAACTGATAAACCCTGCAGGAAAGGCAAATATCCCCATGTCAAATGCAGCGACCTTGCATAGGAAATACTAATCATCTTCCCTTCTACCAAAAGGAGAGTAACTTTCCTTTTGAGCTTAACCTCCCCCTCCTCGCCTCCCAACATGTTCTTGTAGTGTTGGTGATGATAGAAAGGAGGAAGAGAAACCACTGCAGCATGTGTTATAGAAGACAGAGCAAGCCTTCATGGATCTCCTTTGTTATTCCTAACTCCCACCAAGCCTCTGGTCCCACAGATCCCTCATACCCTC
Organism: Burhinus oedicnemus; assembly: GCA_008921705.1. Classification (NCBI taxonomy): domain Eukaryota; kingdom Metazoa; phylum Chordata; class Aves; order Charadriiformes; family Burhinidae; genus Burhinus; species Burhinus oedicnemus. The sequence goes on from VFFE01007604.1 coordinate 1,096,220, forward strand.
ACTCAGCAGACATATGAAGCTGTGTAGTAGATGATCATGTTTTATAAAATCTGTCAGGGAGCAGCAAGAGTAGGGCTGCTCCGTGATGGGATAGGAGCCAGGAGCCAAGGGTGGCCCCTGCATAGGCAGTGCCCTTGCCAACTAGGGCATAGTCCTACCAGTCCGAAACAGCGTGGGCAGAGCAGAAGTGGTGATAAGAGGGTCCACTGACCATTCCAGTGAAGGCAGGGTGACAGTCATGTCGAGGGTCTACCCAGAGAACCCAGTTAGGAGCAGCAAGAGATGGGGTCAGAGGCAAGGCTGGAAACAAGGCTAAAACATTTATATGTTCAGGGTGCAGGGCTGGGCACAGGTACAGCTAGCTCAAGTAAGGTCCGGATGCCCAGGCCTGAGCTGAAATGGAACGCCAGGGACAATGGGTGCATGGGTGGGGGTCCCAGGCAAGGCTGACTGGGGCAATTAAAACACACTGGTGCACTCAGAGTCCTGAGAAAATCTTCCGTTAGATGAAACCATGCAAAACTCTTCTTGGAAATAAGCCCAGAACAGGCAGGTTCTGTCCGATGTGAACTTTGACCCATCATCTCCATTTCTTGTCCCATTATTCCCTTCTTTTAAACTGGATCAAAAGGTCTGTTTTCCCTGCCCAGCAGCTACAGCGTTGTCCGGGGGGCAGAGATGTTCGGAGGCCTTATTTCACAGCACACAAGTGGTGTGCAGTAGCAAACCCCAAGCAACAACTCTGCGGCCAGATAAGATCACTGCTGAGACAAATGTGGGAGTTTACAAGCTTGAAATATGCCCTTTCACTACAGACAGCTCCTTAGTACGTGAAATGTTAGTAGTGTAAGTCAGGCATAACGTGCCCATGGACTATGCCCCTGCCCCAAGAATTTGCTGGTACTTCTCTGTGTCTTTACTTCTCTCTCTCTAATCTTTTGTGAGGGTTCCACCAGGTACACTCACATGTACATCAGGCCCAGAACATCCTATAAGACACCATACTGTTTCTTTTGGTGCTTCTGTAAGATACTGCAGAACACAGCACTGCCTTTGAAAAGTTCCAGGAACGTGTCTCCAAGTATTCAAAGGTGGATCTGAGCAGAGGCATTGCAGTCCAGATACTAATCCCAGAGAAACCCTTATAGTCCTGCCAGTGTGGATGTTAAAAACAAGCTAGTCTGAGAAACCGCTTCAAAATAATTTTAACTCCCTTTTGCAAATGCTCTTAGTGCCTGGCATGTGTCTGAGGTAACATCTCTCTTGACTATGTTCAAGCACAGATCTGTAGCTCCATTTTAGCTTGCTTTGAGATTTGGTTAATGAGGAGTCATTTTCTTTCTGCCGTTTAAGGCCTCATTTACCTACCCAAATGGACCGTTTTAGCCACTCCAGTATATTTGTAGTATAACCCTCCCGCTGTGTGGACTGGTATAGTGGTATATTGAGTATAGTGGTATGGCTCTTACAGAAACAAGCTGTATCAGTATAAGGCACCATGATGCTAGTAAACTTGTGGCCACAGTACATTTGGAACCACTACTACTATTAGCCTGTCTTAAAGTACTGCATTCTTGACCTGCCTGCTTATTCTGTGGAAAACAAAAGATTGCAGAGCAGGCTTAAAAACTAAAGATGTACTGAGACCTATAAGCAAAGAGTCATCATGTAGACTGTGCCATGAGGATCCAGTGCTCTTTATAGATGCTCAAAGAGCTCAGAGGTTGTGTCCTAAAGGTAATTGCTCTGAAAGGTTTCCCCTTCATGGAAGTGCCTCTCTTTCAGCAGTCCTTGATCTCTTCTCCCAGCAGACCACACTGCTCAGGATTTTTTTAAACACTCCCCATTTTCCTCCAGCTCTCACCCCTCAGTCTGTCATTACTCAGCGATCTCCTCAGTCTGGCACAAAGCAGGCTGTCCTCACAGGGAGTCGTGCTGCTGATGGGAATTGGGGTTGTGACTTGTAAGTATAGAGTTCCCAGGGAGCCAGAAGTATTTTTGCAGGCTACAGGGGCTCAGTGATGTTGGATGTTGGAGTTTTGGATGACTAATTCCTACAAAACACTGGCAAGCTTCCTTGTAAACAGCACTCCTGAGCAGCAATTTGCTGGAAGAATGGCTTTTAAAACTTGAACCTGCCTGAGACCCAGATGTTCCTCTCAGGCTCTGATCATTCCTGGTCATTAAAGACCCTGGCAGCCAGTTTCCGGGTATATCAGATTCCAGCTCAGCTATTCTTATTCTATCTCCCCAAATTCCCTTTGGAATTTCAGCTCGGCATTTCTTTTCTCTGTGCTTTCAATTCTGTTGTGGAGCTGTGCTACCCTGTTAAACTACTGCCACACTGAACTCAGAAGGCAGCAGCATTTCTGCAGTGGCCGTTGAGAAATGTCTGCATGGGAAAGGAATTCATTTAACAAGGAAGGGATGGGACAGGACACCTGCACTACTACTTCGGCCCCAGCAAAGTTGTGAATGTGCTGCCCGCCCTCACAGATGAGGCACCCTTTTAAGCAAAGATTGGTCAAGTGTGACTGCTCCTGCCTGTTGTCTCAGGATGATGGCTTCCCTTCTGAAGCGTGGACAATAGATGGGCTGAAGCCATAGAGTTTGCAGCATTTGCCATTCTGTAAGTGCAGAGGCCATGACTTTGTGACTGCTAGTTCTGCAGGGCTGAGGGAAAGGGACTGTGGCTCCTGGAAATGTTAACAGTGAAGATGCAGGGATGCTTGTGTAAGGTGTCTGAGATGCTTGATGCCTTCACAGATCAGAAATTGGTCTGCAACATGACACAAAACCTGGGTGGTGGAAAAATGGGCGCCCCAACACTTGTTTGGCCAGGACTCTAGGAGCCACAGCATAGACATGGATGAGGCAAAGGAGCAAGCAGATCCTCTCCTTCGGTGCTTACACCTCAGACAGCCCCTGTGGTTGGATCCTTCCTGCTGCCCTGTACAGGCAACAGAATGCAAATGCTCTTTGCCTTCATCAGTAGCTAGCTCCCCTTTGGGCTGCGGCTCCTCACATGCTGGCAAGCCAGCTGCATAGTCAGGAATAGAGACACCAATGCCCACATTGTCTCTCGTCTCTCTCTGTTGGCTCAAGGGTAGTTTTTTCCAGTGCAGGAGGTGAACAGGTTCCTGCTTTGTTAGGGAGGTGAGCCCAGACAGGCTGGCGCCAGCAGGGAGCAGTCTCTCGTGGGGCTGTGAATGTGCTACTTTTTCTGTGTCCGCTTCGCTGTCACTTCTGTTGCTTTGCCCTGCTTGTTGCAGCATGAATCAGGCCCATTGTTGCATAATGTAACTGAATATGGCCAGGGTAACACTATCCCCTGTCTTTGTCCATGTGCTTATCTCCTAACCAAGCATTAACACTCTCCAGATGTTCCAGCTCTTTGCCACAGCTCACAAACAGCAACAGTACGCTTTGCTTCTGTTTACTACTTGTAAGCTTACTGAAAAATTTCCATCAACATTAGTGACACTCAGAGAGCTGTTTGCAGAGAGGTCATCAGCCATCCACCTGATCGTGATTAGATCCTGCCAAGGAGGTGTCCAGTAAACTCCAGGGCTCCCAGCATCACTGGTCACTGGTGCTGAGGCTGCTGCATCTCTCTGAATGGAGTTCACGAAAGTATTGCTTGTCTATTTGACAAGTCACAAACCAGGCTTTCTGTACAATGACCTTCTAAGTTGCCATGGTGTATGTATCTGCACAGCTTATATCCATAATGTTTACACCTTCCTAGGAAGAGAAGGAAGACTAATGAATGTACAGATTATATGCTGCGATGAATGTCACTGTAGCAGAGGTATTTTTTCACATACCTTGTAATAGCAGTGTGTGATGACAGTGCATTTACTTTACAAGGTTTTGTGGCAAGAACTTGCTACCATATAATAACCACAGGATAGTAAATGTACCTTAAGCTATTCTGTGAACTCAGGCTAATCAGAATAATAATGAAATTTATGCTGTTTTTTCTCCCTATCCCATGATGTAATTGCTGAGGTGCATCTTCTGTTAGTTGCAGTGAGAAGCACAGGATGTCCAAAAGAAGCCATTGACTTCAGCTGGCTTCTCACGGTGCTTTATTGCATCTCTCAAATGAGACCATTTGTAGTTTCCTCAGCTCCCTGAAAAAAGCCCTGTTTTACACTGAGAACTTGCTGTCTGGACATTATCATCTTAATTTTCTGCCCTTCTCATCTCTTCAGGTAATGACCAGAGATCCTGACCATTTCCTAAATTGCTGGGGAGTGATTTTCCCTGCTCTAAGATCTTCCTGCTGGCAGCCTTGCTCAGGCTGTCTTTTACCATTTCTCTGTTAAAGTCCATTTCCCAGTGGAGTAATCATTTGCTTCAGTCCTTTCTCCCACATGTGGGTCATTTTGAAAATACCCCAATGCATCATTGCAGTTTGTCCCAGGTTACCAGTGTGTCAGACTGTCTGGCTTCCTTTCTCAAAGTTTTGCTGGAAAGAGTACATGTAATCTGTAAAACCCCTTGCCAAAGTCAGTTAATGTTGTTGGGCTTTTTTTTTTTTTTAAAAACCGAGTGTGCTCAGCACTTCCAAGCCATCAAAGAATTAAATTGCGTGTTTAAAATGTAAACATGGACTTTTGGGTCTAATGTTAGATATCCTTTTCTGAAATGTGTTCATCCCAGAGAATGTCTTGTCCCACTGCTAAAGCTTTGTCTGTCTATCTGTCTCTTTAGAATGACTCCTGGGGGAAGCAGTATTCCTATGCGCTGTTCAAGGCAATGAGTCACATGCTCTGCATTGGGTATGGGCAGCAGGCGCCCGTTGGCATGTCAGATGTGTGGCTCACTATGCTGAGCATGATTGTTGGTGCCACCTGCTATGCCATGTTCATTGGCCATGCCACAGCCCTAATCCAGTCTCTGGACTCCTCACGACGTCAGTACCAGGAGAAGGTAAGGACTGGGTTTTGCAACTCTTATGTGACCCAGGGGTGGTTTATGCACTGTCTGGAGGAAGCCAGGGCTGTCACTGACCCATGTAACATGCCAAAGGTGCAGTGCCATCTTTGTCACCATGGCAGTTTATTGGTAATTCATACCCATCCGTTCACTCAAACCGACCCTCAGGAGGAAATACTTGCAGGATCAGGTGAATAATGGTAGGGCAAGTGGGTGATTTTTGTTGTCTCTGACTGTCTTTTTAGATCAACATTATCAATGTCACTGGTATCTAAAATTGCAAGTAATTTTTTCCTTTCCAAGATCTTGTTTCAAATCCCAAGTGAATGTTCCAGAATGCGTAGCTTTTGTTTAGCAAGTACTTTCTTTAAAAGTATCCAGATTATTCACTTCAGTGCTCATGAGAAACTATGTAACAAACCCCAAAGCACAGATCAAAGCTCCGGACCTCCGAACACGTTCCCCAGGTAGCTATCGAATTAATTGCACAGTTGTTGGATTGCATAATGTAGGGCACAGACAGAAATGTCACAACTGATCAGGTTACCACTGCAGTGGCAGTAACTGGTGGTGCTGGGTTTAAGACAATGCTGTGAATTTGTAAGATGGTAAGGGGCGAACAGGGCCAGTCACTGTGATTGAGCTGATGAAGGGGTAACTCATGGAACTGCATCGATTCCTTCCCTCTTTCCATGCCTTCAGTATATTGCTGTCTGCATAATGACATTCTGTTATCTAAAGCAAACGGGCTGCTGGTACAATGATACTTTTACCTTGAGGACACAGACAGGCAAAACTTCGGCCTTCAACTTCTTGTTGAACTGGTAGGCTTGCACCTCCACAGAACAGGAGGGCTAACTGAAGAGTTACTGTGTATAACTAAGAGCAAAGGCTTGTGTGGCTCAGAAGTGAGGAAGGGACTTCACCACAAAGGCAGTAGGTTAATTTCAGGCATCAATAAAAGCAACTGCCCTCAATTAGTACAGCTGAGGGTGCCCAAGGAGGTGTTATGGTCAGGGTCTTATGGATACATCTCATCTGAAGATTAAGAAGAGGAAGAATTAGGTGCTAGCCCTGTTTTGACCCTGCCAGGTGCAGTTACATTAGGTGCAAGGGTAGCTGTTGTTCAAGTGGGTAAAGTATGACTAGCATGCACAGGCTTAATAAAGGTGAATTTTAAGTTGCTGCATGGGAGGAGGTGGGAGAAAGGATTTGTTAGATGGCCAAGGAACAGGTTTGAGACCTGGACATTACAACGCTGAGCTACAGAAGGACCTTGCAGTAGCGCAGAGAGTGAAAGCAAAGAAGACCAGAGGCTGAGTCACGCTTTGAGGACAGGGAAGATCTCAAATGCAGCTAGAGCTAAAAGAGAGAAAAAGCCCAGGAGAAGAAGTGTGGAGGAATGGGGTGCAATTAGAGCACTGAGCTTTGTGTAGAGTTTTACCACTGTGTTACAAATTGGCTGGACTAAGTGTAAGGCATGCCAAAGAGAAGGACACTGCAGCACTAGGAATGCAAGCTGATCAAATCTGTACATGCAGAGTATTTATTCAAATGTGTTTGAAGTAGCATAGAAGTCAAGGACTGATTTGCAAATCCAACCACCTGGTCAACCTAGCCGCAGCCAAATTTACACCTGCAGGACTGGGCACTACGATTTTTTCCCCAGCCAGGTCTGAAGACTAGGGCAGAACTTGACCCTGGAAGTTGGATTCCAGTCAGTGCTCAGGGAAATCAGTCACCAGTAAGCTAGCAGGGACTATGGCTGAGGTGGCAGAAGTGTGAGATGTTAAAGCCTGGTTAGAGTTGGAGATGTGAATGAGAGGTTTAACAGATCCAGGAGAAAAGCTTTGTGACAAAAGCAGTGGGTAGGGGATTTAACAAAGGGTGTATTTCATGTGTAGTGGTTATAGCAGGTTCATTTCCCAAGGTATTTTCCTAGGAATAAAGCCTCAGGGATTGAGTACATTCATTTTCCTCTTGCAAATGGGACAAATGATGGCCTTAAAACAAACATGTATTTACTTTCTGCATTCCTTAGCACTTGAATAGCCATGATTAAAATGAGGCTGCTTTGTGATTTGCAGCCCTGCAACTCAATTTAGTTCATTTCTCCTGGGACAATGTGTCTGTTGAAGCATATTATAAGCAAAGAATCTCAACAAGTTTGCAGGTCGATTGGTAGAAGCAGGCAGCAGTTTCGAGACTTCTGCTGAGTACACCTTTAGGCTGCAAACAGGGCTCTGCCTCTCACCTCAGAAGAGGCTCAGGCTATGGAGATCTTAGCAGCTGTTCCTGGACTAGCCAAAGAAAGGGGAGGCAGTGGGGGGAGGGAGGAATAGCAGAAATAACGTACTAACAGGACAGAAGGTTAGAGCTAGTAACTGTTCTGACAGGCTTTGCTTGGTGTAACCTTCAGGACAAGGTTCAAGCATGAGTTCGTGGTGAAGTTTTGTGGTGTCTAGGTCTCTGCCAAACCAACTTGTTCTTCCCTTGTACAAACAGGGCTTTTGAGAAGAGGAATAAAAGCCAAGATGTGCTGTCTGTTGACTTCAGTAGCAGACTTGTGTCACTCTGGGTTGGATTCGGTGAACATTTGGACACTCAATCCCTGTCCTGTCTAAATGTCCTCCTGTAGCATCTGACTTCATGCTATGCTAGTTTCTGCAAGGCAGGAAAGTTGTATAGGATTGATGAGGTAGGAAGCATGGAGAATTTGGAGAGGGAGGTTGCACCCTTCAAGACAGCGTAGTGCTGAGGTTTCTGAGTAGAAGTGGAGAGTCCTTTGTGGCATAGAGCACTCATACCAGCTCAGGCACTGGAACTGTCACAGCCATCGTATAAGTCTGGCTCTGTGCCTCCCTTAAAAAGCTCTGGATCAGAATAGCTCTCTAGATCTGGCGCTCTAAAGTGACTGTCTTATTACCAGTCCCAGAGGCAAAGTTACAAGGGACCTGTCTGTCCCATCTTGCATTGCAGAGTGTCTTATGTCCTTAATTACTTGCCCATGGTCACAGAGAGAGTCAGTGCAGGATCAGGAGCTGACTCTTACTTCTTAACCTCAGTCTGGTGTCTAACTCCAAAATATCTTTGCACCCAAGATTGGTCTATTTCCTACATGTGAGAGAATATTACTACAAGTCCATCCTGAAGGACTCTATAGAAAAATCTCCGGAAGTCACGTTGTGCAGTTCCATGTTATAACTGAATTGATCTCACAGCTCTGACCAAAGAGGGGAAGCCTCACATACCTGTTTTCACCCAGTGCTCCCTGCCACTATTCTCAACTGCACCGCTTCACTCTTGTGCACCACCTTTCCTACTTCTCAGACCTTTATTGAGTTGATTTCTTTCTTCTGGGTTAGTTTTCTGCCAGATTAGTGGGTTGAATTAGCCTACTGTAGAGTCCAGTGAGTGCCAAAGCTGGTGCAGGGTGCTGGTGGAGGAGCTCCGTAAGCAAGAGCGGAGGCGCAAGGCTCTTTTCAGCTATTCTTGGATCAGCTCAAGCCTTAACATGTAGGTTCATCATTGACTGCAAAATTACCCCACAACCTGCAGTAACTAACTGTGGCTCACAAGACAGTGTTTCCTGCCCAGGAGATGAATAAACTAGACTGATGTGCAAGTTATTTTCATGCTTTTTGCAGGTTCCCCTGTTAATTTCTTTCTCTAATCCCAAAGCTCAGATGGATTAATATTTATGTCGTCACCACACACACACACGCATCCTCCCCAGCAGACTCCATAACCTTGAGGCTTTTGGGAGTGGTGATTATGCTGCATACTGCAGCCATGCTCCTTGGAACAAAGCAGAGAGAGACTCTGGGCTTCACTCTGCCATCACAGCAGGATGCAAGCAGCGATGGGTATCCTGCAGAGAGGCTCAACTCTCCCGTGTTATCTTCTCAGGTACATATGGAAGAATGACTGATGAGAGGTAGGAATTGCTGCTGTCAGCATTGCAGAGCCCAGTAAAGCTATAATCTCTCCTTCCAGAGCTTCCTCTCTCCTCAAGATCTGTCTGCTACACTGGCGTTCTCTCAAGCTCTCTGCTCTCCACCTTCATTCCCCTGCTCTTCCTTCCCCCTGAACAGTCTATTCAGTGCCTCTTGTTCTTAAAATATATATTGAAACTGGGTAGATACTTGCATATTCTGAAGAAGCACCTGCTGCAGCACAGTTGCAAGGGGCCAAGCAGGTAACACTAAAGAGAGAATTACTTCATATATCCTACAGAAGCACTCATGACATCACCTCTCAGTTCCTGAAACAGCCCTGCTTAACCATCAGCACAGTCCTTCTTGCCACAGTTTTATCGCATGTTTTGGCTATCCAAGCAAAAAAGGACTTTACTGTCCAATTATCAACATTTCAGCCCTTGTCATCAGCCTGCAGGTGAGAGGAGCCCTCGCCCTGACCCTTCATGGCTACTCATGTGTTTTTAGGCCATTTTACTATGCAGTTTGGTGTTCTGAACTGCCTCCAAATGAACGTGTGCAGGGAATTTAGTGCAGAGATCCTAGCTGAGGTCCTGGATGCAGTATAATCACATTAGCCTGGCAACATGCCCTTGCTGATTAGCCCCCCTCCACCCCTCCTTTAAGCAGAGCTAATTAACCCAAGCGCAGCACTGTACCGAAGCTGTATTCATTCTTGTGGCTCCAGGGTTGGCTTAGCCAGTGCTACTTTGGGGATGACACAGTGTGGATACATTAAGATAACTGGTGTCAGCTGCTCTGTTAGTGTGGAGTTAGGCAAAGGCTGCCATTATTCCCATATCTGTTCTGCCACAAACCTGTGAGACGGGAGATTTCATGTTCATTACCACTCTGGACAGGATTTGAAGTGCCATTCCCAAGATGATTGGTCACTAATGTCTGTAGGTTCTCAGGTGGCATTCCAAGATTCTTAAGAGTCAAAAGGGGTTATGTAGAAGTCCCTTCCTGAGCTAACATCTCAATTCTGGATGTCAGGAAAGCTGCAAAGCTCTCTTGCTTTTCTGGTAATGTGTGTGAAGGAGAGGGTAGGGGGTGTGCAGCATTCCAGAAATTAAAGGTGTCTGGAAAATTTATACCAAATGCAAAATTTAATCAAATTTCCTAATTGGAAAAAGTTTGGAGTGTTTTGCTTTATCCTGTTACGACTGCATTACCTCAGTCTGTTAAGAGATGGCCTGAGAACTGTTATGTCCCATGTTACTGTCAATCAAAGCATTTGGGGTTGATAACAAGGCTAATAAATTATGTGCTTTATTAATTGGGTCTAGAAGCAAGGGCCTCTGGTGTGCAGTGGGCTCAGTGTCTCAGCACTGCCTCTAGGTAGTTTCTTCTGTAATCAGGGCTGGGTTTTCTGGCTGGTTTGCAGTCCAGAGTCACCAAGTGAAGGAGCAAGATTAGATGCAGCTTAAGTTTACAGGAGAGGTCCAACTTCCTCCCAACGTACTAAAGAATGGCTGGAATAGTAAAGGGTCCCCCATCCCCACCTTCTCTGCATACCCACCCGCATGGGATAGTAGGTCCAAGGAGGTTGCCAGAAAATTGCAATCTGATGTAAGCTGGCCCTCCTTTGAGTGGGGATTAGGACCAGACAACCCCCAGAGGTCCCTTCCAGTTTATATCATCCTGTGACTAATTATTTAAAGTCCCTAAGTGCTTTCAGGCAGTGAGCAGTCAAGATTCGGTGAGAATGACTGGCTCAGGATTGTGCATGAGTGCTGCAAGGCAGCTGTCCTTTTACAGATTCCACATCCATCTCAATTTTAGAAGAATGTTTGTAAGAAATAGGTAATGGAATGGTATAAATAATGATTTGTTCCGTTCAGCTCAACCAAAAAATCAGAAGTTTGTGTCAGTTGTTTTAAGCTTATTTAATCCTTTTCATGAAAGAATCCTGGGTTGGTTGTAAAATGCAAATGTTTTCTGAATGAAAACCTAATGTTTTCTTTTAAGAACATCTTGCAGTGCAAATTGCCTTCCCTTTATAGTCTGAACTAATCTGGGGGTTGAGTAGTTTTTGTTCTTGCAAGAATATTTCATCGGCGAACTTATTCCTTGAAACTGTTCACTCATGTGTTACAGAGAAGCCCCATTTTGAAGCTGTAAAAACCACCTTCTAGATATCTATGCGGTGGTGATCAGTCAGCACTTAAAGCAGCTAGGTCAGTGCCCAGGTATGTGGGTGTGTCCATCTTATGGGTGGCAGTGCCTATATGGAGCGTATGACTGCCATGAAGTGCAGAGGTACATGCAGTACCTACTCCATGCTCACACGAGCAGTGGAAGGAAGGAGTCAGCAACATTGCAGTGTCCTTGTAGCATATCTTTACAGAAGGAAAAATGAAACTGCCATGTAGATTGCCTTCTGTCAGCAGGTTTACCTTGGGGATTCGTCTTGGTTTGCTGTATCAGAGATGCTGTGATTATAGCTAGGATTTTGACATCTTATTTCTGAGAGTGGAAGCCAGACAGATAGTTCTGTTCTTTGAGCAATGTTGCTGACAGCCTGGTCTTGAGCAGTATGGTTGTGCACACGAGTGCTGCGTGCGTTGTCACGGGAAGTAAAGTGCCGTTGCCTCAGCAGTTCTTCGTATCCCAGTGTGGGATTTCAAACTTCATTATCAGTTTTGAAATTCATTTTGGCACTTGAACTGTAAATAAATAAATAAATACCTCATAATGCGAAGAGCTAAGCCTCCCTGCTGAGCTGTCTGTCCTGGCAAAAAGCTGCTCCCAGCAATACTGATTTCAAATCAACAGACTCGCTGTTCCCTTTTCCCCATTTCCAGCCTTTGTCTGGTGGCATCTTGCTCTTTCTACTCTTCTGATGGAAGTAATATCTATCTCTTTTTCCCCATCACACCTCCAAATATGTGGATCCAGAGACACGACCCGACATCTCCAAAATATCCTGTGAAATGAATTTCACAGTGCTTAATGAGTAATAAAGGATTCATTGACCAGGTCCAAATGTTCCCTGTGCTGGACAACTGACTTATGCTAGGATGTGTCCTCTCAAACCTAGCAAGGCATTCTCCTTGGGTGCCTTTCCCAGGCTGGAGCTAGTCATGGAAAACAAGCTATTTCTGTAGCCATGATGTACAAGTTTGTACATAATACATTCATCATTGCACCACCTTGCCATCATGCACAGGATTAGACCTTAAAGCTGAGCACCTGCAAGAGCAGACAAATGGGGCATTGCTCACAACATCTAATGCAAAGATTTATCCCAAAGTTCTTGGATCTGCTCTCCTAGGACCCCTGAAGGTAGCAGACATTTCCATTGCTTCCAGCAAAGCCAGGCCACGTCCTCTGGGTGTGCGATGGCAAGCTCAGCGCTATGTGCCAACGGTACCATCCCCCATGGCGGGGTTCCCTGGCTTGCGCTGTGGCCCCTGCAGCAATGCAGCCGATGGGAAGAAGTAAACATCTGTTTCATCAGGCTCATAATTGACCCTACGCAGTCTGTTGACATCTCACAGCCCAGAAATGGGATTGTCTGAAGCATAATCCTTGCCTGAATAGGTACTGATTAACAGCAAGGGAGGCAGCTATGGCACCTGATCTGTGCAGTCATCCTCGATGTAATGAATGTTGTACAGAAAGCGGAAAAAAAGCTCCAAGAATTTTCTGGTAGTGTCTGTGGCCTTTGTAACACAGCAAGAGATGAAGAGCCTGATTCTAGGTAAGATGATTTCTGAAGGTATCGCTGCGGTAAGGGTAAAAGTGTTCCATGTTTTTCAGCATGTAATGTGCAACACTTAAAAATCATCTTCCTGTAGCAAATTGAGCTAATGCCACGGTGCAAAAATTAACCCAGTCTTTGGAAGAACTCAGAACCAGGACATTATGTAAAGCCTTCTGCAGAACAGAGGTAGCTGTTGAATAGCTTCCAAAGCTGAAGAGTAGATGGAAGCGAGTTGAAATGTAGCTCATTAATCAGAAAGCAAAAGTAGCCCTGGTAGTCTTTGGTGCTGTGCTGGATTCTGGTTGAACTGGTATTGAAATAACCACCAATTCCTGAACGACCTGCTACAATTTTCCAGTACCACACTCTGACCCCCCCACCGCTACCATTCCCCTCATGCAGGCACCCAGCTGTCTTTCCATTTACTAGTTCACTTAGAGTTTCCTCTGGTTCCCTCTGTGAAGGAATCCAGCTCCTGCTTCAGCTTCATCTGTAAGGCCATCTTCTTGCTGCCTGGGGGCTGGAGGGTGTGGGAAGGACAGCATATGCCTGAATACAGCTTCTCTCAATCACTGTCCTATTCCTCTGGAGAAGCCAGTCCCATGCACATTTAATTTTATGAATGTCTATATTCTTGTTGGAAAACAGCAGAACAGTGCTCATGAGCATGAGTATGTATGTAGAGCCAACTGCGTTCCTAAGTGTTGGCAGACCCAGGAGAAACTGTGATAGACTGCACCAGTTACAGTTCTCAGCAAAATTTCAGGAAGAGAAAAGAGCAAAATTATATAAGCTAGGACTCATGCTAAATATGATCAAGCTTGGAGCTCTGCAAAGGGAAACCAACAAAGATTGCACCAGCAGTGTCGGCATGATTTTATTGTGTTACAAAAGTTCACTTTTCTTCCCTTAAACCACTCACTCCTGGAGTCATTTGACTCCATGAGAATGTGTGTCTTGATCATTTTGGGTAAGATGTATATCTGGTTATAGAACAAATCCTGAGGATGAATGGCTTAAAAGACAAAAAAATGGAACTCAGCATTTATTTGGTTTTGATGATTACTAAATGCTGGGAGCTGCACTGTTTTGCTCCTAATCATAGCTCAGAGAAAATAAAGATGCAACTGTGTCCCATCAAGACACTCCAGCTGGTGAATCTCATGACTTGATCTTTACCCCGTGAAGCACTAATCCACTTGAGAGAGTCACAACATTGTACATCGGAGCTGCTTATGTGTATCTTACTCCAGTCTCACAAGATATATACTACCAGCATTCAAAGAACTGTCAGAGCCTCATAATTTTTCACTTAAATGAAAACGCATTACTCTGCTTGATTCACCTTTTTCTTAAACAAGTGCATCTCCGTTCACTTCCATGGAGTCCGGATGTGGAAACTGTAACCAAGATTAAACTCTGCCCCACAGTGATTGCAGCCTATTTCTGGCAGGATGCAAGCAGTACAGCTCTGTATAGGAAATGCGTATTTGTCTTTGGATAGAGGGAGACAAGCATCCCGAGTGTCTTCATTACAGTAGGTTATGCATGCGTGCCCATGTCGGTAAGCATGCTGTGAAAGTGTGTGTGTTTGAATTAACTCAGTTGCAAAAATGGACATGAAGGTTTCTCTGACGCTCTGAAGAGTGATGTGTGTGGACCAAAAGAGGACTCAAAGAGGTGTCAATGACAGGACTGGGCTGGGAACAGCTCTTCTCAAATGCAGTATTTTTTTTATTTTCAGAAGTAGGGCAAGGAAATAGTCTAGCCTTTTCAGACAGTGATTTATTACTGCCAGATAGAGGAGGGTTCACGATAGAGATTGAGGGCATGGAAGGAGTTAAAAATAGTTCCCTTTGGACTGTGAATGATCTGAGCTTTAGTAGAAGGGGAGGGGAGTGGTGAGACAACTAGGGAAAGTGGCCAGTTCTAGAAGGAAAAATACTCAGCTAAATGGTTCCCTTTTGATGTATTAATACCTCCTTCAAGGGCTTATTTGAGGAAAAACAGACTTAAGAAAATGAGTTAGGATTCAAATGGACTCAATTGTCTTCAGAGAGATTTAAATAATTCCTAAATGAGTCTTTTTAGTTGAACTCAGAGAGGCCACTAATCTCTGCTAGTTCCTCTGAGCACAGGTCAGACTGAGGACATGGAGACGAGTAGCAAGACTGAATAGACAAGTGCAAGGGAGAAAGGAGGCAAAAGGGGGCTGTCAGGTTAGGCCTGGCCACATCTGAGAGGCACTCAAAGGGGTGCCAACTCAAGGGGGCTTGAAGAGGCTTTAGAGAATGCCAGGTCTGCACGCTACCAGGGCCTCAGTTAAAAAAGGAAGACCTGTAAATTATGGGTTATCAGGCAAAGTCTTTAATCCCCATGCACTCTGCTGTTGATGTTCACCATGCGATTACCCTTACCCCTTGGCTTTGTCCTGTTACTGAGTGTTGCTGGTGACCTCAGGAGCAATCTTGTTTCGGGCTTAGAGCTGAGAAGAGTACATGTGTACATCCCAGTACACTTTGAAAGACCCTCCCTCAGGCAGTTTTTTAGTGGCCTTTTGGTTCGTCAGTATTGGTGCTCGACACTGCAAGAGTGGTGGCCGTCAGCCTAGCTGAGCAGCTCCAAGGAAAGGGGGAAAACCCCACATGAATCTTCAATTTCTCAAACGTAGAGAGAAGGGGCTGATGCTTTCATTTCTGAGCACCTCTGCAGGACTCCATCTCTGCACAAGGGACAGTTAAGAGCCCACAAAACTCCAGCTGACATGAGTGAGAGGAGGTAGCACTAGCAAAAACAGGAGAGCCAAAATGTGTACCTCTTGTTAACTGTGACAGAGAATTAAGGTTTCTTATTTTACAGTTTTCATTTATAACCATGTTTTTAATTTGTAGTCCGAAGCAGAACACTTTTTTCTGATGAAGTAAATTTGTCCTGTTTTTACTCTGAGCCTTATGTAGGGACAGTGATTGTAGGAGAATCTGACAAACCCTAGGGACTTCGCCGAGCAGTAATGTATTGCTCTTTGTTTCAAAGCCATAAATCCATGGACAGTAGTGAATAAGCAGAGAGTCTGAGTCGCCCCATCCAACATGTGCTTGTGAATCTGAGAAGCTGGGGGTATTTTTCCTGAGAAGCAAAGGCTAGATGAAGATTGATCGCAAGTGGTTATGGTGGGAGAGAAGAGGGGTAGCAGGCAGGTGGCTGGCAGCAGGTGATGAGAGGCATCTTGTGACACTGGTCAATGTTCCAGTTCAAGACATTGGGCTAAAACCAAGAGTATTAGTTGTCATTTTTGGCAAATAATTTATTCAACAAGAATACAGCATTAAAACAAGCAGAACTGTTTGTGCATTTAGGATAAATTTAATGAACCTGAATCAGCAAAAGCTAGTGCCTAATGATTTCCCTTTCCATAGTGAGCGTCCTGCATGTCCTGTGTCCGATTTGCCAGGTCCCATGGATGTCTCAAATGCTGCAGTGCATCTCCAGTGGTAGTAGACATCTGTGTTTAGGCATCTGAGCCAAGCCCTTAAATTTTCTGCATTCAAGAGCATAACCTGCAAAGTCCTCAGACCAGTGAGTTGTTCACATGTGAGATTTTGTTTTCTGCTCCCTTTATCTTCCTCATTCACGAGCTGCAGACTCTGGGCAGGGCCCAGTGTAGCGCCACCTGACACAACGCCCTGCCGATCTCTACAGAATTTCAGCAATCCAAATAATAAAGTGCAGCATTCATTGCCAATTCTCTGCCAGGCTCCCTGTGGGGAGGTGGTGACTTGCTTGACTTTGATCATGCTGTAGTGATCATAAATATTTACAGCCAGCTCCTCTGCTGCTAGCTCCAGACAAAAAGCTCTGGAAATGCCAGGAAACCCCGAGTGTCCCCTCTGCCACCTTGGCTTCTTAAGAGTAATTCCTTCTCCTCTCTGGTGCAGATCAAGTTGTTAGCATGCAAGGCAATGCCAGCACAGACTGTACTGGGAGCAGAGTGACACTGGTGTGTGCAGGGGAGGTCTGTAATGAGCAGAAGTTCGGTAATTAGGCACTTCAGCACAAGCTGCAGTAAAGGGACATTCAGGGACAGATTTATCAGGGAGAAGAGGGGAAAGAGTGATGGCAAAGGGGGAGCACAGTCCTTCTGTCAGCATTATTTAGCGTGGTACATGGTCAGGTCTGTATCTTGTACTGCGTACCTGTGGGAGGGAGCATGACCATTACAATGCACACACCTTGTCCCTGCAGCCCCTTCAGGGCAAGTGGACCCATTTACAGTCCTGTGCCCTTGAGGAATTGTCATTTGCTCATAGAAAGCACCTTTCATCCCCAAATACTGCTCTGGCATCAGTCCGTGTGCCCTTGTATTCCCCTCTAAATGACCTGACAGAAATGCAAATCATTAAGTAAAAATATGGACAGGTTAGATAGCACAAGTGCATGGGGCAATAGAGACCCAGCAAAAGGTGAAGAAAATCTGGACCTGTGCAGCCCTAGGTGGGAAAGCAAAGGTGCCATCATAGCTGGCTAGAGGAGAACACAGAGGAGAGGAAAAGCAGGCCGTGGGTACTGCAGCTTCAGCCAAATAACTATCAGATTTCTGTCCATGTGTGTCCCTCAGTTTGTCTGTGACTGTGAACATCCAAGGCAGGACTGTGTTCTGCTGTTTTGTACAGCCCCTGGTACAGTGGGTTCCTGTGCTTGGCTGAGGCCTCGAGATGCTGCACATCACTTACTGGTCTAGAGCCAAGCTGCCAGGTCATATACCCTGGCCACCATTCTGCTGTGTGCCATGGAAAAACCTTCAGTTGAGAGCACATTGTACTTCTTGCTGTCATTCTGCACAGGGTTTGGACAGTCTTCACTCAGCATTATTTGCTGAGAGGAGATTCCCAGCTGAGCACTTCTTACTTATCTCTGCTCCCAGCTTTTGCCATGTGTTTAGGGGAGAACAGGGACCTGGGCTGCTCAGCACCCAGTGAGTGAGGAGTTGTCTCCACAGCGTAACTCGCTGAGGATGTTTAAGGGTTAAGACATGGGGCAGCCATTTGGGGAATATAAAAAAGGTGTCTGCAAACTCCCCGTGTGTTCAGACAGCTGCTGTCTCCTGCAGCAGATATATCTGCCTGGGCCTGGCTTGACATGAAGGAAGCACGTATGGGTATGGTCTAGTGTGTGCTTGTCCATGAGCGGGCGCCATTTGTTGCACGTCCTGGTAACTCCTTCTCTTCCTCTCTCCCCTGCGCAGTACAAACAAGTGGAGCAGTACATGTCCTTCCACAAGCTCCCTGCAGACATGCGGCAGCGCATCCATGATTACTATGAGCACCGCTATCAAGGGAAGATGTTTGATGAGGAGAGCATCCTGGGAGAGCTGAGTGAGCCCCTCCGAGAGGTAAGGAGGGGGCGGTGAATGGGCAATGCATGTTCCTGTCGTCTTTGACAGCTGTGGAGTTCCCAATATGCAGTGTCTTGTCCCAGTGCTTTGCACAGGACACCATCAGTTGATGGGAGTGGTGGGAGGCCAGCTTTCCCATTAGCACTGGCTGTGTGTGTGCTCTAGTATCATGCCCAGCAGAGACAGCACATTAGCGTGTCTGAGCAGCCATAAAGGCCCCATTTTGCTTGGGGCTCTGTCCATTCTGTGTTTGGCCTAATTTTCTGGGAGAGCAAGGCCAAGAAGAACATGGTCCACAGCTTGGCTACATCTCTGTCAGAGACAGTTTCATTCAGAGGGAGTGACTGCCCTAGCCATTGGTGTATGTCTGATACTCCCTTGCCTTGGTCACTGCAGAAGTCACTGCTGTGGAGAGAGAAACCCAGGCCTTTGGCATTTGCAGGACTCCTGCCTGAGTCTGTTAATTGCTGCAGCACAACTGATGTCTGACATAAAGGCAGTGGGGGCTGCAATATGCAGGCCCTGCCACCCACTCATCATGTGAATAGGTACATCTTGGCACCTTCTGAGGCCATGGCAACATCTGGCAGTGTCCTCCCTATTCCCAAAGAGCCCCTGCAGGAGAGCACTCTGGAAAGTGCCTTGCTATTGCCTCACTCTTCTGCAAGACCCCTTCCCTCCTCACACACACACCACTGCCTGGTACAGTGTCTCAGTAAGCTCCCATCTCATGCTCCCTAATACGAAGCTCGTGCTCCCTAATATTAAGCTGTATCTCATGTCTTTATATAAACCTCTGTGCGGTGTGCTGGCCTTATCCATGCCCCATCCATCAGCCGTACTAGCATATAAAGTCAGAGGAAAGGAGGAGCCTCCTAGCAGGGCCCATACTTGAAAGGAGTCTCTGCAGAAACCCCCCTCCCCTAGCTGAAGCCTAGCAATGCAGGTTCTCCCTAGTACATGCCTCTAATACGTTATCCACAAGCATTAGAAGAGGTCTTCCCCCTGTGTTTCCCCCAGTCATGTACCTCCATAGGAGAGAGAAGAGCTGAGGATCTACCAATCGTGCATTAAAACTAGTTCTGCCAAAGTCTAAAAGGCCTGAAAAGAACCCTGAAAACAACCCCAGTGAGGAGGAGACAGATGCTTCCCCAGCCCTCTTTCTTCCTGCTCCAGTCATCCAGATCCTCCTTCCCCGCTTGGCTGGGGAGCGTTGTGCTGAGGTGATTTACTCAATGTCACTTTCTGCCGCTTTCCGAGTCTGAGCTGACATGGTGCAGAGCAGCTCCTGTGCAGTGGAAAGTGCTGTCATACTCTCCAAGTGACACCAAGCCACAGGAGGAGACACAGTCCCTGTCTGCTGTATGACAGCTGAACAGCTGAATTGGGTTTTCTTCATCTGAGGTTGATGATCTAGCCCATGCCCCAGTGACTGGTGGGCACCTCTCCCTCCCCTCTCTTGACACTGTCCCCAGCTGCTCAGGATAATTCTTTCTCTGAGTACCTTGGCACATTTGTGCTGTTTAATATCTCATTGACAAGGAAGGGCAACAGAAAACATAGGGCTGCCAAGGTGAGTTATAACATTTTCCCAGAGAGGAGCCCTGGGCTTTTTTATACAGCATTTCACCAGTGCTATGCACCTTTCTCACAGTCCAAGGCTTCCTGTGTGTATTTGGGAGGTTGGGAGGTATTGTCCCTACTCAAAGAGAAAGCATATGAATGAAAGCAGTGAAGCGTGGTGTCAGGCTGTCAGCTTCAGCTTGCTCTGCTATGTGCTCTGAGCATACAGAGTCCATTCCAGTCTGCACCAGGGGAACCAGACTAAGGGAACAGCATTTTTTTCCCCCACTTTCTGATGTACAGGTCAAGTGGGGAATCTTCATAGGTTATTAGATGTTGACTAAATATATGCGTGTGTCTTTTTTCTGCTCCCTGTCCCATCTTTTCTCCTCCTTCCCTCTCTCTCTTTCTCTCTCTCTCTTTTGCATCACATTGCGGTCAGGAAATCATAAATTTCAACTGCCGGAAGCTGGTTGCCTCCATGCCCCTCTTTGCCAATGCAGATCCCAACTTTGTGACATCCATGTTGACCAAATTGCGGTTCGAGGTGTTTCAGCCAGGGGATTACATCATCCGGGAGGGCACCATTGGCAAGAAGATGTACTTCATCCAGCATGGGGTGGTGAGCGTCCTCACCAAAGGCAACAAGGAGACCAAGCTGGCAGATGGCTCCTACTTTGGAGGTGTGTGTTAGTCAATCACCCTTACACAGCAATACTCACTGCTATTGCTAGTACGTTCCTTAACTTGTCCTGGATGCACAGGGATGGCAGCATGTGGAACTGATACCCCAGGTACCTCCTCCTCCACCTTCTGTTCATCTCACCTGTCTTGCAGCTTCCCATATAGTAAATTGTGCAGTGGGTGGTGACTAGGATTCATGGGCGGTGCAGGAGTCTGGATAATAAATAATAACAAAACAGAGAAAGGAATCTTACTTCCTGTAGGTTCATTTCTTTTTGCCCCAAGCAAACTGACAGATCTGTGAAGCTGAGAACCTACAGGAAAAAAATAGAGTGTTTTCAATTCTCCAAGCACATTTATATGTTGCCTAGTCCTGCTGGTCTGGCATCTATCATAGGAGGTACTGTATAAACACGGAAGAAAAAACATAGCCCATCATCTCCCCAGCCTGTGGCTCAGCAGAATGTCCTGAAGGTCAGCAGGCGGGTGTAATGTACTAGCAGCAGAGCTCTGGAACAGTGAAACTAGCATGAGGTCAGAAAAGACTGTAAGAGAAGATTTAGGATAGTGCTCTTATGAGTAACACAGAGACACCCCTCCTATCGGAGCCCCGTAGAGACCTCACTGACAGCCCAAGACAGACAGTTCTCTGGTAGGTGCATGTTTCAGTACAAGCACTGAATGCACCACAATTAATAGCCTACTGAGAGGGGACAGAATATACGGCCCTTCTATAAGGCCTTTTCTCTATTAATAAATCGCTATCGTGCATTTCCTACACTCTTCTTAGACTCTTAGTTCCTGTGAAACAACCTGTCTGCACCTACCTGGAGTACAAGGATTTTGCACCTCTCTAGCAAGTTGAATCAGTTTGCTGAGATTTGGAGTTACAGCGTTGGAGTCAGGATACCCTGACTCTGACAGATTTGATTAAAATTGCCCATGACATTCAGTGTGGTTTAGATACCATACGCACAACTCCTCACACACATTCAAAGCCAGCACTACCTCATAAGCATCACTTTCTTAGGAAAGCAGCCTAATAATGCACTTATAACCTTGTAGTGCTGCTATACCAGTGCTTTGGGGTAGACCCAGAATGAATTGTGAAAGTGGTGCTGGTGGATTGACACCCAGCATACAGCAGAGAGAAGAGTGCTGTCAGTCTTTAGGTCACACCGTCTGTCTTTAAGTGCAGGGATGTTGGACCAGATGATCTCCAGAGGTCCCTTCCAACCCCTGTGATTCTGTGGCAGCTGCCCATACTCTGTGTGTAATCAGTGGAAAAGCAGGACTCGGGAGCTCTCCGCTGCATGTTCAAGAAATGTCTGTGCCCAAGTCAGGCATTTATGTTAGAGTCAAGGCGTTTCTGTTCTGTAACCAGCTGAGCATCCTCCTATGAGTAGCTGACTGCAGTGTAAATACACCAAGAGTTAGTAGGTGCCACTAATTTGGCTTTCCCTGACAATCTGTAAGCTTGTGGCACATCTACCAAAAACTGAGTACTCTGAAAAGACAAACGTGGGTGTGGGGATCAAAATTACTACCAGGCACCAAGGCCCCAGGTCAGCACTGAGCCTTTACTACAAATCTAGAGAGAGAGTTAGCTTCAAAGAGAGCATGGCTTGACCTTCTGCTCCCAGTGCCCATGAGGAGCTGGAGGAAGACAGCTTCTCCACTCTGAATGCACAAATGGTATCTTTGATAATCCACCATAACAAAACTTGACTGGCTAATTAGATCAGCAGAATCCCTGAGGTGCAATTGTGTGTAGCAGCTGACACAACTGAGCCCCCTGGATGTTACTGCTTATGCAGAATATTACCACTGTTCATGTTTTCAGTGGGAGTGCAGGTAGAGTCCAGCTAGCGAGGAGCCTGGATGGCAGGCAGGACCACCCGTGAGTGACAGTGCCAGGTCTTGTATTGCAGGGGTGATGGTGTCTATCCCCATGTTCTCAGGCTGGGTCTTTCATTCCAGAAATTTGCCTGCTGACCCGTGGCCGGCGCACAGCCAGCGTGCGAGCTGATACATACTGCCGGCTCTACTCCCTCTCAGTGGACAACTTCAACGAGGTGCTGGAAGAGTATCCCATGATGCGGCGAGCTTTTGAAACTGTGGCTCTTGACAGGCTGGACAGAATTGGTAAGTAGTAGGTGTGAGGGTCTCCTTCCCAGTACCTGCTACCCTGGCACCCCCTCTCCAGGCTTGGTCCTTAGTTCCTTTGCTGGAGTTATGAACTGAAGGAGATCCCAGCCTGTGTCTCCTTGCCTGACTTCAGCTCCTACAAGGAGCCCCATTCACAATCAGTTAAATCCACATCCTTGTCTCTTTTTCTCTCTCACACCTACACATTTCTGCCGGCTCCTGCTTCCATTTGTTTCCCTTTCCAAGAGTTCTTTTTGAAGAACTAAGATCTGCAATTTGAGGCCATCAGGACCATGCTGGTGAATGCATCACTAGATCTCGAATTTTAGCGCAGAATGTGTAAATACTCACAGGCTCCCAGGTTCAAGAGAAAACAGACCAGGCTGTGAGCCCAAAGTCCTGCAAGCAAACCCCAGTATTTCAGCAAAATGTTCTGTGGCAGAAATCATCTCTCAGCATGGGGACTTGAGTATTTGTTAGAGCATGACCTGGTTTTGCAGGGTTGCTGGCTAGGATACGACTGTATGGGTTGTTGGTATTAATTTTTTATAAGACAAAAACTAGCAACCATGTTGATGAGGAAGAATACTCTTCTCTGGTGTATCAATGCATAATGAAATCCAGACCATAATGCTCCTTTTTGGGACAGGTTTTTTTCTGGTCATAGGAACTGGAGATGCAGGAAGTGCTGTAGGGAAAGCCTTGGGTACTTTCTGATCCTAAAGAGACTCCTGCACAAAGCTGTCAGCAAAACACAACCACAAAGCACCTGCCCAGCTGTGCATTAGAGTCCAACTATAAATATATTCAGTAGAAATAGCCACCTAATAGAACAAAGATATGGAACAATTGATAAAAATCTAACCTCCCACAGCCCAAATTAAACACAATTAACCAAGGAATATTATTGAATTGTTATAGCTCATAATGACCCATCCCAGGATGCTTTTCTGTCCTGTGGGAGACATAACCTGTGCTGCAAACATCCTTGTCTAACTAGAGGAGACCAGGATAACATTCCTTGGTCACAGCCAGAGACATTTAACACGGAGAGATTAGGTGACTAATGCAAGGTCATGCAAGAAGTCTTTGCAGAGCTGAGGACTGAGCATTTCAGAGCCCTAATCTAACTTCTTTAGCTTCTTATTATACATCTCTTTAAACTGCATGCATTTTCATTGCTTTTCAGACTCATAAAGGTCGGTGCAGGTCTGAATACAATGCAGAAGGCAAGGAGGATGAGGGTGAGGGGGGCAGGGAATAAGCTGGCATCCCAGCAAGGGGTGCAGTGCCTCTGGGGCTTTCAATGCCAGGAACATTGTATTCTGTGCATCTCATTACCTGCTGCAAATCAGAAAGTGTGACCCCTGAGGAAAAGGTTATAAGCTAAATATGTAGAGTTTGGCAAAGCCCATGCTAATGAGGCCCTAGTGTAAGTGGCAATAGTCCCATCACTCAGGTTATTTAAATTAGACTGAACAAACCGTTAAGAAAATGTAATGTCAGGCACAACCAGGGATGGGCCAGCTTGACGTTATCTCAAATTCTTTGGCTTTAGAAAGTCAGTGCTGCTCAGCTTCCTAGCCTGATGCTCTGTGTGACTGTGTATACAGGTGGGCAGAGTGTCCTGTGCTCCTTGGCTTTTGCTCTGTGTGCTGCTGCACATGGAACTAAAATTCATGGAAAATTCTGAACCAGCATAAAGAACCTCACATGCTTCTTCCCCTAGGAGAAAACCCCTTCCACACGCAGCTGCAAAATGTCAATATAAGGTCAGAAGGTGACACGGAGCAACTGGAATAACGGGCCCTTTGGTGCTCTGGCATTGTCTTCCCCTCCTTTTGCTATTCAGCTATCTGAGACAACATCAGTCCCTATGCCATATAAAAGGCCGAGACCTTCAGAGTCATAGATTGGAAATCCTAGTGCTGCCCCTGTTTCCCTGGCAATCAAACTTGAGAGCTGCCTGTTCTCTCAACTTTACATCCTCTACTATTGCAAAATAGCATCTTCATAGCACCTTCCAACCCTGTGGTGCCCAACACTCTTTGGCTGGAATTTCCCGAAAGAGCCTAAGGGAGTTATGTGCACCTTACTGAAATTGGCAGATCCCATGGAAATCCCTGTCTTTATAAATAAGGCATTTCTTCACCATCTCCTGAAATATGCACCATCCAGAAAGAGCAACGCAGTAGCTGTGTAACAGCATGTGACTTTTTAGGGAAGTCAAGATTACTACATTCTGCTGAGACTCTCCGTGAAAGTAGAGGGATTATTCTAGGGTACTGAAGTTAAGGAACAGCAGTTCATAAAAGCCAGGTATGAACAGAAGCAGGACCGTATTTTTGGTTCCTGTTTTATGTTCAGCTCAGGATCTGTACACGAGATGGAAGCAAATGGGAGTTCTTTCCAAGTCAGTGGTGCATTCACTAACTCCCTTCTACCCAGATGACATGTCCTTGAGAAACCCATGCCTGGCTGAGTACATGAAATGATTCAGAGGGCTCTGTCACTATTCTGATACCAGGATAAGATCCATCCAGTATTCCCCCTGTGCAGTGAGGAATCAAGAGAGCAGGGAGAAAAATCTTGATCCATCCAGTCACAGTGACCGGAGTGATCTTTACAGGATTACCTGTTACACGGAGGATTTGGAAAGCATGTCTAGGTAGCAGGGAGACAGGATGAGAATGTAAGACCTCATTCCTTGAAGCAACAGGAGCAGTAGTGGTTGACTGGAGGTGCGATGAAGCATTCACTTTGCAGAGCAAATGCAGTTTGAAAGCCTGTGGCGAGGCAGAGGGGAAGGAGAGGGGCAGATGCACCCAGATCTGGGTGCCCCTGTTGCTTCCTGCTGGTAGATGGGCAGTGCAGCAGCATGAAGGGCACAGCCCCCTGGGAAGCTGTCAGCTACATGGATCGTTTGGCAAAGAGCATGTTGATGTATCCTTCTAACCTCTGTTGTTAATGGGAATTGATATTGGCATCCTGCCTGTGCCATGCATTGGCTGGGAAAGAAGTTTCCCAGGTGTTTTGCACTTGCAGAGCTCTTTAAAGACTGGAAGGGATTAGACTCCATGAATTGACTAAGGCTGGGATTCTACAAAGATTTGTGTCCCTGCTTAACTCTGCTCTTTGAGTAACTTCAGACTCTAAGGAACTCCTCAACCTGCAGAATATCACACGCATAACTCTCCACAGGCTCAGGGCCTGAAGATTGAGACTCAGGAAAATTAGGCTGATCGCTGATTAATGATCATTTGATCACTGATTAAACCGTCCTCTTCTTGTTCTTGACCGAGCTATAACATCCTTTGTAGTATTTGTCTGTTGAAATGATTTGTTCATTTCTCCAGTGAGTAATTCTTTGACAAGCATCTGTGAATCGTCCCAGTTTGTGATGTGTCAGTTGTTACGTAAGTCGCATCATTCTGTTCCCGACTGGCTTTGAAACTGGCTTTCAGTGAGCATTGAAGCTTAAAATTAGATTTTCACAAGTATTTGCACTTGTAAAACACAACTGCTCAAATGTACATTGAAAGTAAATACAATACCGGTCATGAATATTGTTGAATCAAAATTCACTGATGCGTTCAAAAACTATTGGGGGGCAATTATTTTCCATTGTTCGTTATGCTGTAACAAATACCATAAATGTCTGTCATAAGGTTGCTTACTATCTGTATCAAGGTCACTGGTCATACACAACATCACTAATCATTTAAAGCCAGAGGAAGTTATTTTTTCATTTTCGTTAGGAATTTTTTGCCACATAGTTTGCAATGCATACATTTTGAATTCCAGTTCTGTATGTTTTGATACAAAGTTCCCAGTTAACCCAGGGTTAAAAGCACCTTGCATTTCCTCCAGGCATTGCAGATGCTAAAAAACCAAAGAAAAACTAAGGCGACATGATACCCATTTCTAAATATAATTATATAATATTATTGTGGTACAAGAGTGTCTGTTCAAGATATTACAGTGGTGGAAATTTTTAAAAACTTTGTCATATAAACAAGCTGTTGCCAAACTTTTTGACTGGGCACCCTATTTGTTAGCTCGTGATCACGCTTCTGCAATTGAAATCCTGTTGGGTTTGCAACCCTGCTTGTCTAGGTCATGACTAACACTCTGGGATCTGCTGCCTCAGAGGCAGGGCTGGCCTGTGTTAGGCTGGGTGAACTGTGAATGAGAGGATCTGGGATCTGTGCCAAGCTCTGCCACAGATTCCCTCTTTGTCTTTGTCATGCCTTTGCTCTGTGCCTCAGTTCCTCATCTCTTCTACAGGGAAAATAATGCTAACACAAGGTTGAGCTCGGTCTCTGAATGCTTCTTAGCTGCCTGCTCCCTTGTGGCAGGTGCCGTGCAAGATCATATGAATAAAGGAAATGGACTGAAATGTGTATAAATAAACCAATATGTATTTAGCATAAATTTTACATTGTATCCACATTGTAGTACCAAATTTGTTTACCGTATGCAGGTGAGTAACCCCCGAAGAGCTGCACATGTGAGATGAGAAAGCAGATTTGATCATAAGGCTATATATATATATATATATATATATGTATATATATGCGCTTCTTATTTGAGGCTGCTGATACAGGCACAGGTGATGTAAAGATACACGTTCCCATGGCCCAGGCATACAGTGCTAGAGCGTGTGTGCTTTGGGAGAAAGCTTTATTTCAAAATCACATTGAACTCTGCCCAGTCCTTTAAGTACTGAGCAGGTGAGGGTATCGGTGGCTGACAAGAGATAACATAGGTTCTCCTGTGTTGTGTCCTTTCTGATCACCTGAATAACCCACAAACATAACTGTTTATGAGGAATCAAAGTTCAAATACCACTGTGTGTATTCCTCTGACTTGAAATCCTCTCCCACCATTTCCAACAGTACAATGTGGAGATCTGAAATCTGACTTTTATAGTCAGCAGAGAGAAAAAGGCATTTAGAGTGTGATTCGTCTTCTTCTAAGGTGGCTATTAAAATGGCTTAGGTGAATCCCACCCTGGAAATACTATCTAGCACAGATATGCAGGGTAGGAGCTTGGACTTAAGCAGGAATTAAATATTTGAATTCCTTTTTATTTGGAAGTGAAGGCCCAGACTCAGAGTATTTTCTGTTTAGCCTAAGGAAAGATAACAGCAACTCACCAGCCATGAATGATTTCAGCTTAATTAAGGTGAACTGGCAACCCTGTTCACCTGAATATGGAAGTCCCATTTCTCATGCAACTCGAGAAGGAAAATAAAGCCAAAGACACTCCAGAGAAGGGACAGTGGGGGATGGTGGTGATGAGATCTCAGGAGACCTGTCATTGACTTTGTAAATGACCTTGGTCACATCAGTTTATCCCAACCCATGTCTACCTGGCAGGATGCAAGTTCTCTGGGAAGTTTGGTCTCCTAGGCAGGAGTCACTAGTACCGCAGAGGGATAGTTAGCTAGCTGGTAGACATTAAACAGAAGTGAGAGAGTTGAGGGAGTGGTAGGATGTGCAACATATTCGTGCTTCAACTCCGTGGGTCCCCCAAGTTAACAGATTCCCGTTACATTTAGAGAGCCATGTCCACGGCTCTTTGCTATCTCCATAAAAATAAAACATCCGTTCAGATAACATTTGACCATTCCAACACTTTTAAAATAATTTTCAGTACCCTCTTTAATTAAATGAAGTAGGACTGGCTTACCAACCACACCTCGACACTCAGGGGACTCAGGGGACTTTCCCTGCCTTGAAGGCAGTCCAGTAGCTGTCTGCAACCAGACCACACTGCAAAGCACACAACTGACAGAAAAACAGTGCCAGAATGTCCGGAATCTTCCAGAATCTGTCCCTGTTACAGCTGTCAGCTCCAGTGGGGCGCTGAGAACTGAGTGCAGGAGCTTTGGCTCCAGATACAAGCACTCCTGGCACTTGAGGAGAAGGCAGCTCTTTGGCTTCAGTCTCCAACGATAAGTAACAGCCAGGACACCATGCTTCAGGCAGCACAGGGCATCACAGGCACTCCAGAATTACACAATTCTTACACCCATTCATGGATATTCACAGACAGTTTGCTCTAGATAGCTCTAGGTATTAATTTTTTTTCCTGCAAAGCTCTGTATGATGAGCATAACTAAAGACCAGCAGGGAAGAATTTATTTTAAGTTTTGTTTACCTGTCCTGAGATTCATGAGATAACATTCTTCACAGTATCATTTCACTTAGAGCAGTTTGGCCCAGTTAAAGGCTGTGTTCTGTCTGTTAAAAGACATGCCACATCTTTTGGAAGATACCTATTCAGTTTATGGGAGAGGAGAAGCAACCAGTGGCAGGTTTGAGCTGTACAGGGAGGGAAGACCTTCACTTGGAAAGATAGGGAATCGTCCATTTTAAATTTTTGAACTCTTTTTTTTTTTTTTTTAGGATGGTAATAGGAAAACAGATTCAGCTAACCTCCCTAGTACAATGGGCTCTGGCTCTACACTGATAAAATTTATTTCCCTTTCAATATGGCATTTGGCTTTCCTGCAATAAAACCCCTGTGCAGTGGTGTAACTCCACAGAGACTTGCAGAGGACAGAGCAGGGGAGAAGGTGATATTGTTGTATTTTAAATGTACCAGCAGAGTTCAAAGGATGCAGCTGTAGCAAGAGAGAAATGAAAACTGCAGTATGCAGGTGGGTGCTGCCTTGTGTGTATGGTGGCATAACAGCACACGTATAGCAACTACTGCAGAGCAGTTCATCCAGACCCACGCGTCCAGTTCGTAATGTATTTACACAGCCAGGCTCTCAGGAAAGGTAATCTGAACTAGTTTCTAGAGCAGATTTGTTAAATGTACTGAACTCCTCTGTGGATGCTCTTAGAATTGATCCAGCTGGCTCTGCTTTACTTCCAAGAGCTACTTCAACTCTGAGCAGAAATCTTTACACGACAAATACAGTTCGGTGTAGGTTAACTTACATTTGAGAGAAAGTCAGGCTTGAACAGGAACAGAGCACAAATACTTGGAGTTAAGAATTATTCTGAAATCTCTGTTCCAGCTAATTTCCCTGTATACATGGACTCTTAAGTGCAAGACTGGTGCAACGAGACCTTCCAACCAATATAGTCCCAGTGCAGAAGAGTTCCCCCAGGGCACAGAAGCAGCAGTGGCAAACTGCCAGTTATTATGTCCAGGGCTTCTTTGCCTGCAGTTGCCAGTTGCTGTATTGCCCCTCTGGGGACGATGGCAGCAAGCAGAATTAGCACGGGAGACCAGCTCAGGACACAAGTAACCCATAGGCAAGGGAGGGCAAAGACCACCTGCAATGTGCTGCGAGCCCTTTGCTACAACCAGTGATCCAAGCAGGGTGTTTAGTACCCAGTCGTATGAATAATAAGAAGCAAAGACCTGAAAGAAGTTACCATGTGGCAGGGGGCAGCCACTTTGACAGCAGGCCAAGGCATAAGCCAGCCTAATAAAGTGAGATTATTTCAAATACATGCAAATTCAGAAGGCAATTTAGTGACCTGAATTCTTAAACTGCAGCCTGTGGGCTTAGACAGAACTGAATAGAGAAATGAACAGAAAGTCACAGCTAATTTCCCCTGTGTCTGTGGAGAATTTTAACAACATAAGGCTAATTTTGATTATTTGATAGAAGAATTATTGTTGAGTGCCGGCTCCTTTTATGAAATCACATGAGCCTTTCTCCCTGTTCTTTTGTGCACTATCTACAGTTGAGGAAGACCTGACTTTGCAATTCTTTATTAAGGGAGCAACATCTACTTGCTTAGTTTCCATAATTTTATATACCCTACTCCACTTCAAAGCCTGAGTAGCTTTGCTATGAACATCTTCTAGGCTCTAAATATCTTCCTTTTTCCCCTTGTGTTTAGCCTGTTTGTTGCAGTGAGGAAGAGGGAGTTTCTGGAACCCAGAGCACTCCATTGATGATACTTAATTTTGTCTGAGTATGGGAAAAAATCATATTGTGTTAGGAGCTGTACAAAGAGAACAAAAGAGTTGTGCCATGGAGACCTTTTAGTTATAAGTCCTGACTGTGCTCCTGCAGCTCCATTAGTTGAACTGTCCCTTGGTCCTGTTCGTGGGCACATCCAGCCCAAGTGGCTGCTTGGGAGCCACCCAGCCTTCCCTTCACCAGGTTATCACACACCACTTGGCCTGCAGAGACCCAAGGCAGCTTCTCTCTCCTCTGGAGAAAGGTAAGAGGCCTTCAGCTACCTCAGAGTAAGCAAGGGTGGGGAGTTGGTGCATGAGGTGGCTGCGGATGGCTCCTATGCCAGCTCCGTGGCATCTCAGTCAATTTGTATAGTGCTTTTGGGTTTACGAGAAATGCTTGAGTGGATTGTTTATCTTAGTACCTTAGACTTTTCTCACCACTCTAATTTATGTGGGATAAACAACATAGAAGGAGAAACTCTGTAACACAAGCCTGCTGTGCTTCAGTGATTAGATTGAAGGGGAAACAGAAGTCCCCTTTCCTCTCTCCTAATGAAGCTTCTCACTGGCTTAGCAAGAACACAGGACTCTTGTTGCAGTTCACCAAGTGTAGCTGTGAGCTGCAGAACATGATTTCAATTAGGGTTATACAGAGCGAAACTAATCAGCTTTTCAGTCCTTTGCTGTCTTTTTTGCTCACCTTTTGGGACAAGTGCTGTGACAATAAATCCAGAGCAGGAAAAATGAATTTGAAACTGAAGCAATTTCATAAATAAGATGAGGAGGAGAAATAATCTCAGAGCCACCGACCCAAGCAAACTTGCTCCTACTGCCTCGTTCCAGTGTTGTCTTATGTTTCATACAGGACCTTAGTCAGACCTGCCAGGAAAATGTCTTTGTTCCACCAGGACTCTGCTGTGTGCCTGCTCTCATCGGGTGCTGGCTGGAAGGAGGATTTTTCTCCAGAAGCAACTAATAAGACTTACACTGGTGTGTGGAAACATCATGTAAATGATGCAATTAATTAGATGGTGGCACTGATTAATTTTTCAGTTTGCTAGCCAATTACTATTTTGAAAAATGATTTTGAAAAATTCCTCTCCCCTTCAATAATTGAAAGAACATTTTCAGTAATTTTTTAAATGTTCTGAAGCAGAAATTTGAGGCTTTCTTGGCAAAACAGAAAAGCAAAATTTGATCTAATGAAACAGTTGGTACATTCGAGTTGGGCTTAGGAAAACAGTAAAGTGTAATGTAATTTCAAAGGAAAACTGAAATATTCTGATTTAAAAATTAAAAAATAATAATTCCAAGCTTTTTGCTGGAACTATTTTATCAATTTGACACAAATTTAAGGAGCTTTGATCAAACTCTTTTCAAGTAAATAGTATGCATGTTTGGAAAATGTTTAGCGTATTCTCTATTTAGTGTTCTGCCAAGGAAACCAGAGTCTGCTGTTCAGCTTTGTCTGTGTCGTCAAGAACTCTGGTTATGAAAACATCAGTCCCCTCAATTCATCTGTGCAGCTCTGATTAACATCGCTATGGGTTCTCATTTGAATTGAGGGCAGCATTGGAAATTGCAGGCTATTCAAGCACAGACAAGCAAATCAGAAGCCAAAGACCGGTGACATGGAATTAAAAGAGTGAGATGAGGTGTAATGATGAAAACACAGAGCGGTTGCTGGTATTGAGCTTTTCGGAAAGCTGCACTAGCAACATCTGCTGTTTCTCCTTTTCTACCCCTTGCCATTCCTCCTCAGCCAGGTTTTGCTACAGTCTGTTATCAAGAAAGCAAATGTGGTAAGGCAGCTTTTTCCCTGTCTGCTTTGAACTCAGCATGCCGTCTCCCATCCACATCCTAACCTTGCAGTTGTGTGACATAGCTACATGTTCCCCATGCTGGGATTTGTACCTTCAACTCCAGAAAGAGAATGATTACAAACCTGCAGTCTGAATCCCTCTTTAACTCAAGTGTGCTGGCCAGATTCTCTCTTAGCTGTCAGTCTTATTTAGATAGGTTGTTCCTTCTCTCCAGACTTGGAGCAGTTAGTATTTCTGTTTCTGTTTAAGCAGCTCTTTGTGACCTAATTTGTCTGTGAGCCCATGCGTGATTCTAGTAGATACCAGGTGGAAATTACTGTCTGTGTGTGTGCAGCGTGACCCTCTGCGCCATTCACTCCCTGTCACTGTATGTTCACTGCAAAGATGCTCTTAAGTTTGAAGGTGACAGTCATGCTCCTTCTTGTGTGTCTGGCTACATGAACGACAGGTAGAACCAGGATCTCTCTGTTCAGGCAATATCCGGTGCTGTCTATTCCAGTGCGGTATACAATGAAACAGATATTATATACATACCCTACACACACGCTTCCAGTGCAGACAAGCTCTTCAACCCCTGTAATGACATTGGCAGCTCAGAACACTGTGTCCTTCCAGGGCTGGTGTCTTTCTCCAAGGTGAGAAAAGAAAGGCCAGTCCATATGCCTCACTGCTTTTTTTGGAGGGAATGATTAGCAGTAGGTAAAACACAAAAGCATTAAGCATCCCAGAGCACTAACCGAACAGACATGTCCCAAACGCACCAGTTGCAGAACCAGAATCAAAACTCTTGTCAGCATTTTAGTGGTTTGGTTTTATGGTGCAGTTCAGCCCGCTGTAGATTGCAAGCTTTACCGGCTCTGAACAATTGCGTAGCACTATTGCAGAGCACTCAGTTGCTGGAGCCACACCTCGTCCTTGTGATAAACGCTTGATTTAAAAAAGTACATTGAAGGAAAAACCCTTAGTGTGTTCTTCCAGTGCTTAACTACAATTACAATTAGATTGCTCCTTCTTTTTTTTCTGGGCTTGTCTAAAATCACAGTATCTCATGGGTCCTTCTGGAACCGAAGGGAATGGTTCTTAGCAGCTTCCTTCATCTGTGAAGTTCCCTATAAATCCATATCAAGTCACCTCTTCTCTGAGAGAAGCTGAATACATTGTACTTATTCGCTGATGTTTTTCAAGCCTGATTCTTGTGGATATTTTCTGTCCCCTTTCATGCTTTGCAGTTAGACACTAGGACTCAAACATCATACTGTATGCCTTCCTAGCATTTTATGTTAGTGACTAGTATCTCTCTTACACTTTATAATTTCCTTCTCATTTGTGCAACGATTGTTTCACCTTTTTCTGGTGGTAGATTTGGAACTCAACTAGTTATATCAAGACTCTACCATTTCAGAGTTACTTTAGGACACTGGGAGACCAGCTACCCTCTTCAGAGTGTCATTCAAGTTCTTTGCTGCCACATGTTTGATTTTACATTTGGCTAGAGTAAGGGGCATGTCCTTAAACTCTGACTTTTTTATCTGTTACAGATATGAAATATACACGATATAGAAAAAAACCCACAACAATCTGGATGTCGCCTGTGCACAGAGTTGTACCCCCATCTGTACACAACAAACTGAGATCTGACTGGCATAGGATTGAAAGGAAATTCCTCTGGAATCTCACTGGGAACTACTGCCTAACATGGCAGTCCACTTTTAACCATTCCTTCTTGGAAACTATCAGCTGACTGGTTTAAACTAGAATGCTGTATGAGACAAATTAAATATCATATTGTGGTCTTAGCTGATAACATCAACGGATGACTTATCTTGAAAGTTGTGATTTCATAAAAGCGTGGAGACGAGTTTAATGGACAAGCCCTTGTTTGCAGGAAACTTAATTGACATGAGCTGTGCTGCCAGCCTTTAATTCTTAAAGCATGATGTAATTTGGGGGTTAAAATACAGAAAAAGAGGCTCTTCCACATCCAGGCCTCTGTTTCATACCTGCTGCTGTCTCGTGCTCTGTAAATCCACAGGAACTGGCAAGATGCTGTCTGTTTGCCTTGGTCCTGTACAGGAACTAGAAGTGATCAGACAGAAACCAGCAGAAATGGCATTTTAGTCAGAGAAGAGGTTTACTAATGTGTGCGGGGCCTGAGGATACATTTGATTCAGGAAGAAGGTTAATACAGCTTTTGATCTGATCCAAACTGGCTGGTGCTTCATCTAGAGGTGACCCTTCTACACTCACTCCCTGAGCTTCAGCTACAAAATGAGCTGTGTACAGACATGCAACCAGAGGGCCAGGTATGCACATGCACACATGCAGACGCACACACGCAGAGAACTTACTAGGCCAAACCCTTCAAATCCAAACAAAAGTGAAAAGGAAGCTCATAGGCAGGTGCTGTCATCAATTCAAACTGGCATATTTGTCAGGATAGAGGATCCTTGAAAAGGCAAGAACAGGGATCTAATTCACACCAGTTTTGTAAGAAAATCATTCAAATCAGCATATACCAGCTCTTTATAAATCAATGCTGGCACAGTTACCGATTTGCATGCTGTTATGAGAACAGAGATACGAAAGCCGTTATGCAGAGAGCCTGTCCACATCAGAAACCCTCTCCTTTGAGAAGGCATTTGTGTTCTGGTGAAAGGGTATCACTGGCAGCATCTTATCCTCCTGCATTGAATGGTTCTGTCCTTCAGTCCAGGAGAGTTCATCCCTTCAGTGCCAGGTGCACTCTCAGGCCAGACAAACTCATTACGCCACATTTTCCAGCCCATTGAAAAGGCAAAGCGCTGAGCTAATATTTTGCTGCAGGCTAGGAAGTCCAGCTGGAATATGACGTTTGCTAGCCTGTGATTTCGTTATAGTTGGGGCTAGAAGGGCATGGCCAAGTAAGTTGGTAGCTGCAGCATGTCTGAGGGCTCTTACTTGCGCCAGCTGAGCGTTTCCAGCATGCAAAGTCCTTCTGTCCCTTATTCGTAGAGAAATTTCCTTTCAACTAGAAACACATATTTGACTTTGGAGTGAACAAGTTGCATAAGACAGATGAGAAAAAGATGTCGCTGGAGAGTAGCTGAAGACTCAGGAGACTTCACTGGACTTACATTTTTGAGATTTTCCTTTGCAGATACAAAAAAAACTACAGCCTTTGGATTTATCCTCTTTTTCTAATGGAGATTAAGATTATGAGGTGCAAAATGAGAGTCTTCCAGATTCATAGGCTTTGCTACCAGTCTGTCACACTTATCAAAGGTGGCTTTACTGTCTAACTAAGAATATGTGTCCTGTCAGGCACATTTTTATGGGATCTTGAGGTTTGTTGATCATACCACAAAAGCAGAAGATGTGATGTTTATCATCTTGTTGCTGGAGCACGGAGACTGTACACAGATCCCATAATGACAGTGGAGGGGAAGCAGTGCTAGCAATTCGAGGAAAGTCTGGCAGGAAGCTTTGAGGAAGCCTCCCATGCTTTGACATATCAGAATGACTCTTTCTCTCTTTGCTTCCTCTACAGGCAAGAAAAATTCCATTCTGCTGCATAAAGTCCAGCATGACCTCAATTCAGGTGTTTTCAACTACCAAGAGAATGAGATCATCCAGCAGATTGTGCAGCATGACAGAGAGATGGCACACTGTGCTCACAATGTCCAGGCTGCCGCTGCTGCTGCTGCCGCTGCTGCATCCACACCCACCCCTGTCATCTGGACTCCACTGATCCAGGCACCCCTGCAAGCTGCAGCAGCCACCACTTCTGTCGCTATAGCTCTGACCCACCACCCCCGCCTCCCGACAGCCATCTTCCGTCCTCCGGTGTCCGTCTTGGGTTCCCTGGGACAGCAATCCAACCAGACTCCAAGACAGCTGAAAAGGCTTCAGTCTCTAATCCCATCGACTGGGCCTTCTGCTGTTGGCTCTCCCTCCAGTACACCATCCCAGCTGCATACACCAGGAGCAGAAACCCCTTCGTCCTCTTCCTTCCACATCCAGCAGCTCGCAGGATTCTCAGCTGCTGCCGGCTTAGGTCAGTTCCAGGTGGGATCCCCTCCAGGTGGCTCAAGCCAGCCAGGTTTGAGCAGCGCATCCTCAGTGGGACTCAGCCAGTTCCAACAGGCACCATCTGGATCACCCTTAGGTACAGCTCAGCCTGTGCAGCAGCAACAGCAGCAGCAGCAGCCGCCAGCCCTTTCCAGCAGTGGATTTGGGCACTTCCAGCAAGCCACAACTAGCTCCCCATCAACATCACTCACCCAGCTCTCATCAAACTCACCTCCTAGTCTTCTCAACCAGTTCCAGCCCACCACAAGACCACTGCAGGGGGGACAGTTACAGCAGCTCTCGGGCAGTGGAACTTTGGGGGGAATGAATCACTTCCAAGCCCCTCCTTCTTCCAACTCTCCATCCTGCAGCCTAAGCCAGTTGGCACAGGCCTCTGGCGGGCCGTCCTCAGGCCTGTGCCAAACACATCCAAGTGCATTAGGATCTTTAACTGGAACGATAGCCCAGCTCCACCAAGAACGGCCACCTTTTGCCTCCATGTCTCCACTACAACAGTCTGGTGTCGCCTCTCCCTGTTATACCCCTTCTGGCCTTAGTCCTCCTAGTCAGAGCCCAGTGGCAACAAGAACTTTTCAGTCTGGCCCTTCTGGGGCCTCAGGCTCTCACGGATCTCTGCTCCTGCCTCAGACCGCCAGCCCACCTCCGCAGATCCTGCAGTCCAAGAGCACGCCGCCTGTGCCACCGGGACGTCTGAACCAGGACATCAAGTTGATTTCTGCTTCCCAGCCATCTTTGCCCCAAGAGCTGGCTCAGACACTGAGCCAAAGTTCTCCTCATTCCTCTAGAGAATCTGTTTCCAGCTTCTCCCCTTTTCCTGGTGGAGGGACTGGACTTCTTGGGAAGCCTTGTAGCTCAATCCCTGGGCGTGTGACTTTACCACGTCAGATGTCCTCAGGTTCTTTACCACATCCGCTGGTGTTTGGGGCCAGTGCTGCAGGCGCCGCTTCTCTGACTGCTGGTGGGCGGAAAGAATCCATAGCGCTCACAGGGGATCTGGAACCTGTCAGATCCAAACTGCCCTCCAATTTGTGAGGACTCCTTCTGAGAGCTGGTTATGTCAGCTGTGCAATTCAGTTCCTGATTAGACTTTCATGAATAATTTTTTCCTTTTCTTCCCCCCCCCCCTCTTTTTTCTCCATTTCTTTTGTTTAGGTTTAACTGTGATTAGAAACAAACAAAAAACACATGAAAAACAACAAAAAAAGAAGATAACCAGGTATTCTTAGAGCTATAGATTTTTGGTCACTTGATTTTATAAAATATTTTAATACATGGAACAAAAGGATATGAGCAAATTTATTCCAACGAGGTAACGCACAGACAAGGTGTGTGCCTGAGCTGGAACATATGAATGATCAGCCATAGAAGCCACCAAAAAAAGGTTTTCCTGTTGAGACAAAGATCCGAGGTTGACGTGGGCCATAAAAAGGAACATCAGGTCAGGCCTGTAGCTGGTGTTTTTAGAACAGCTCTGGCTGGCCTCAGCTTTGCATCACTTTGCACCAGCTGTGAACCTGGTTATGGGGGGACTTGGATGGTTCAGTGTGCACATCAGAAAGTTTCACTTCCTCCCAGGTTTTCTCCTGTGATCAGCAGGTTGCAGAGGAAGCAAGAAGAGGGGTGAGTTTCATTAATGCAGTCCTCTCTAGGGATTTCAGAAGGGCTGTTTTTGTTTGGACTCCATCTGAAGACGATAAAGGTGACCAGGAGATGGACAGGCTTGACTTCAGATGCTTGTGTCTTATTCCATTGATGCTCTGGTGGGAACAAGAAGCAATCCTTTGTAAGTCACAAGGAGGGCAGTGAATATCCCTTCTGTATTTTTGTAGGCGTCGTGGATGTGGGTTATGGGAGAAGTCCTGTCTCTCTGCCAGCATGCCAGGCAGCTGGCCTCAGCCAGCAGAAGAGCCCAAGCTTCAACTTCTCCATGGTCTGAAAAGCATGTGTGCTGCCTTCCAGATTGGGGCGTGCAAAGCAAGGGGAGGGATGAAGAAAGAGGCAGCACTTTAACCTTCCCTCTCTCATTTTAATGTCTCAGTGTCCATGGGCTGACTGCTTTGAAGAGAACTGGGTAGAAAAAAATTGAAAAGTGGGGTGCAGTCACCCCAGCCCTCTTCCTCCTTAGCCCAGGGAAGTTTGAGCTTTGAGGCACAGAGGGTAATACTGGTGCCAAGCCAAGAATCCTCCAGATTCGCAACTAAGTTTATACCATTAAGCCAGATGAGACCAGAAATTTGGCCAGCTATGGTCCGTGCTTCTCCTCTGATGGGGGAATTGAAATCCTTTGCTTGATTTCACCAGCAATAACAGCCTGCACCTGATTGGCTTTGGTCTCGCCCTGCAGTTGCAGCATCACTGGACACATCTGGGGCCTGGCAGGCACCCTGAGCTGGATTCTTTGGGCTCCCCTGATTTAAGGCAGTCTAAGTGGGATGAAGACAGTAAGGGGCTACCGGGTGCACAAAGCTACAGCCTTTACCTCTAAAGCGTCTCCTTTTCTTTGATCCTTTCTTTCTCTTTTGTTTTTTCTTAGGCCAAGAGGTGTCTCCAGCCACCTCACTGTAAAGAGTCAGGTGCTCAGCGTTTCTAACACTTGTTAGAAACCCATGTCCAGCCTCCCTCTGTTTCCAGCTATCATGGGGTCCCTCCAGCCCTCAGAGGGAAAGCAGGACTTCATGCAGCAGTGCCAAAAAACTTACTATTATCACAGTAACAATACAGGTTCATATAACTCCCTCTCTTACCTCCTCCCACCCCCGACTCTCTCCCAAAAACACTAGCTGACAGTTGTTTTTTATACCGAATTGTTTGCAAAACTCTTTACATGTGCCTGTATCTTGAGTGTTGCTGCAAGCATTCCTGGGCACTCCTGCTTCAATGTGCTTTGGTGGCTCAGAATTCAGATGTAATCAGCTTTGGTCTTCCTTAAAGGGTCAGGGGAGCTCTAGAAATGTTTTTTCTACTAGCTACATACAACTATATATGTGTGAGTGTGTGTGGTGGGAGGGGTGCGTGCATGTGTGTGTGTGTGTGTGTATAGATTTTATATAAATATCTATATATACACACATGCTTTTATATATATAGTATACAGTTATACACATATGTAGGCTATTTATGCACATGTGTAAGCACGCACACACACACATATTTTTATATATATATATATATCTCCTAGTTTTAAAATACATGTCAATTTTGACCCTCCTGTAGAAGTGATTGGCGGGTGATAACTATAATATATAGATCCTGCTTTTCCAAATATGTACAGGTTCATCTTGAAACAGATTCTGTTGATGGAATTGAAACAGACTCACAGACCCTCTCATATTTTCAAAGGTATGAGGCAGTTCCTAGAAGGAAGACTCACAATATCCTTTTAAGTTTCATATTTGTTTTAGCAATCCTTTTTACCTGTATGCTAGAGGGCCCCTAGAATGAGCATTTCAAGAGGTTGGGAGCCGAGCTGTTTGGGTCTGGTGTATCTAATATAAGCAGGTGGGAAAGATCTTCAGCCCAGCAATGCCAAGCCCTCATGGATGACTGTCCTGTGACTGCTGCATTGGTACTTGAATCTTAACAGCCCCTGTGGACACTCAGACAAATGGAGGTGCACAGAAACACCCTGAGGGCTGTCTCTGGTAGATGTGCGTTCCATCCACCAGTCTGGTGAACATCCTTCTTCGGTTGGGTTCCTTTGCTTTGTTTTTCACGGGGATATTGTTTGATTTTCCAGTTCTTAGCAGTGCAGTAGCCAATATTGAGTTATTTTGACTGGACCCCAGTCAACACTAGGCTTGTCTCAGTAGGTGGAACTGTATTTATTATTATTATTATTGTTATTTTTTGTTTTATTTTGGGGGGAAGGGAGGGAAGACTTCTAGGGGTGGGGTTTGCAATATCCAACACACAATAAAAACCTTAGTAAATAAAAACATGAAAAACCCATCCCTCTGACTTGCTGTCTGCTTTAAGTGTTGAACTTCAGGCAATGTGAGATGAGGCTTAAAGAAGAAAAAAACTTGGGTGGCATTTCAGTCCCCTCCTGTTCAACAGAGAAGATGCTGGGGTTTGTCTCCCTTCCTGTCTGTGTTTTCCTGATGTCTTTAGAGTTTTAGTAGTGTGTTAACCTGCTGCCACATCTCTACCTCACACTTCCTTGTAGGAAGTCTGTATTAAGCCATTGACAGTAAAAGTTTAAAACTTTTGCCTACACTTGAGTTTTTAACAGGAGAAATCTGGTAGTTGTTTTGCAAATGTGTGTATGAAAGTCCTTCACATTAATGACAGACATGGAAACTTGCTGACTTTTTGATCCTCGGAGAAGAGCCTAAGGAGCCCTACCAGATGATACAGACCTTAACAACTTGGAATAGAATCATAGAATCATAGAATCATAGAATCATTTAGGTTGGAAAAGACCTTTAAGATCATCTAGTCCAACCATTGACCCTACTCTACCAGGTCTGCCAGTAAACCATGTCTCTAAGCACCACATCTACATGACTTCTAAACACATCTAGGGATGGTGACTCAACCACCTCCCTGGGCAGCCTGTTCCAATGGCTGATAACTCTTTCAGTGAAAAATTTTTTCCTAATGTCCAGCCTAAACCTCCCCTGGCGCAACTTGAACCCGTTTCCTCTTGTGCTATCGCTAATTACTTGGGAGAAGAGATCAGCTCCCATCTCACTACAACCTCCTTTCAGGTAGTTGTAGAGAGCAATAAGGTCTCCCCTCAGCCTTCTC